>PVJD01002729.1:0-190642 GCA_004026545.1 Mormoops blainvillei | reverse complement strand
AGGCTAAAACACAAGCTATGAGTGCATATCACATCTAGTAAGGGTGATATTATGTGGAAATTTATTTCATTTTAGCGATATATAACGAGGGTGAGTGTAAATATAAAATATATTTCTCGCTGTGGACCATATGGTACAAAGCCACTGGATGGCGTATACGCTTTGTGGGACGCCCACTGGAACAGCGGAATCACCAGGACTTACCTGAGTTGGGAAGGGTGGGATGGATAGGAGGGGAGTGGTCACCTTAGAAAAACAGAGCGCAGAGGAGCAGCTTTGCGACGGAGTCCAGCGCTTCGGAAGTCCAGTGGGTGGGAAGAATAAAGAGCGCGCACGCGCTGCTTCTCCTCTGGTTCTTCTGGCCCTTTGTCAGCCGCTTCCCTGTGTTTACTTGGAGGAAGGGCTGTGTAACTTGGGGAACCTAATGTTTATCTGGCATCTGCAGTGTGCCAGTTGCTTGACATATATTCATCACCTTATCATCATTATGAGCCAATGGGGAGAGTGGAGTTGCCTGACTTTTCAGATGTTATAAAAGTCTGAGCCCCCATGGTAACTGTGCTTTTTGTCCAGTTGGTCAATGCTCATTTTTCCATTCTTCTGGTGACAGGCCTCTCCTGTCTGGAAACAGGAGGGTCCCACCTTGGCCACAGGGACTGGGTGATTGGACAGGAAGGGAAGGGAGGTAATCCACCTTTGGGCAATTGGCATCACTGCTGGATTTTGTGCTGGAACTGGCAGTGAAAATGACCCCCCCATTTCTGGCTGTGAGCACTATGGATGTAACCCCAGAGCTGAGGCTCTTCTGGGGCATGCGGGGGAAGAAGGTAAGGAGGAGAGGGCAGCGGCCTTTTGGTACCGAGTCCTCTGATCTCACCCTGCAGGTCCCTTGCTCTACATTTTGTGAAGCATTCTAGTATCTTTCCAATCAGTCACTAAATATTTATGCCAGTAAAGAGTTAAGTTTTTGTCAGTCGCCACTTTGAGAGTCCTAAGAGAGAACATGTGGCTACTAGAGCCGCACCTTGAATTTGAACCAGATCTACCCAGCTTTAAAATGTATGCTTCATGCTGGAGTTGTTCATAGTAGTTTATATGGACACAGACTGCTGGAAATGGGTTGTTCCTAGGTTCCTGGATTGGTATTTTAAAGAACCTTTTTAAATTTTTTATTTATTGATTTTTATGCATTTTTTTCAATAAGAAAATTTTTATTTTTTTATTGAGATTTTCAAATTTATTTGCACGGCATTTTATTTTGTTTACATAACACTTTATTTTTCAAAATAACCTTTTAAAGGGGAAAAATGATACTCACTGTCATAAAACTCAAATGGTGCATAGAAGCATGAATAAGAAAATTTAAATAACTTGCGATCTCACCACTATGAAATATTTCATTATTTTTTAAATTTTTGTATATTTGTAATTACTCTACTCTCTTTTATTCTGCCTCATTGCTGTGGTTTCTTTTTCCTTGGTTACATTTGCTAATGGTTTATCAGATTACTAGAATTTCCCCTCATCTCTGAAAAAATCCCAGCTCTTACTTTTACTTAGCTTTTTAACTTTTTTCTACTATTTTTTCTTTTTTTTGATATATTTTATTGAGTATGCTATTATAGTTGTCCCATTCCCCCATCCCTTTTTCCCCTCTGCCCTGCACACCATCCCATCATCCCCACACCTCTTAGTTCATATCCATGGGCTGCACATATCAGTTCTTTGGCTTTTTAATTTCCTATACTATTCTTAGCCTCCCCTTGTCTATTATTTTTTGTCAACATTTTCCCGCCACCACATTCCCCAGCCCCACCCAACCCCACCTCCCACCCTCAATCCTTCCCCCATTTGGCTTTGTCAATGGGTCCTTTATGCATGTTCCTTGATGACCCTTCCCCTCCCTTAGAGAGAAAAGGAGAGAGAGGGAGAGAAACATTAACCCACTACTCCACCCATTCATGGACTTCTTTTAAGACACCTCCAATAGATAATAATAGAATTTTTTGAACTTTTACTTGGTACCAGGTACTGTGCTCAATTTGCCTGCATTCTTTTCATGTAATCAATATAATGACACTGTGGAATAGGTATTATTGTCTTCATATATAGGTTTACTTATTTACAGGTGGTGAAACTGAAGCTTTTGAAGGTCAGTGACTTGCTCAGCGTCACACAACCAGTAACTGTCAGAATCAGGGCTGGAGCCAGGTCTGCCCGATGGCCCTGACCCAGATGCTCTTAACTCCCCCATCACAGCACCTCAGGGCTCACGTGCGTGGTTTTAAAACCACTGTTTTAGATGAACTGGGTTATTCTTGCATTTTGCAATGATGAAGAATTGGTTGTACTCCTGGATTTTTACCCAGGAATCAGTTTGGAGGATACTCATTTTTTTATGTGAGTTTGGGAATCTCTACAGTATTAAATTATGTGAAGTGTGAATGCAAAGAAACTGGGTCCATTGGGATGAGTATGAATACTAGGCCATTGAAACTAAGCAAACAAAATGCATGACAGTAAGAGATTTAATTAATGAAGAAACAATAAAGCATTCAGATTATTTCAGATGAGTAAAATTTTATTGAATGCTTATTTTCTTTGGGCCAATGTTCAACATCATAAAAATCACAGGAAACTGCTGGAAACTCTTATGTAGAGAAACTTCTATTTCCCTGAGAGTACTAACATCTGAAATATTTGATGCTGGGAAACCCCCTGCTCAGAGTCGATGTTTCCGTGGTCGTCACCTCGATGCTCATTCATCTCCTCTCTATAATGAATTCTTCAGCAAGGAGCTCCCTTATTCCCAGGTGCTGCATTTTGTACTCTCTTTCCCACTGACATCTGGAAACTTGTCAGAGGGAAGGCACTGCTTTATTTTGTTTTGTTTTTTTAATGCCTCCTTTTTACTATCACTTAGGTGGCAAGAAAGAAACTTCTGAATCTAGTGCATTTTAAAGATCACAAACTCTATGACCACCTCCTGCCTCCCTAACCCAGTCCTACAGGGATAATTGGAAGAAGTCGTTAGAGACCATGGACTGTAACATGTAAGATGTACATCTTAGCAGGAGCAAAGTTCTTTGATCAAGAGACACAGGCTACTTGAAAGGAGACAGAAAGTGAATCAATACCACGATCTTACTCTCCTGCTCCTTTTGAGCCTCCTGTTGGAGGCTACCCATTGGGTAAATCCAGTGGAAGCCAGAGGGTACTAAAAGCTATTGATGTAGCCCAAACAAGCCAGCCTCTGAAGCAGAGATCAAGAAGGAGATGGGGTGGAGAGGAGACTGGATGAAGAAACGGACCCTATCTGATGTGGATGTTAGCACATGCACACATAGACACACATACAACCAACAAAAATCCACTCTATGCCAGCTATTAGTGCAAAATTCACTCCTTGGCTGCAATAAAATAATTTTTCATTACTAGTGGAGCTGGCCTGGGTGGAAAGCTTCCTTTATTAAAATTTCAGACTGATCACAATTAGTTATATCTCTAAATCACCCAGGTAGAAAAATGGAAAAGTAACCTAATTTACTCCTAGAATTTTGAAAATAATTGCATCAGATGAGGTCGCAGAACAAAAATCCCAGTAGTCTCCCAGGAGACAATTTTCGTAATGATATAATTAAAGCTGGCAATCACAGGGGCTAAAGTAATGGAGCAGATGATGAGAAATATAATATTCCCCTTGTCTTTTAGTGTAGATGCTTTTCAGAAAGAAAACATAACTTTTGCGCAGGTTGGCCACATTTCTATTCCATGTATTGACTTTAGTGATCTACAGTGGTTCTGACTGTACAGTGAACCATTGAATTCTTATTATGAGAAGTAGTCCAGTTAATTTAAATGCAGTTCAAGGGAATTCAAGTACATAATCCCTAAGGCTAGAATAAATATGTTCCTTTCTGGATATCATGCATATAGCTGCAGGTTTGCATCAGAGTGGATTTTCAAGGCTTTTGCTAAAAGGGCCTAAGTTTCAGATGTTTTATAATTACAGTGAATTGGACTTCACTGTCCCTGAAGCTTTTCAACATTTTCAGGCTTTGAAAATGGTCATTAACAGATGTGCAAGTAACTTGTCAAATGGATTATGACAGGAGTGAAATCGCTGATATTTTCCCTGTGTTAGAGGGTGTCAGGGACAACTGGCAGCTTGTTTTGCTGGAGGTGGTTGTAATGTAGGGTATCAGCTTCCCTGAAACCATGCCCGGGGCAGCTCTTGGAGGGAGATGGCACCAACGAGAAAAGGGACTTTCAGGCTGCCTCCCAGCTCCCATATGGACACCTTCCTGATGCCAGTCCCTGAAAGACACAACCCTGCTCATTAAAACCAACAGCACAATTCCAGGGCAGAGGGAGAAAAGGAACTATTTGGCCCCAGAGGTCCTGATCTATCAGAGAAGTTCGAAGAGGAGGAAGCAGGTGTACATTTCAGTAGCATCCCAGCTTCTCAGTACCAATTTCCTTAGTCCATTGGGCTGCTATAACAAAATACTGCAGACTGGGTAGCTTAGAAACAACAGAAATTTATTTCTCACAGTTCTGGTGGTGGGAAGTCCAAGCTCAAACACCTGTTAAGTCATTTTTTTCTGGGGGTTCAGTTGTTTATAGCTAAATAAATTCTCAAGTTTGCATCTGTCCCTTAAGAAAACAAGATCATTCTTCAGGTGAGTATATGATTTTAAAAAATCACATAAAGGTGATCACCCAAAACAGTCACTTCTACTAACTGTAAGAAATATTTAATTGATAAATATCAATGTAATTGACGATTGTTATTAAAGAATGTGTGTGTGTGTGTGAGAGAGAGAGACAGAGAGAGACAGAGAGAGAAAGAGAGAAAGTTAAAGGCTGTTTCAACCTCTTCCAATGAATAAGAAAATGACTATAGTAAAGTTTTTGCACAGGCTTACTTTGGAAATTCGGCCGAGATATGTGTGTGTGTGTGTGAATTTAACAGAACATTGATAAAAATGTCCGAGAAACCAGCTGGATCCTTGATGAGGAAGTGAGTAGAAAAAAACCCTAGGTTTGTGGGGATTAAGAGAGACTATCTAAAGAAAACCCCACATCTAATATTAGTCATGGATTTGGGGGTTGCTCTTTTGGGTACCCCTGTATCATGTACATGGTCATTGTGGTACATGATAAAATGAGGACCTTAAGCTGGTTAGACTATGGAGTCATTTGAGTGCTCTGATTTTAATTAATTAGATAGAAAAAATGCATAATTTAATTAATGCCATTTCATTGATCTGTGCCAATAACAAAAGCACCATTCCTCCCCAAAAATGTGAAAAGAAACGATTAGAATATTTTGATTATTAGTGCATTTCAAATTATTTTCCAACCTTTATTTACATTTTTGTTTAGTGATTAGTAAGTAAGAAACAGCCTACCTGTGCTGCACCTGCCAAGGATGTCTCAATTGCGTGCCGCCAGAATGTTACTCACTCAGCCGCTCCCTGCAGCTGCCACGAGTAACAGGATTATGGGGAGAGAAATGATTATCTTTGCCTTTAAGTATAGTTTATGCCTTTCATTTTGCCTTCTATCTCCAGATATGAGTGTGTTCCACAGTTGGATATGCTTCTCCAAAATGAATGTGTTGCAACCTAATCCCATGGTTCACACCGTCCCCGCTGCACCACAGGCTACCAAAGCCGTGCCGAATGGCTGCCTTTTCCGTTTTGCCCAGTAGCAATTCGGGTAAAGCATTCTGGTATTTTTTTGTATTCCATTAACAAGTGCCTCATGGAAAGTGAATGCTTAAATGTTAGTATTGTTCTATCCCTTTAAATGGTTTTGGTTCACATCTTCAGTGTTTTAACGTAAAGCAGAAGAAAAACAACCACCGAATAATAATTAGAGAAAGAGGGAGTGAAAATAATTAGGAGGGAGAGAGACAGTTTTATTCCCTCATGAGTAAGTAAACTTGGTAAATGGAAAACAAGAAATTTAGCCACGATATCCTCATCTGAGAAGCGGGGAATATAATTCTTTTCCTCAGAGACCAGTTGTTTAGAAAAATTGACAACAGGTATGCAAGACGGAAAGCTCACAGCAGGTGCTAAATAATTACATTGTGTTCTCCTTTCTGATGGGCCAAAGCTAACACAGTGGACAATACTTAACCTCCTTTGGTTTCTGCATCCTCAGCACATGGGCGTCTACTCTAGGTCACCGAAAGTGACCCAGTGGTCAGATGTCTCACCAAGCAGTACGTAACCAGGCCTGAGGCTGTGGCCTGCTTCTCCTTTAGGCCTAAAATTTCTTTTAATACTTTACCATTTCTTGGTTCGCATGAGTAATTCAACCTCTGGGACTACAAAGGACTATCATTTGTCAGGTGATAACCCATTTCATCAACTACAGCAGTAATAAGGGGGGGGGGCAGAGGAAGTGAGTGTAAATGGGCATGTAGAGAGAATTTGGAGTTTTTGAGTTCTTTTGTTTTTCCTTCACGGATGTGCACATATATTTATTGCACTCTGCTCTGTGTTTTAGTCTTTTTATTTCACAAAGTGTGGATAATCTTTATGTATCATTTTCAACTAACACATATATAAGAGTCACTTCACAAAGCCTTGGGAATTGATATTCTTTAATATTTCTCTCAGTTTATAGGTTATAGAGCTTGAATAAAAGCAGCTTATGTTGAATTTTATTCATTTATTCTTTCAGGCTAGTTAGTATTGCATTTTCTACTTTATTTTAGTATCAGACTGTCATTGAGTGTTTTACCAGCATGGGCAAGCATTTCTTTAAACTAAGTCAATTTTGTATAAATTACATTATTCAAATTTATTTTCTTTTTACTAAAAATGATTCTGTTTTGCTTGTCAGTCTTCTGTTGAGGTACTCTTTTTTGAAAGATTTATTTAAAAGTAAAATATAACAGTTATAATTTACATGATAGAGAATAACTTTTTGTGTGCAGTTTATAAATTAGTCAACCATGTATGCCCTAAATTGAACCATTTCCTTTCATAATTGAGGATGGAAATTAAATTAAAAATGTTTTTCAAACGAAGAAGAAAGCTTCCTTAATTTTGGTCTCATAATGACCTCCTCACATGCACCGATGAAAGTTGGTTTCTAATCCACATGCATATGCATTTTAAGTAGTTGCAGTCATTATGTCCATAGCATTTCTGATTTTGAAATTATATAATTCTCTCTTCTGTGTCTTCAGAGATTTCGCAATTATAAATGATCATTATACTCTGTTGATTTAGCACGTGACCTTCTTTTTTTTGGTCACTTAGTCATTTATGGGACTTTCTGTTTCTTTCCCTCCCTTTCTTCATTCCTTCCATCTTTTTATTTTTATTTTTTACAGTTATGCTTTTAGAAGTAATTGTTAAATAGCTGTACTTTTTATGTTTCTGTTATTTCATTTTCATAAGCTTTAGTCCATTCAGAGTGCTTTACCAGAATATAATAGACTGGGAAACTCATAAGGAGCTAATTTATTTCTCATAGTTCTGGAGGCTGGGAAGTCCCACATCAAAATACTGGCAGATTCCGTGTCTGCCCGGAGCCCACTTCTTGGTTCACGGACAGCCTTCTGGTCTCTGTGCGCTGAGAAAAATTTACCAAAATTGTTTCTTCTGCTTATTAGATGGTGAAAGGGGCTGAGAGAGCTCTATTGGCCCTCTGTCATAAGGGTACTAATCCACTAATCCAATATGTGAGGACTCCATCCTCATGACTTAATTACCCCCAAAGGGCTCCACCTCCAAACACCATCACATTAGGGGTTAGGTTTCAATACATAATTTTTTTGGGGGGGTAGCACAAATATTCAGTCTGTAGTACCATACGAAGAATTCTAGAAGTGGGATTACAACAACAAAGAATTTGAATAGTTGTTCTGTATCTTGCTTTATTTTTTCTAAATTGAGGATAGTGTTCGAATTCTTATTTTTTAATTTGAATAGGCCAATGAATATGCTGAAATAGTCTTGGTTTCCCTACGTAATGCGTGAGCGTGGCTCACATGTCAGTACACGAGAACATCAAAGGTTGGTCTTTGCATCTGAATGTTTTCACAATTTTTTATGTTGTTACTTTAATTTAACTTAATTTTTTGTTAATTTGAATAGTTAATATAAGATTTAAGTCCTGGAGGCATTTTCAGTAGTTATGCAGCAATTCTTACTGGGTGGACTGATTCATATATTTGGGAAGAAAAACTCCCCTCGTCTAAAAGGATGTGTTGCCTATAGATTTATATTACCTCTCTTTTCAAAGAGATTTGAAAGATTTAAATTTTATTTTTATACATTTAGATACAGTAAAACTGGCCACTTTTTGGTGTAGTTCTAGGAATTTCAACACCTTTATAAATTTGTGAAACTACCACCATTATTAGTATACAGAAGAATCCCATCACCTCCCCTTATTTCTTTGTGTTAACCCCTTTTTACACTGTCCCCCAACTTTAACTCCTGATGATGACTAAAGTGTTCTCTTCCACTGTAGTGTTATTATTTTCAAGATATCATTACAATAGAATCAACTCTAATATGTAACCTTTGAGATTGGCTTCTTTCATTCAGCATTGTTTCTTGTTTTTTCTTTTTCTGTTGTCTATTTTCTCTTTTAATTTGAACATTTGCAATATTACATTTTAATTTATCATTAATATAGTTTACATGTGTTTTTATGTAGTTTTTAAAGAGAAAGTCAGCTGACAACAAACTCTTATGTTCCTTTCAATTGAGAATGTCTTTATTTCACCTTCATTGATAGCGGATATTTTCACTGAATGTGGAGTTTTGGGTTGACAGTTCTTTGCTTTGAGTGCTTTAAAAATGCTGTTCTACTTCTTTCTGGCCTCCAAGGTTTCTGATGAGAAATTCTGTTTTTTGAATAGCTGTTTCCCTACAAGCAGTTTCTCACCATTAGCGTTATTGATATTTGGGGGCAAAAAATACTTTGTTGTGGGAGACTTGCCTGTGCATTGAAAGTTTATTAGCAGCATCCTTTGCCTGAACCCACTAGGTGGTAGTAGCACCTCTTCCCCTCTGGTGACCATCAAAGCTGGACTTTGCCAACTGTCCCATGATTGGATGTGAGGACAAATCATTTCTGTTGAGACACACTACTTTCTGAGTAATGTATTGCTTATTTCTGGAGACTTTAAAACATTTTTTCTTTGTCCTTAATTTTTGGCAGTTTGATTGCAGTGGGTCTGGATAAGGATTGTTTTGTTTCTTTTTGTCTGGAGTTGCTGATCTTTTTGTTTTCTTGCCTACTGCTAAATTTGGGAAGTTTTCACATATTACTTCTGAAGAAGCACTTTTTTCTGCACTGCATACTCTGTTCTTCTGAGACTTCAAAAACATCGAAGTTAAACCTTCTGTTATTTTTCTCCCTGCTTCCTTATTCTTTTATTTATTTTTACTCCCCCACCCCCACCATTGTTCAGATCAGATAATTTTTATTCATCTACCTATAAACTCACTAACTCTTTCTTCTCTTTCCTCTATAATCTCCATTCTTCTATTGAGACTATTGAGTGAGCCTTTCATTTCAGTTGTTGTATTTACTGTTCTAAAATTTACATTTGGCTCTTTATATAACAAATTTATTGCTGATATTGTTTATTTTTCCATTTATTTCAAAGGTGTTTATTTTTAATTGTTAGAGCATTTTATAAATTCATTTTAAAGTCTTTTTCTGATAATTTTAATATTAGTATCTTCTGGACACTGTTGTCTCTTGTCTTTTTCATGTGAGCTATCATTTTCCTGTCTCTTGGTATACCAAATGATTTTGAGTTGTATCTCGGACATTTTAAATATGATATGGACCTCAAATTTTGGGTTATATCCCATAAAAAATCTGGATATTTTTGCTTTAGTGGCTAATTGACCCAGTTGGGTTTAGGCTGCAAGTTCTAACCAGCTTTCTGTAAGTTTTGGTATCAATGTCAGATATATTTTCAAAGCCTTTAAGTACTATTCTGATCTGTCCCACATGTGTGCCACACATTGGTTTTTTGGACCTTGGCAGTGATCTGTCTTGTAGTTCAATTCTTAACATTTGTGGTATATTATTTAGTGCTAGATCATCTACGTACACCTCACAACTATATGAAATGGCTTTCCTGAGCTCTCGCCTCTCTTAGTGATCTCTCCAGTTCTTTCAGGTCCTCTCAGGCTTCCCTCTTCCATCTTCTGGCCAGAAAGCTGGGTTTTATTTACCTTACTCAACCTGTATACTTCCCATGCCCACACCTTCATTCAGGGCCAAACAACAGGATGACAGCAAGAGAAAAGAAAGGAATGGAGGCTTGTCCTGTCCTGTTGGGATTTCTGATCAGACAGGAAGCTTCCATTTCCTCAAAAATATAGTACCGTGGGTCCCATTGTCACATGTTGCTGTTGGATCATCTTGGGATACTAGAGTGTGAGAATGGAAAACAAACAGACAAACAAGGGATTCTCTCTCCTACCCCTGGGTATCAAGAAACCCAGTCCAGCTCCTAGAGTCAGCACCCGTGGTTTCTTCGGGTGTTCTCATTATCCAGCACCACTATATTGAGTCCAGGTTTGGGCTATACCAAAGCAAAAAAGCATCAGATAAAGGTAAACTCAGTCATGGTTCACTGGTACTTTAAATAGTGATCTCCTTTCTCAATCTGCCTGCTACTCTTTACTTTCAGGGTCTTCAGTCAGTGCTCCACGCATTCTGTGCATATTTTATCGGTGCAGTCAGTGCGATCCACGGCGTGGGGTGTGTTTACTCCCTCTTACATGGAAGCAGGTGCATGCGCTTCTCAGTAATTTCGATGTAAGTAATCTTTCTGAAACGGTTTTGGGAATAAACCGGTTATCCGAGTGCATACTGTCAGATAAACTGCTGTCTGTTTCTGTCAGAGAATAAGGCCTTTGGTGCCGTTGTTCCTTATTAACGTTATAGTGATTCCAGAATGCTTATAGTGGAGTTTCTGGTAGAGATGTTTAAGACTTAGCAAATGAACTTAACACTACTCTTTATTTATATTAGTGTCTCATTAATAGTCTATTAATCTTCATCCACATGGAGGATGGCAAACACATGTCATCTCCTGTGTTACCTTGTATCTCACCTTGTTGTGGGCACTTGGAAAGTGGGTCCGAGAAGAACAGAGGGAACCCATATTCCTTAGCAGGAAAGTGTGCTGAGATGGGCAGAGCCATGGCAAATGCATTAAACGTTCCTGTCTTCCTGGAGCTACATGACTTCATGGTAGTAAACATACATAAGCTGATGAAGCAATAATAACAGTGATTCAATGTCAATAATGAATCATTGGTATTTTGTGGCCCCACTGAAGTTGAAGTCATACTCGGTTAGAGGGACTCATGCCTCAGCATTGATCACCAATAGCCACTTTGTGGTGCAAAAGTATTAATAACTATCTCTGCCATTCTTAGAACTGTAACTCAAATGCTGTGACTCACAGCTTAAGTTTAAACGAAGCTGCATTAGCATTAATGACTACATTTTAATAGTCCTTAGCTCCAACCCGATTCGCTCTAGGACAGTAATTTTCATTGGCGGCTATAAAACCAAGTGGGACAACTTAGGAAACCAGTAGGAGCCTCTGTGGTTGCCCAAATGATTGAAGGTGCAATGAGCATTGGGTTGGTACAGTTTAGGAATTCTAGAAGGCCTGCACTGTGAAGGGCGGCCCAGGACAAAAATGAGTAAATTAATTAATTTTAAAAAAGATATTCTGTGTATAGCAGGACTCCAATATCCAGTGGAAGAAAATTTATAGATACCTTGAGAATGGACAAGAGGTGTCCATGTGCCAGACACTCGTGAATAACCCTATTCAGGCAGAGTTTGTCTAAGTCACTTGCCTTATGTCCTTGGAATAAGATCATAGTATTAGCACTGTGAAGGTACAGAGCCTTTGCCACTGCTGACGTTAACAGCACATTGTTTGGGAGGGCAAGGATGATTGGAGAGGCAGAAATGCTTGCCTAGGAGAAAAGACAAATTAATTACTCTGTCAGATTATTTCTCTAAGAGCCTGAATGCAAACGATTCTTGCATGCTAAGTATGCTTTTGCTGTAGTGCAAAGTGCCCATTTTTTGCTTCTCTTTGAATTCCAATTTATGATTGCTTACAATTTAGCACAGTATTTACAACCACTGTACATAGGAGCTAAGGAATATTTTACAACATTAAACAGTTCATATCACTCTTAAATTTGCACGTATATAAATATAACAACACTGCACATTCAGTGATATAGGTATTGGCAATAAGACAATGTGTGCTAGAGTTGTGAATAGTTTTATTTTTAGAGCAATCTTTAATAAGACTTTAAATTAAAAAATAAAAATTCACTTTTATTTAGATAATTTTTGTTTAAACCTTTGGTATTGTTAAGTATAATTGGTGTATTGTTCCAGTTTTTAAAGTTGAAATATTTTAGAAAAAAATAACATTTTATTCTATTGAAGCTTCCTCCATAATGCTTTTCTTCTATATTACTGCATTTTTAGCATAAATTCTTATTAAAAATCTCTTTCTTATAATTATATGCCAAAGTACTAAAAATGTAAATATTTTTCTAAGAAACAGAACAGAACAATGTGCTTGCTGATAATGTGCACCTTCAAAACTTTTCTCCTAGTTCTTCATCTCCCCTGTCTAACTAGATTGGCACCCCAAAGCCTCTCTGACAAGGAATTTCTGGGACCACCAACAGACCCTGGGCTATTTCAGGTCCCTGTAGCTGTGTCCCAAAGTGGCACAGAGACAGAAACATCCAGATTTGAAAAAAAAAAATGGTAAGAAACAAAATCATTTAAATTTAAGATCACTGTGTGAGCTTTTGTTTTGTGAAAAGTTTGAAAGTGTACTTATATATTTTGGGGGTTTGGGATATTTAAGTAGAGAGAAGTGAACAGAAGTTCACTATAATAAACACTCATCTGAGCTCAGACGTTATGTTGGTCTTGACAGCACACAGAGAAATCAATAGATTCCTTGTCCTTGAAGACCATATGGTTGAGCACCGTGCCTCTTAAATCTTTTCTGCCTAAGTTATGTCTTTAGAGCAATTTTGTGTGTGATCCTAGGAGTTATGGGGGCAGGACCTTCTCCATAACGTCTGCACGTGGGGAGCTTAGGGAAACAATGCAGTTGAAAAAGTGAACTGCAAGACATTTCTTACTTTTCCTCCGATTCTGGGTTACTGACAATAAAAACAGCAGTTTTCCATTTATCCTTAACCTATAATTTCTAATAAAAGGTAACATTAGTCATTTTTATTTCCTCTCACTGGGGGTGGCGGCGCGGACGCTACACCGGGATGGGAAGGTCTCAGCTTCCCTTGAGTGGGTCCTCAAGGCGGCCACCGGATAGGACGGAGCCTGCGTTTCCTCAGCCACGGCCCAGCCATCCGCTGCAGTCGAGGATTTTACTTTAAGAGATCATGGAACTTTTTCACTCTACTTTATAATGTATCTGGTATTCATATCAAATTAACTGTTCTGAACGCTTGCAGAACAATGTGTACTCTAGGTGTCGTCCAGGGTTGTTGCCTTGTTGCTTCTCGTGTTGTGCGTCTTGTGGGGTCGCCGTGCACTCGCCTGAGAAACTGGGGCAGCGGAACATGGAAATATGAAGGCTCTTCAATGGTTTAAGTAAATCTGAAACTTTTTCTTCATACCACCTATTGAAAAAAACATTTTCATTAAAATTATTTTGATGTAAAAGAACCACAGAAAGTAGTTTTTCAGTGTTTCTATTATTTTGTTATACAAACATTTATAGCCACTTTACCAAAGGAACATGGCAATGTTCCTTTGTCTTACAGAATTTTCTCGATTTCAGTAAAATCTTAACCAATTAGCCTTATATTCTATATAGACTAGCCATCTCAACTCTTTGCATCTTCGATTTATTTTTTAAAAACATGACATCCTAAGTTTTTTTGGCAAAATGAAAACAGAAGAGTGATGCTTAAAATCTTCATAGACTTCCCTTAACTTATATCTGTATATAATACTCATAGATATTTCAAAGGATGGAGGTAAAACTCTTATGCCAAAAATAACTCTATATACAAAAAATTATAACACTAGTTATGAAATAAGGGAAATTACCAAATTCTATCAATCGACCTGACTTTATTTCACTGAAATCACATAGTTACAGCCATCATTTTTGTCATGAATACTTGGAAGCTTATGGTTTGATTTTCACACTCAATCACTTTATCTTTTCTTAGAGAAAAATTAATACTGTTTTTCCCCACATTTTTCCACCCCCAGTTTTATGTTCCTTTTTTTTTTTTTAATGTCCATTGTTTTGGTCTATCTAACTGTGCTTTTATTTTGAGCATCGATCTCTTTTGGAAATGGGCAGGATAACAATCACGCTATTGTTAATTAATTATCTAGCTCTACACATTATCTCACACTTTATGCCATGAAATAGGAGGCACATGCCTTCAGGAAATCTGTCAGGACAACAGGCAGTGCTCATTACAGGATAATAACTACCAACTCTCTTTAGTGTGGCATTAGAGGTTTAGCTGCAGAATTGAGAAAAATTCTGCATGATCCAAATAAATACAAAGATTCTTCAGCTCAGGTTTTAGTAACAATTTGCTCAACTCTCACTAAAAATTGAGGACACTCTGCTAGTTACTAGAGAGTTAACTTTAGAACATTCATGCTTTCAAAACTATAACATACAGATAATAGGTTAATGATTTTAATTTCATTCTTTCTTCTTGCCTGAAAAATTGAAGAAATCCATTCACTGAAGTCATTAAGAAAATTGTTTTCCTCAGTTTTCTACATTTGGTTTATTGTTTAGTGTGTGTCCCTTGCTATTTTATTGCTAGGAGTTTCTGTGCATTTGTTTAATATTCCCTTTACGAGAAACAGTCTCTTTCAATTTTATTGACAAGAAGGTTCAAATTCCTTCCAATGTGCAAGCAGTTACTTCTTACTGGAGAATGACTTCATTTTCTGTTTTCGTGGCTCCGAGATTTACGGCATCTCTTTAACTTAAGTGTGCTGTGTTTTACGGTCAGTTGGCTAAGAATTCTATCTTAAGGTGGTGTGAGTTCACAACCCTATAACCATAGTGTTAGAATCTACGGTCTCATAAAATTAAAGGATTTCATAACATTTCATAGCAAAACCAAAAGCATCCTGATCTGAATCTGTTGATGGCCTTTATGTCTCCCGCTCCTTGTGAATAGTCACGCATTTCATTGCAGTGATATTAATGTGTTTGATCTGGGGGTACTGACTGCACTAGACCCCTCCAGGGTATAATGTAATACCCAGATTATGCACTTTACTTCTTTTCTAAAATCATAAAAGTTCTGAACTCCAACACAGTCTGCCTTCAAGAAATTCACAGAAGGAAGCATGAATCTTTAAAAGCAAGAACCTCTATTTTTCAGATTGGATTATACTTCCTGTTTAGAAGCAGTGAAACTATTAAACACATTAATGGCTCTAGTTTCACTGTTTAACTATTTCAGTGTCATTGTGAGGTGACTCATGATTACTTCAAACAACACAGACTACTCTTCATTTGAAACTCTTCTGACAGTCTTAGCAAAATTTTAACAAGAGGAAAAAGGTAATTACTCAAATCTCACCCTGATCTATGGTTCTTTTACATATATACTTTTGCTTTATAAATTTTTCATTCAATTGTTCTTAAACAATTACTTTGGATATTTTTTAATCCTACTGGTGACAAAGGGCCTAAAATCCAGCATGTTTAAATGATACCTTCTGAAAAATATTTTTCTAATTTTAGTATTGCTTGAATAATCCATCAGTGTCAGAGATTTCTAAAAGGAGTGTTTAAGTTCATAGTATTTGCATTTAATGTCAGGTTCTTAGGTAATAACATACTAGAAGGGAATTCTTGTCTCAGGTTTAGACATTTTGAGGAGACAAAAGTTAGTGGGAGACTACACACCTCCCCTACACCCATAGACACTTTACAGAGGAAATGAAGGACAAACTGTTCTATGACGTGTGAACCCCTTCATTTAGTTCTAAGATTGAAAACAATTAAGAGAGGAGAGGTAGTGGGTGAGGAACTTTCTCTGGAGAACTGTGCTTGCACTGCAAGTGCGTCTATCGTGATGGGTGGGGTGGGCTGTTTTATGGCCCCACGTTTGGTCAGAAGTTCCTCTTCCAGAACTTAGAAATGTGTTTCGTACCATGAGAGTCATGGAGAATCGATGCCTGACTCACACTTGAGACTGATCTACTCCAGGCCTGGGAAAGTGAGAGAGCAATATAGGGGCTTCCTGAGAGCTTTAGGGGGCTCATGGAGAGGACCGCTGTGTCGAGATTGGCCTGTACTGCCTGAATGAGTGGGCCAAGTTGTCTCTAATTGCAAAGGCCCTAATTTTACTTTTCTTGCAGGAAAAAATAGTGGTCATAGGTGGATTAAGTAAAAATTAATAGGAATTATTATATAAAGTAATACGTTTTGTCTATGTAACAGCGGGAGCATGTCTACAGCTGCTGTTGGTAACACGCGGTAATTAGGAAAAGAATACATTTATTCAAACTAGAGTAAGGTTGATCCTAAGAAGCTAGCAGGTTGGAGAAGAGAATTTGCTCTCACCAGGAATCCCCAAGAAGGGTACTTTGGAAGACCTTTATGTGACCCTCAGTTCAGAAGTATTTGGAAAGTGTCCTCTTTTTCCAGAATCTATTTCTATCTCCCTTCCCATCTCCCTTCTCTCTACTATTATCTCTCTTTAAGAGTTATATTTCCATGGTGTATACTCAGTAAATTAATAATCTTAACTTTTATTATGTTTTGTGTAAACTCCCAAGATGTATTTTTATCTCACAGTGAAATTTATGATCAACAAGATGGCTATGGACAAAAAGGACACCTTTGACATATGACTGCTGCGCAGGAAGCTGGGCTCTCCCACTCGCTAAGTAATCCCACCTCCCAACCCTCACCCTACTCCCCCATCTCTCATCCCCCTCTTCCACCCCGACACAGTTCTTGATTGAGAGTTCCATCTCATGAAAATTACATTTTGCTACAGGTCAAAAATTTGCTTATAAGTAATCAAAATCATTGTTACACACTTTATTCTCTCTGCCTGGAATGTCATCTGTGACACACACGGACACCCACACTGTCCCTCACACAAACATTTTTTCTTCGACTCATACTTGGTGCTAAATTCAGCTTAAGAGTTTCCTCTTCAAGAGCTCTCTCCAAGACCTTCCTGGTCTGATTTCATGGCCTCTTTGTGACCCTAAGGTACTCTCCATATGCATTGACTAGGACTTACCCTGGGGCTGTTGGTTTATGTGCCTGTATCCCCCACAAGATTGTTCCACCTGTGAAGGAAGAGAACGTGTATGTCTGTGCTTTGTCCCTCAGTGCCCAGAACTGTGTGATGCACAGAGCAGGGATTCAATAAACATTTGCAGAATGAATATGTAATTGAGTTAAATGTGGGGAAACTGATAACTAGACAACAGAACAAATAGCTCATCTGTGAAAATGAATAATACTATCCACATCATAGGGTTCTTACAATATTTAAATGAATTAAAATGCTTAAGTAGTACCTGGCACAGAGCTAGCTTTTTGCAAGTGTTAGCTATTACTATTAGCAATGCATTCAGTGATTCAGGACATTAAGAAGCATTATGACACCCAAATTTGGATATGATGTCCAGGGAATTAGAGCTGAAGATGCTGTTGTTGCAAGCACTGAATCGAGGAAATTAGAGGAATGAACAACATAACCTGCTTTCTACTTCTCTGATCTTTGTGTCCAGCTTAGTCCAAGGTGGCTTTGGAATCCATCAGTGGAGCACTAATATTGGATTTCATGAGAAAGCTGTTCACTTTAATGAATGTGATTATAAAAGCAAAATTGAAATCAGTGGGCACAGGCTCATGGATCAGTCTCAAATTCAGTAACCTGAACTTTTCCTTTAGAAAAGAGATAAACGATGATTTCTGTAGCAAAGACTGAGATTTAGCAAGCCGGGCATTATTCAGTATCAATGCAACTCTCAATATCTTTAACGAGGCAGTTGAATTGAACCATGAAACAGCTGCATGACCAGAAAGTAGACTGTAAGGAGAGAAAAAGCTGAACTCGGGTTTAGCACTCTAGTTTGCCCTCCTATAAAATTTGGGACAGATTTTAAAGAGCTAGATAGGACCAGCACTTCCATTTCACATTCATAAAATAAAAAAACTTCAAATAGAACAGCTCTTAAAAATCATCAGATGGAATGTTTTAAATGAATACGGAAAGTTTTGAACATTTTCTATAATTGTCCTTTCCCAGATTGTATGGCCTTGGTCCACCGAGACAGCCATGAGCATTGTATTTACTCATGTGAGACTAGACCTATCAAAGTCCAGTTTTCAAAATGGAGGTATATTAACTTGTAATGAAAAGATTCTTTTTTATTGGGAATTCTGTCTGTAATAAGAAAGTTTGACCTTATGTATTTGTTCTTTCTTCTGTATTCTTTGTGGCTAGTCTTCATATGTTTGACTTCTTCATATATTCTTTCCCAACTGTGAGCTAATGTAATATTGATTTTTCTCTGAAGTTATACTTTGTTGCAATTGTAAGCATTTTTCAGATCAAATGATATCCTATTTCTTTACTGTTACTAAAGTTTTTTTGAAAAAGATGGATTGTTAGACACAGTGAAACATCCAGGAAAGTCCACGATATATAGTATTGCATAAATTTGTAGGAAGGGCATTTCATTGCCAAAAAACTTACAAATATTTTGTGAAATAGTGTGGAAAAGAAGCAGAATAGCATAAGGGTTATAAATGAATGTTTATTGGAATTAGATTGATAGTTCCGCTCCTAACATTTGCGGGGGCCTGGCAGGAGTTCAAATGGAGGTCATGTAACTAAAGAGATGAATGTTACAACATTAAGACACTGAAAAAAAAATGCTATATCTTTTTACCGCCATAAATATTCTTCATAATGACCTGGGAGGCCATATTCAAATTTGGATGCTCAACATCTTTGGACTTTTCATTGAAACATGGTAGCACGTGGAGAGAGTAGCCTGATGGCCCCTGGACCATGGCTCATTTCTTTGTTCTTCTCACTCCTGGGTGTGTCCTGAATCATGAGGTGTCTGTTGTACACATGAATGGAAGTCCTGAGGCCGCATGTCCGATCTCTGTCCAGATTCCTTGCAGACCTGGGGGTCCCATCTAATAGTGCAGTCAGCTCTCAGGAGATACCCAAGCAGCAGAAGCAGAAGCAGGCACCGTCAGTCTGGAAATGGCAGTTCTTGGTGCGAATTGCTACTAGTATGGTTCTGAGAGGGGATAAGGCCCGAGACCATGTTAGGGGGCTTGGTGAGGGAATCCAGGACCCAGGACATAGGCTCCTCTTACTTCAGTCTAATAATGATATTACAGCGAGACCCTGGTTTAAATCTTGTTCATCAATTACCATCTGTGTATGCTTAGACATTGAACCATTGTTAAGTGTTGGTCTGGGGCCAGAGTGCCTTGGTTTAAAGTCCTGCTCCACCAGTAACTAGCATCGTTATCTGTGTGAAGTAGTAACCGCTGGCCCTTCAGTTTCTTCATCTGAAAACTGTGCATAATCATCGTCCCTATCTCAGAGGGTTGTTGTGGGGGGTACGTTAATATTTCTGAAGTGCTTAGCATGCTCTCTAGCTCTAATTTACACTGTGCATTTGTTTAAAAAGTAAAATAAATAGCTGTCACATTTGTGAAAATGGGGGTAATAACAGCGTCAACCACATAGAATTGTTGTCATAATTAAATAAGATAATGACTATAAAGTGCTTGTCTAGTGCCTGGTAACAATATGTACCAAAGTATTAACTAATAAGAAAAAGTAAAGAGAATGAAACAACTGGACATTCATGTGCAGAAAAACATGAATCTAGACTTAGACCCTACACTCTTCACAAATAGTAACTCAAAATTGATTAGAGACCTAAATGTAAAATGCAAAACTATAAAACTCCTAGAAGATAACATAGGAGAAAACCTAGATCACCTTGGGTCTGGCACTAACTTTTCAGATACAACACAAAAGTCATGGTAAATAAAAGCAAGACTTGCTAAGCTTGACTTCATTAAAATTAAACACTCTGCTTTGTGAAAGAAAATGTCAAGGGGAGAAAACAGCGAAGAAAACAGCAGACAAGGACCCCTTCCCTTAGGAGAGTAAAGGTAGTGGGGCCCCTCACCACCTGTGACCACTCTGTCTCTATGACAGCCCAGGGGCTCCAAGAGGAGCCCTGTGGATACAAACAGGAGATAAATGTATCTGAAGGTCATAAGAGTGGGCGATTTCAATTTCACTGTCTTGCTGCTTAACCCCTTGATGCTCAATGGGTATTTCACAATGTAGTCCAGTAAGGTATAGAGTAGAAACATTATTTCCTTTGTATCAAAGTGGAAACAACACTCAGGGAGATTTATTAGCGCAAGTTCATTTTGCCTTTTCCCATTATATCGGGCATTTAGACACAGCTTTTCTACTCATCATTCCCTATCCTTTGTTCTCAGAGTCCTTTGCAAACATCTATACTTTGAGCTATTCAATTTTGATTTACCTATCTAGTTTTATCTTTCTAAATGTATTATATATATAAACCTGGCAAGAGTAGGGACCATGTCTCATATTTCTACATTATTTATTCATAGACAGCTTCCTGAGGGATGAGAGTATAGTAGCTGCTCATAAATACATGTGATTATCCTTTTTCAAGTTTTAAAACAGAATGCTTTTAGGGCATAGAAATTATGCTTAGGTGGCAGTGGAAGCTTGTGCATTGTATATTAAGTATCAAAGGTAAATTTTGAAAAGACAGATGCTATCATTTCTGGGCTATCTCTCTTTCCATTAACCAGCCCATTTGGATCTGCAAACAGATGTTCACCAAACAAAATGGCTACTTACATGTACAATGACCAATTCTGTATGCACCAACAGATGCTCCGGCTTTAGAAAGAGGTGGTTAAATGTATTTGATTTCATTGAACTGTATTTTGCTAAGGAGCTGGAATTCCTGGTCTTGCTAGCACATATTCAGTTGACAAAGTGCTTCTACTTTGTCTCTTGGATTGGCCTGTAACCTATTTACTGAAAAAGGGAATAGATTCAGTTTTAAGCTGTAAATTTCTATGGGTTTTGATAAGTACATAGTGTCATTTAACCACCATTATAGTATTGTGCAGAATAGCTTTACACTCCTAAAAAGTCCCCTGTGCTTCACCTGACAGTCCATGACAATCACTCCACTATTTATTGTGGGGGTCCAAAATGAGTCACCTCAAGATGTGCCTCTGTGGTACACAGATTGTTTTGAGCCAAAGGCAGCTTTAGCAGAAGGCTCACGAGAAAGTTCTGTCCCTCCCTTTAACTCCCTAGAAGAACTTGAATTAGAGCCTTGCCCGTAATAAGAGATTACCAATGATAACTTTTTGACCCACCTAAATGGCAGGGAAAATGTATTTACTAAGCATCTGCTCTCCTTATAATCATGAAATGACCTTTTGAAGTCCCCAAGGTGCATTACCTCATACCTCAATCTCTCTATCTATTTCTGAGCTTCTCCTGCATGTGGGCTCTCTCAACCTGTTATGTGTGCGGGGTTCCCATGCATGTGTTTGTATTAAATTTGATTATTCTCTTGTTCTTGTGTGTTTCATTCTACTTGATTATTAGACTAGCCAGAAGAACCTTGAGTTTGTTCCTGTCCCACATTATCAAATCTATAGTTTTGCTTTTTGCATAAAAATGAATATAAATGGAATCATACAATATATAGCCTTTCCAAATGGGTACTTTTCACTTAGAAATATGCAGTGAAGGTTACTCCATGTCTTTTCATGGTATAATAGCTTATTTATTATCATTGCAAAATTCTAATTTATGAATATTAGCGCATTTTGTTTACTTATTCATATATTGAAGGTCACTTTGTTTTTTTCCATTTTTTAGTGATTATGTAAATTTGGTGATCCACTGTAAATTTGCTGTAAATATTTATGTGCCTGTTTTTGTGTGGTGGCATAAATTTTCTTACCAATTGGATAAATATCTTGGAGCACAATTCCTGGGTCATAGTGTAAAACTGTTTAGCACTGTAAGGAACTGCTAAACTGTCTTCCAAAGTGACTTTTTGCATTTCCACCAGCAATGATTCATGGCTCTTGCTGCTCCATGTCACTCCTAGGGATTGTTGTGGTATCTCATTATTTTAATTTGGATTTTTCTAATGACAGCTGATGTCAAACACCTTTTTATGTGCTTATTTGCCATCTGTGTATCTTTCTTGTTTGCTTATATCTTTTGCCCATATTTTATTTGGGTTGTTGGATTTCAAATGTTGGGTTTTAGGTAGTCTTTTTTTTTTTATACAAGTTCTTTATAATATGTATTTTGTAATTATTTGCCCCCCGTTAAGTTGATTAAGAGTCTTAATTGTCCTCTTTTTTTTACCTGTCAAAGCAAGAGTCTTAAGTTTTAATAGATTCTCCTCTTTTTTTTTCCTGTCAAAGCAAGAGTCTTAAGTTTTAATAGATTCCAGTTTACGATTTTCTCTTTCATGATCATGCTTTTGGTGTTGTATGTAAAAATTCATTACCAAACCTAGGTTAATAAAGATATTATACTATATTTTCTTCTAGAAGTTTTACAGTTTTCATTTTATATTTAGGTCTAAAGTCCAATTTGAGTTCTTTTTTTCCCCCCAGTGGTGTAAGGCGTGTGTCTAGGTTCATATTTTTATATTTGGAAGTCTGTAGTCACAACACTATTTCTTTAGAAGCATTATACTTTTGCCATTAAATTAACTGTAAACTTTGACTACATTCATGTCAGTGTATTTCTGGGCTCTATATTGTTCCATTTATCTATGTATCTTTTGGCAATACCACTCTATCTTGATTACTGAAACTCTACGGAAGTCTAGAAATTGAATCCTCCTAATTTGTTCTTCTTCAGTATTGTGTATTCTAGGTCTTTTTCCTTTCCATGAATATTTTAGAATAAGTTTATTGATATCTACAAAATAGCTTACTGGGATATTTTTGAGATTTTGTTGAATGTATAGATTAGGTAGGAAAAATTGACGTCTTAATATTGATGTCAACACAAGAACATGGCATGAAGTGACCATTTACTTATATTTTTATTGATTTATTTAATCAGTGTTTTAAATTTCTCTATGTGGAGTCTATACATATTTTGTTAGATTTATACCTAAGTACTGTTATTTTGTACTTTTGTATATATTTTCACGATATAGTTTAAGAATTTGAAATTTCAGTTGTTCATTGCTATATTCTAGGAAAGCATCTGACTTTTGTGTATTAACCTTGTATCCTGAGACCTTGATATATTATTCACTTTTTATTTCCAAAATGATTTTTATAGTTTTTAAAAATTTTCCACATTGATATTATATTATGTGCATGTAAAGACAGTTTTATTGCTTCCTTTATAATCTTCATAGCTTTTATTAATTTTCTTGTCTTCTTTACCCTGGGAAACTAAATTGAATAGGAATGAGTGTAAAAGTCATCCTTTCCTTGTTCCCAATCTTAGAGGAAAAGTGTCCAGTCTCTCTTTGTGAAGCATGATGTTAGCTGTAGGGTTTTTATAGATGATTTTTATCTAGCTGAGGAAGCTCCTCTCTTTCTTAGCTTGCTAAGATTTTTTATCTTGAACAAATGTTGAATTTCGTCAAATATTTTCCTGCATCAATTGATGTGATTACATGCCACTTCACCAATTGGCACGTGACTTCAGCAGACTCTTTTTTCCCCCTGGAAGATAAGCATTTGTGTGAAGCATATTCTGGTCATATTTACAAAGGTTGCTCTTCCCCTCCCCTTCCAGAACCCAAGGATATTCTCTTTCCCGGCTATTCACTATAAGAACGTAGTGTGGCTCTTGGGTCCCCCTAATACTCTGGTCCCCAGGAGACATTCATTCTCAGCAGGCACACTTAGCCTCCAGCAGTTTATCAGAATTACTGTGTAATTGTTCTTACCAGTTTATGCCTCCAGCAACTTCTGCTGCATTTAAGTACATTTTGGTTATCTCCCTGAGGATGAACTTGTCTCTCCATATTTTGGGTGGCAATTTGCCCTATAAATCAGTTTTCTGATATATCTAAGAAAAATTTTCAGTTTGTTCAGATTTTTCTTGTTATAGAGGACATTAATGGTAACTTTCCACCTCTTTATGTGTTGGAAATAAAACTGAATGTACATGGACTGTTTTTTTTCTTTTGTGAAAACTTTCAGATATTTTATAGTCACAGAGTAATAAATTATGTCTTCATAATAGTTGATTCTTTAGGAAGCCACATTATTTGCAGAAGTAAAGTAGAAAAAGAATATCTTTTCAAATGCAAATACAAGTTGTTGTATTTGTAAAGTACATATCTATGCCTGAAGTGGAAAGGAAAAATATTATTGAATGTCTTTGTTAATACATCATCTCAATAAAAATTAACAAGAACAAAAAACTTCAAGAATGTAAATCGCATAACCAGGCAAAACAAAACAAATAAAAATGCTGTGTATTTGTGTTGTTATCAGACAAAACAGACCTTAAGGCAAAGGCAAAAAACATTATTAGGGATGAAGAGGGATGCTACAAAATTATAAAATGGAAAAGCAATCAGTTTAAACCTCCATTTCCATAAACATACATGAAATCTTATGGGGGAGGGACAAATAAGACTGTAACCTCAGGAAGAGGGCCAGGGTTATTGTGCAATTGCACAGGGCCCCACGTCCCGAACGGTGGATTGCTTGATTTGATGCTCTGCTGTTACTGTTTTGAAATTCTTTGCAGTTTTTGAACAAAGGTCCTCATATATTTATTTAGCCTGAGTCCCACACATTGTGTAGCCAGCCCTGCTTAGAATGCCTAAACCAGAATCAAGAATATCTTCTCTTCCGGGAGTGACTGTGCTGAACTTAATTTCTTATGGGTCCAGAGAATCATGTTTTCCCAGTACATCAAGTTAATTTTCTTGTGAAGTTGTTAGCTGCTGCTGCTGGTATTCTTGCTCCATTGTCCCTGCTTAGTCATCCTGTATACTCATTCAACTCGGAGACTTCGTTCACTTTTTGTATCTCACATCCAAGGCTGTTTCTCACCTACATTGTACAAAGGTAGAGTAGGAGAGCTGCAAGGTCCCGTCTAGCAGTACACTGGCCCCCGCATCCTCCTCCAAGGGAAGGTGAGAAATTGGGCACCACATGCCTCCTCTTGCCGATCCTTGGCTTTTATTGATACATTTCCTCAATGAAGCCTATTTCTGCAATTATTCCATGGGATGTCATGATCTTTGCTATCAGCTACCTCCCAACAATCTTATAAGTTTACAAATATTAACAAAATTACAGGAAGAAATTCAGAAATCCAGATCATGTTAGAAGATTTGTATGTACTTCTCTCAGTAATTGATAGATATAGCCAATCAAACATTTGTTCATTGAACAACCTAATTAACAAATTTTATCACACACTCACACAACAACATTTCCCTCAAACATGCAGTCGCTTTGTCTGCTCCTTCCTACAAAAAAAGAACTTTCTATAGGACTATCTTCCCCAGCTCCATTTTTATTTTCTCTTTAACCCTATGTGACTTCCCTAAAGTCCACTAAAATGCTGTTTTCACTGTCAAAAATGAACATCTATGTTGTCAAATCTAACAGATACCTTTTCTGTCCTTATCTGTCTGGACTTTAGAGCTGACAGACCTTCCTTTTGGATGCTCATGGGTTCCTACTCTCTGCTCATGGGCTCAGTGACAGAACTTGACCCTTGGTCCGCTTTTCTTCTCTATCCATGTTTTCTATCAAAAAGAGCTCATTAATTCTTATGGCTTTAAAATCTGGCCATATGGAAGGTTTTAATTATATTATTATATTATTTATATAATAAGTAGGCATAGAAGTAAAAAAAAAAAAAAAATATATATATATATATATATATATATATATATATATATATATGGAGCTGGATTGCCTAGACTGAAATCCTAGCTCTGTCATTTAAGCTGGTTTGAGCTTGGACAAGTTATTTAACCCTTCTGTGTTTTGTTGTCTGTAAAATGGGAATTATATTAACCACTTCACTGTATTGATAAAATGATTAAATCTGTTACTAAATGAGAAGTGTTTAAAATAGGGCCCAACACATAGCCAGAGCTTTAAAAAATTTTTTTAAACAATTTTATTTATTTATTTCTAGACAGGGGGGAAAGGAGGGAGAGAGAGGGAAAGAAACATCAATGAATGAGAGAAACGTCGACCAGTTGCCTCTTGGCCACGGCCAGCTGGGCACTGGGCTTGCACTCCAGGCATGTGCTCTGACCGCTTTCAGGGACGACGCTCAACCGACTGAGCCATGCCAGTCAGGGCAGAGGGCTTCTGTAAAAGATATTTTTATATTATAAAATTATAACTCCAATACAAATAAAAAACAAACATGGGTTGAACATTTTATTCAACTCAATCCTAGAGGGAACTAGTAAGGTGTTGCAATGATTCAAAAGAGAATTGAAAGAGAAAGAAAATATGTATCTCTGAAATAGAAATACTGAGAAGGATTCGGCCATTTGAAAACCCAGGAAAATGATTATTGTCAGGCACAGGCAACAACAAGTGTAAAGGACCTGAATGGGAAACGAGCTCAGAGTGTTTAATGATTAGAAAAACTGGTAGTCTAGTTAGAATGTAGTAAGTTAGGAGACAATGGGAGGGAAATAACGTTGGATATAGTCAGGCAATAGACCACTGAGAGCCCTGAAGAGCATGGTGAGGGAGTCTTGATTTTATTCAGAAAACAGTGGCTGAAATGGAGATTTTTAAGCAGGGGAACGACAATTTTGAGAAAATAGATATTGTTATTTTAACTGCCTAATGGTGATACTTAAAAATCAGGTACTCATCAACTCTGCTCACTGTTAATTATTAAGTTGATTTAAAGGCATTTTTTTTTACAGATAAATGGAATATGCAGAGATAGTTACCAGTATTGTAATACATTAGTATCCAAGACCAGTGGTGCAATGGAAAATATGTCTTACTATGGATTACAAGATCCTAGATTTAACTTCCCTGGCATACCTTTTTGTACTAGAGAGGCAGTATGTTCAGTGATTATGAGTTCCTGCTTTAACGTTAGAAGACCTGGGTTTAAGTTTCTATTCCATCCTTTTGGGACAAGTTACTTAACCTCTTTAAGTTTCACTTTCTTAAACTTTAAAAAGGAGATAATAATAACATCTATCCTCAAATGTTTTGTGAGCATTAAATTGAAGGACAAATGACAAATATGCTATGCTTAACATCGTAACCAGCGTGTTAAAGCACCTCAGTAAATGTAGGTTATTATTCTTGAAACCCAGTCGCAGAGGTTACACATATCGGAAACACCAGCCAACGCCATGTGGAAACCAGTATCTGCCTATGTCATTCTGAGGATGATTGCAATGGCTTGCATTTCTCCTTGTCACCCTGGATGCCAGGTTACCAATTTTACTGAGTTCAGTTTATAGATGATTTAGAATCTCTGTATCTACCTCATTTTCAGCTTCTGCCAGATCTTTGTCTTTTCTCTTGTCTCTCCATCCAGGGTTCCTAGTATCTCCAAACATTCAGACATCCTTATATCTTTTTGCAAATTCATTACTCCACTTGATTTTCCATGCCTTGAGATCTGCACATATGTTTTGCTTAAAAAACCAAGCTACCTATACTTTGAAGACCATACACCATCAATTTCAGAGGTTGCTTTTTTCCAGATAGATTGTTTTTTCCTCCTTCAAATGCATTAATATTTCAGAAACTATTTCACTGATGTAGAAATCTGTTACTACTTTGATAAATCGGGTTTCAACTGTAATATTTTTTAGGGACTCAGGATATGCTATTCAAGATATGCTAAATAAGAATTCTAAAAGCAAAATCTAATAAATGTTACAGTTGAGGTTTTTCTGGTTTGTTTAGTAGCAAAAATATTTAAATATTCATATATTTCACCCATTGTAAATTTGACTAGTCACCGATTTAACTAAGGTTATTTTGATTGTGTTAAAATAAGTGCAACTAAATGGAAATGAAGTAATTAAAATGTAAAGTAAAATGAAAGAAGCAATTCTGGAATCTAACTATGTTAATGTGTGTAAGTTATACATTTGTATCTAAAATCTGTATATATTTGTTGCTTCCCCTTCATTTACTCCCATACTACTTTCTTAGAAAAAGCTTAAGTAGTATTTTTTTCTTTGAATGAGACTTTACTTGATAGAGCAGTTTTAGATTCACAGCAAAATTGCCAGGGGTGGTACAGAGATTTCCTGTATACTCCCTGCCCCCATGCATGCATGACCTACCCGATTATCAACATTTCTCACCAGAGTGATTAGTTACCTTAGTACATTAGTTACAATAGAAAAACCTACATTGACACATCACAGTCCCCCAAAGTTCTTACTTCACACTACATTATGGTATTCACTCCCTTAAAAACCCTCTGTGCTGTATTTATCCCTGCCTATTACCCTGCCATCCCCTGGCAACAACTGATTTTTTTTTTACTGTCTCCATAGTTTTGTCTTTTCCAGAAAATGTTATGTAGTTAGAAACATACATTATGTACCCATTGGCTTCTTTCCATTAGTCATGAATATTTAAGGCTCCTCTAAGTACTTCTTTTTGGCTTGATAGACCATTTCTTTTTAGTGCCAAATAATATTTCATTGTCTGGATGTACCACAGTTTTTTTTACCTGTTAATCTACTGAGGATATCTTGGTTACTTCCATGTTTTGGCAATTATGAATAAAGATGCTATAAACATATGTATGACGGTTTTGGTCTGTACATAGTTTCCAACTCCTTTGAGTGGTACTTTTAAGAAGCATGATTACTAGATAATTAGTGAGAGTATATTTAGTTTTGTAAGAAACAACCAAACAGTTTTTGAAATTTAACTGTATCAGTTTGCACTCCCATTACTAATGAATGAGCATTTCTGTTGCTCCAGTTCACCAGTTAGTATTGTCATTGTTTCAGATTTTGGTCATTCTAATCAGTTTGTGGTAGTCTCTCACTGTTGTTTTAAATTGCATTTTTTGATGACATATGATGTCAGTCATTTTTATGTGGTTATTTGACCTCCATATATCTTTTTTTGTCAGGGTCTATTAAGGTTTTTGGCCCATTTTAAATTGGGTTGTTTGCTTTCTTATCATTGAGTCTTAAGAGTGCTTTGTATATTTTGAATAATAGTTCTTTATCAAATGTATCTTGCAAATATTTTCTTCCAGTCTGTGGCTTATCTTCCCATTCTCTGACATGGCCTTTCACAGACCAAACGAACAAACAAACAAACAGACAGACAGACAAAAAACAGAAGAGAAAGATAAATATGTCTGTCCAGAAAAAATCCAGCCATTGTTAATATAACGAGAAATGTTTGTGTGACATCAGTGTAAACTGGAAGCCAAGGAGAGTGGACTAGAATGCTCATGCATGAACAGTGATGACCCCACTGTACTATTCAGTGGGGGTGTTAGACGCCACATTGAGTGAGCATGTGCATTGGGTGGCCATCACATTCAAAATTATTGAGGGAATAACAACGCATCTGCCTCAAATTTTGCGTTAAGCTTGAACATCTCTTCATGGAAACTATTCAGATAATTTGGAAGGCCTCAGCTATGGGCAACTGGTGATTGACAGCTTCACCATGACAACGCGCCTGCTCATACATCACAGCTTATGCAGTTTTTGGCAAAACATTAAATCACCCAGGTGACTCAGTCCCCCTTCACCCACATTTAGCAACCCAAGACTTTTGACTTTTCCCAAAACTAAAAACACCTTTGCAAGGGAAGAGATTTCAGACTGTTGATGGGATTCAGGAAAACATGATGGGACAGCTGATGGCAATTGGAAGTACTGTGTGAGGTCCCAAGGTGCCTACTTTGAAGGAGACTGAGGCATCATTGTCCCATGTACAATGTTTTTGTATCTTGTATCTTCTTCAATAAATGTCTCTATTTTTCATAGTACATGGCTGGATACCTTCTGGACAGACCTCACATTAATGAGGATACCTCTGCACTATTAATGGCAGTGTAAAATGGTGCAGCAACTAGGGAATACAACCAAAAATTAGAAATAGTACTAGTATATGATCTAGTACTTGTGCTTCCATGTTCATTACAGCACTATTCACAATAGCCAAGATATGGAATTAACCCAAATTCCATCAGCATAGGAATGGATAAAGAAAATGTGGTATATAAATGCATGGAATATTATTACACCTTAAAGAAGAAGGAAATTCTGCCATTTGCAACAACATGGATGAAGCTGCATGACATTATGCTAAGTGAAATAAAGTTACAGAAGGACAAATATTGAATGAGATGCATAAGATAGTCAAAATCATAGAAACAAAGAATAGAACAGTGGTTACTAGAGGTTGGGGGGACAGGGAGAGGGGGACTTGCTCAATTGGCGTCATTTCAGTTTTGCAGGATGAATTAGTTCTATAGACCTGCTGTACCACATAGAACCTATAGTTAACAGTACTTTATTGTGTACGTAAAAATTATGCAGGAGAGTAAACCTCATGTTAAGTGTTCTTATCATAAAGCAAAGCAAAACAAAAGTGAAAAAGAAATGGATATACGGAAACATGAAGGTGATGGATATACCTATTTTCTTAATTATGGCGGTGGTATCACAGGTGTTTGCATTTACCCAAACTCATCAAACTGTATGCATTAAAAAGGTACAGCTTTTAAAATATAAGTTATATCTCAATAAAGTTGTTAAAAAGAAAGAATTCAAGAAAAAGAAAAAGAAAAAGAAAGACATTTGAACAGTCAATAGTATTATGTGAGGAGCTCAGGTGTCCAGTGTTACTCATTAGGGTTTCCCTTCCTCCGTGGCCATAGTTCCTATTGTCTGTGATATTCACTTTATTTTTCAGTTGGAAATGTTCTATATTGTTGATTGATATCTAGATTTTAATTTATATCTTAAGTTCGTCTCCAGGCTAAATATATTCTTTGAATATAGATAGGTACCTGGTCTTTTACAAATTCCTATTACACAGAGTAAAGGAATTATTGATATTTAGAGATTTCTTTTTGAATTGGATTTAAATGTTATCCAGTGTGTTCACAATTTATTCATTTTTGAAGCGCATATCTAGCTACAGCTTTTGTTTTACAATGAAAATCATTGGATTGTTTTATGGTAACTACATATTGATGAGCTCTGTCTCATAATATAGAACAAATCCAAAACAGTGAATCAGAGGTCTTTAACTCCTTCACATTGTTAAGGTTAATTAGAGAACAATTTCCTAAAGTAAAAATGCCACTAGAAAACAACATCGCTAATGACATTCCATAGTCCTTTTTTTTAATGTAGAGAAATTATCTCCCTAACACATTATTTATTTAAGAATAAATCATAAATATTTATGCTTTATTGTGTTACTTTAAAATTATTTTCAAAGCATTGTTAATATAACCTCTATTCTAACCATATTTATTTTGAGACAAAGTATACACATTTATTTGTTTAGTGTAAGTAGAGATTTACTGATTTGCAAAGCAGGATTTTATGTTAATCTCTAAGGCTGATTTAAATTTTTTTTTTTAACAGTGGCCGTGTCTCTATATAGAAAAGCTTTAGTTCCATAAGAAATTCATCAAAATCCCTAAAGATTCTGTTGTGAGAAATGAAATAGAAGACTTTACACAGATAGGTGGTGAGTAAATGCCCAAGCTGTACTATACCTAACGTTGTTTTCTTAGAAGGAAAGAATGAGGGGATCATCATTATATTTGCAGCTGCTGCTATTTTGAATTGGAGAGATCTGTGAATACCAAGATAAACACAAATAGAACAAAGTGGCACAGTCTCCTTTCCCATAAGCCAAGGAGGACAGATCTGTTTCAAAACATGAGAATGTACTTTAAAATCCACGTTGTCATTGGGAAAAGAAATAATGAAATTAGATGAGTTGGGTTAAGGAGCGAGGGGAGAGAAGCAGAGCCCATCATTGCCCCAAGACACATACATAGTGACAGATACGTGTTGATAAGACAAATGTTTTTGTCTGTTCATAAGCGTGTTATTCATAAACTCATCTGAATTCATGCATTCAATTATTTGATGCCTCAGAAAGTCCATAACTGGCATCTGGAGAACTTGACGCCAAGAAACATGGCCTGTTCTTTTCAGGAGCTGAACCTTAAACAGTAGTGGATTGTGAATAATAATATACCTCTGGATCTTTTCTTATGTCTATTTGCCATCTCTGCATCCTCTTTGGAGACATGTCTATTCAAGACCTTTCCCCATTTTTTAATTGGATTGTATGCTTTTTTGGTGTTGAGTTCTATAATTTCTTTATAAGTTTTGGATATTAACCCCTTATAAGATGTATTGGTGATGTTCATAGCAGCACAATTTACAGAAGCCAAGTGCTGGAAGCAACTTAAGTGCCCATCAGTAAATGAGTGGATCAAAAAACTATGGTACATTTACACAATGGAATACTACACAGCAGAAAGAAAGAAGGAGCTCCTACCCTTCATGACAGCATGGATGGAACTGGAGAGCATTATGCTAAGTGAAATAAACCAGGTGGTGAAAGACAAATACCATATGATCTCACCTGTAAGTGGAGCTTAACAAACCAAACAAGCAAGCAAAATAGAACCAGAGAACAAAATGACAGTAATGAGAGGGGAGGGGAGAGGGAGATAATGAGAGAAAGAAGGGGAAGGGTCAGCAAGAAACATGTATAAAGAACCCACAGACAAAGCCAAAGAGGGGTAAGATTGAGGGCGGGGTGGGGGAAAGCAGTGGCAGAGAATGGAGACAACTGTACTTGAACAGCAATAAAAAATAATAATTAAAAAAGATATGTTGGTGAATATGTTCTCTCATTCAGTGGACCGTCTTTTTATTTTGTTGATGGTCTCCTTCGCCGTAACAAAACTTTTTAATTTGATTTAGTCCCATTGTTCAATTTTTCTTTTCTTTCCTTTGCCTGGGGAGATACATCAGAAAAAAATATTGCTATGGGCAATGTCTGAGATTTTACTGCCTTTTTATTTTTCTAGGAACTTTATGGTTTTGGGTCTAACATTTAAGTTTTTAATCCACTTTGAATTTATTCTTGCGTGTAGTATAAGAAAGTGGTCATTTCATTTTTTGGCATGTATCTGTCCAATTTTCTTAACACCATTTGTTGAATAAACTATGTTTAGCCCAGTGTATGCGCTTGCTCCCTCCATCAAATATTAAGTTATTATAAAGGTGTGGGTTTATTTCTGGGCTTTCTATTCTGTTCCATTGATCTATGTGTCTGTTTTTGTGCCAATACCAGGCTGTTTTGATTTTTATAGCCTTGTAGTATAGTTTGATTCCTCTAATTTTGTTGTTCTTTCTCAGGATGGCTGTTGCTATGCAGGGTCTTTCATGTTTCCATATAAATTTTTGAAATATTTGTTCTAGTTCTGTGCAATATGTCATTGGAATCTTGATAAGAATTGCGTTGAATCTATAGATTACTTTGGGTACCATGAACATTTTAAGGATGCTAATTCTTCCTATCCATGAACATGGTATGTGCTTCCACTTATTTGTATCTTTTTCAATTTCTTTCTTCAGTGTCTTATAATTTTCCATGTATAGATTTTTACATCCTTGGTTCGGTTTATTCCTATATATTTTATTATTGTTGAAGCAGTCGTGCATGGGATTGTTTTCTTAATTTCCCTTTCTGTTCACTCATTATTGGCATATAAAGATGCAACTGATTTCTGGATATCAATTTTGTATCCTGCTACTTTGCTGAATTCACTTATCAGTTCTAGTATTTTCTTGGTGGAATCTTTGGGGTTCTCTATATACAGTATCATGTCATTACAAATAAAAACAGTTTTATTTCTTCCTTTCCCTTTGGATGCCTTTTATTTCTTCTTCTTGTCTGGTTGCTGTGGCTAGGACATCCAGTACTATTTTGAATAAGGGAAGTGAAAACTGAGATCCCTGTCTTGTTCCTGATCTCAAGGGGAACACTTGTAGTTTTTGCCTGTTGAATATGATTCTGGCAGTGGATTTGTCATATATGGACTTTATTATGTTTAGGTATGTTCTTTATGTTTCCAATTTGCTGAGGTTTTTTAATCATAAATGGGTGCCGATTTTATCAAATACCTTTTCTGCATCTATTGATATGATCATGTAGTTTGTATCCTTCAAACTACATTTTATTTATGTGAGGTATCACATTCATGGATTTGCAGATGTTTTGCCAGCCTTGCATTCCCAGAATGAATCCCACTTGACCATGGTATTTGATCTTTTCGATGTATTGCCATTTTCGGTTTGCTAATATTTCGTTGAAGATTTTAGCAAAAATGATTAGTAATGGAACTGACCATTTCAAAAATATAGTTTAATCACAACAGTATGCCATAGTTAGAGTAGTGGTAAAAGGATAAATATATCAATTCTGGGTCTGCCCACCTCTGCAAACATCTCTCTTTCATTCAGTTCCCTGCTCTCTACATACCACACATATTGTTAATGGTGTCAGTGGGTTTCACTGGTTTGGGTGTTCTATTCGAAAATAGCACATTTGGTTGTCATTAGGTAGTTTTATTTACTTGCAGAAAGTAAAGGAGATAGATTCACATCCAAAACTCTGTCTCCCCCAGTGGGGACTTAGGCATTGCTTAAATACACTATTTGCTTAATTACATGTTGAATTTTTATTTGCAGTTGGCTAAACTTAACCTGTTGGGTTGCGGTCCAGCTCACCCAGTTACAGCTGCATGTGCAAAATACTGTGCTGCATTTTAACATTTAGCAGGAATATCATTTAGTAAGACTGCTCAGGCCTTGAGACCCTTGTCCTGTCTTGCAGTACAGTGACATTAATGAGGCACGCTCTCATATCTCAGCACCTTTCCACAGCTGCTCCTTCTTCCTGGAGCTCTGTCCCATTCCTTACACCTCCTTCACCCGAGGTAAATCTGTATTCATTCGTCAAGTCTTGGTTTTGGTCTCATTTCTCAGGGAGGTTATCCTTCTCTGATAATCCTGGATCGCTCTAGCTGCTCCTCTGACGTGCTTCCAGCACCTTTTCTGCTTTCCTCTACCCAGGTAATATCAGACTTCTTTGTAAATGTCAATTTATGTTTCTTTCTCCTAAAGTTGAAAGAAACTTGAAAGCAGCTTCTGATTTTATTTAACAGCATGCACTCAGCAACTAGCATAGTGCCTGGTGCCTTGCAGATGATCAAAGTTTACTTATTTAGTACATGTACCAATGAATGGACAAAATAAGGGATAAACCTTTGCAGGAAGTTCAGGAAAGATTTCATTCTAGAGCACAGAAAATACACACGAAGTGTAAGGCCTGGCTCTGCCTTGGAAGAGGTGACAGCCCCATTCGGAAAAATCCAGCCTATCCACTTGCATGTAAAATAGCCAGTTGCGATTTTGCCCCAGCACCACGTCGTACGCATTAGATAAATACTACAAGCAATGCTGTAGACAGGAAGTGTCTAATTTCAAATTTGAGTGGACCCAGAAGGCTTTTTGGGAGAGATGGGACTTGAATAAAGTCTAGATCCAGAAACAGAATTTGTACAAATATATGTGGAGAGAAAGAATTCTAAGTATGGGAAATAATGTGAGCAAAGAAGTTAAGATAGAAATCATGCTAAGATGCAGTTAATTTGAAGGTCATTTCTGGAAGTACCAAAGGCAACAACATAGAACAGTGGCTTTGTGGATGTTGCCAATATTTCTGAGAGAGTAGTCTAATATCCTACAGTTACATATGAAACAGAGGTCATTAAACATTTATCTTCAGGTCAAATATAATCACAAAGACGATGACTCTCTTTTCTTGATAGTCCAAAAAACTGAGTTTATAGAAGCAGAAGAAAGAAGTGAGAAATTGAGCTCCCCTGTAATAAATCCACTGTGACTCTTTTGGCTCTGAAAAGTTATCACTGCTGGTGGTGGGCAGGATTTGTAGGTTGATCCCGTGGGACATTCTGCAAAAGAAAAGCAATTTAGCACATCCCTTTTGGTGCCTGCGATGGTAATGAAGTAGAAAAAATAAATTTTTGCTTTATGGCTGCCTAGCTAAATTGCAAAATAAACACCTGAAACTGCATTAACTCATTATATGCATTTTCAAACAGCTCACAAATAGTGGGCTGAATGATATGGATTTTCACGTTTACTACAATTGTATTAAAAGAGGAATAATAGCTGTTCAAATTTATAGTGATTATATTTTATTTTATTTTATTTTTCAATTACAGTTTTCTTCCAATATTATTTTGTATTGGTGTCAGGTTTACAGCTTAGTGGTTAGACAATCATATACTTTACAAAGTGTTCCCCTGATGTTCCCAGTACCCACCTGGCACCAGACATAGTTACTGCAATATCACTGACTCTGTTCCCTGTGCTGTGCTTTACATCCCCATGACTGTTTTGTAACTACCGATTTGTATTTCTTTACCTCTTCCACCCAGGACCCCAACCCCTCTCCCCTCTGTCAGCCATTAGTCTGTTCTCTGTATCTACAAGTATGTTTTTTTTGTTGTTGTTCTTTTATTTTGTTCTTTAGATTTCACATATAAGTGAAATCATATGATATTTGTCTCTCTGTGACTGACTCATTTAAATTCATAGTGATTCTATTTCTCAAAACAATTTTTCAATAGAAAACCAAAAATTCAAAATATGATTTTTGGGGGGCTATGGTGGAGGAGGAATAAAGAGGAGAGTAAGTGTCAATATGACCTTTGCTCTTCGATCGCTCCACTTATATTATTTGAATTCTCACATCAGTCACAATTTGAGCATCAGGACTCATTTTTCTTTCCCCATCCATCAAATTTAAGTCTATGTTTAATGGTCACCAAAAGCTAACGAGATCGGTACTCTTATTATCTTTTAAAAAAAAATAAGGAACTCAACCATGGCCAGTGTAGCTCAATTGGTTGGATCATTATCCTGTAATTGAAAGGCTTCTGGTTCAGTTCCCTGCCAGGGCATATACTTAGGTTGCAGGTTTGGTTCCCAGTCTGGGCACGTACCATCCCTGTCCCCATGAATGGGATTTCTTGTCCGGGCATGTACAGGAGGCAAGTGATTGATGTTTCTCTCTCACATTGATGTTTCTCTCTCCTTTGCTCTCTAAAAAGCAATTGAAAAAAAAAAAAAAGTGTCTTCGAGTGAGGAAAGGGAAAAAAAAGTGAGGCACAGAGGTTTATTTGAAACCCAGGCAATCTGACTCCAGGGTTTATGTTCTTGCCTACTTTTTATCTCCATCCTTAAAGCATAGTGGCGTATACAGAAAGGGCCCTTGCTAGAAGCTCAGTGAAGTGAAATTGAAACTGAAAAAGTATATTTGTGTGGCCTGTCACTGCCAGAACCAATAGGTAGAGACAAGGATTGAGTCTTTATGGGTGCTTTATTCAGATGCCGGCCCTCTGAGAAGACACCAGGTATGTGTCTTCTAAAAACCATCTTAACATTTCATCTCAAGCCGACCTTTTTATAAGGAGAGGAAAAGGGTAGGTAAGTTGTTTGGGAAAAGATTAATCAGATAAGAGTGCAGTCTGGTGACCTTTTTCCTGTTATTTCTATATCTACTGATCAACAGTCTTCATCTGCATCACCATGGGTGTAGATGTTCCCTCCCTGGAGCACAACAGCTCACATACCATCTACATCACTTGCAGGCCACCTGGGGCACAAAGGTTGAATTGCTTATTGACTTCCTGGAGTCATGTAGGTCATATATTCCATTCCAGTTCCTGGAATAACAGCTTTCCACATGCATTAATCACATAAGCCTATCAACTATAACTACAGCTAAAATCTTAAATTCTTGAGTTCCCCTATCAAAATCAAAATTCAAGTAATGCCCATGACTCTTCCTTTGGAAACTCAATTTTTCATAGGAAAACAAGAGAAAACATACTTAGTTTATAATTTTAATCACAGGCATCATTCATTTCTGCAAGAAAGACTAGGATTTATCTAGCCAATATTTACAATAATTCTAATGATTACTGGACAAAAGAGGCTTAGGAGTTCTACAACTTTCCTAAACTTACATGCAAAAGTTTGACTTTAAGAAGATACATACTTTTCTGAGTAGGATGTCCAAAGCTGTCATCAGAATTTCTAAGACTTAATGATACTTTCAAAAGCAATAATGACTACAGTCCAGGGGACAGTAGACCAAGGAAGACTGGTTGGGGGCACTTATCTGTAGGCCACACATGTCTCAAAGTCAGCTCATTAATACCCAGGGTCCACATAGGGGTGGGGGTTTCAAACTCTGTAGTGTTGCGTGATTCTTGCCCAGAGCTCTTTTGCACAAATGAGGATTCCGGAGACTGAGTCTGGCCATCTGTCTAACTCTTTCCACAGGAAGATTGAGTGACAGGAAGACCATTGGCCTCAGCACAGTGAACACTGATGTACCGTTGTTGTATTATATACTTTTAATACTTTTACTTGTGATATAAACTCGTTCAGCATGTTGAGGAAAAATTAAAAATAAAATCTCTCAACCTAGAATATCCTTTCCATCCATAAATACAGAAAATAAAGAAAACATGTTACTACTGAATAAACATTAAATCAGACTGGGATGTTCATCAGTGGTAATGTGCTAATGATATGTATAGAGACAGGAAGGAGTCCCATCCTTTGTATACCATCAAACGGACATAATCCATTACATACATATTCTCAAGAGTGACAATAATTTTTCTTCTTGGAAAAAGACTTGACCACACTGCTTGCTATATACTCTTTCATAGTTAATCCCAATTTCACCTGGTAAATGGGGTAGCCAGCTGGGCCAGCCAACTGCCTTATCAGGAGAAATAATAAAACTTCTATACCTCCATGATAAGCTGCTGGTTACAGCTAGGGACAAAACCTCAGGCTAAAATTCTGATGACTAGGATGTAGCAACTCGAGCTTCCTTGATATTTACATTTCAAAGTGATGGCTCTCTAGCTTTTAAGAAAACTTGCCTGGGTTGTAACACTAGTTTATTTATCCCTTAAAAAGATTTACTGTAGTCCTCCCTTATTCAAAGGGGATACATCCCAAGACCCCTAGTGGATGCCTGAAACCAAGGGTAGTACCAAACCCTATATATCCATATTTTTTCTATACACATATGTATGCTGTTTTAATTTATAAATTAGGCACAGTAAGATATTAGCAACAATAACTAATAATAAAATAGAACTTTTATGACAATATACCACAATGAAAGTTTTGTGAATGGCTTTGGGACTGTTATTAAGTAAAATAAGGGTTAGCTGAGCACCAGCACCATGATAACTGTGACAATCTATTAGATAATCGAGAAGGCTCAGTGACTAATGGGACGGTGGCATTTATAGAGTGGATATTCTATACAAGGATGATTCATGTCCTGGGTGGGATGGAGCAGGACTGCTCGAGATTTCTTCACACTACTCAGAACTATGTGCGACTTAAAACTTAGGAGTTGTTTAATTCCAGAATTTTCCATGTAATATTTCCAGACCAAGGTTGACTGCACTTAAGTGGTGGAAAGTGAAACTGCAATAAGGGGAGACTGCTGTATATACGTATTAAAGGGACAGAGAAAGCATTTATAACCTGGTATTTCCAGGCGGTGTTCTAAGAAAACGAGTGGAGGAAAGGTCTTTTTGACCTTCGGCATCAAGAAAAACCCTAAAGAAGTTAATTTTCCCTTGTGAGGGTAAAATTGTTCCTTTCCAGAATTGCAGTGTTAAGGAGAAGATGGGACATTAGCTTTACATGTAATCGTGAAAGGGGAACCTTTTGCACTGTTGGTGGGAACGCAGATGCTGCAGCCACTGTGGAAAGCGGTGTGGAGATAACTTAAAAAATTAAAAATGGATCTGCCTTTTGACCCAGCAGCCCCACTTCTGGGACTATATCCAAAGGAACCCAAAACACTAATTCAAAAGAACATGAGCACCCCCATGTTCACTGCAGTGTTATTTATAATCGCCAAGATGTGGAAGCAGCACAAGTGTCCACCAGTAGACAAGTGGATGAAACAACTGAGGGACATTTTCACAATGGAGTACTACTCGGCCATAAAAAAGAAGGTTTTACCCTTCGCAACAGTATGGATGGACCTAGAGAACATTTTGCTAAGAGAAATAAGCCAGTGAGAGAAAGAAAATTATCATATGATTTCACTCATATGTGGAGTCTAATGAGCAAACTGAACTAACAAGCAAAATAGAAACAGACTCATAGCAGGATGGAAGCTAAGGTGGGGAGGAAGGATGAGGGGTGGAAGGATGTAGCAAAAATGAAAAAGGACTCATGGACATGGACAGCAGTGTGGCAATTGCGGGGGAGTAGAAGGAGAATAAATGGTAATAAAATACGATAAAAAAGTGAAAAAATAAAGTGGGATTTTTCCCATTTTTCGAGATCACACTTTTAAGTGTTGCTGAGGTCAATATATGTATCTGATCCTATTATCCAGAAAGCAGGCTGGAAATTCACGCTCAGGGCATTTAGTGGGGGGATTCCGAGGATCAACATCTGGAGGGGTGATGGCAGCAGGGCTGGCAGGGAGAGGGCAAACTGTGTAATCATCTCCGCTGCTGAGAAGACCCTGCATAGATATCATGCATTGAGGCACGGAGGTGGAAGCTCTACAACGGAACCTACATTGACTAATTATATGTTAACTGCCCCTGGGAAGGAGATATAACCCTGAAAGAGGCAGTTCTCTTCTGAAAGTGGCAATTTCCAGAGAGGGACTTAGCCTCCACCCAGCTGGGGAAATGCGTGCTTCTGTTCTGAAGGTGGTGGGGACCTGGGCAACACACCACAACATCCACCACAGCCTGTTTGACATTTTCTTTTCTGGGACCTCCGTTCTACTGTATTTCAACACAATTCTTCTATTTTTATATATTGTATGAGTCATTGTGTGGGTGAACAATTTCAAAGCAAAAAATTTGGCTTTGCTGGAGGATTTCTGGATAGCCTCTGTGTACTAAAAGAATAAATGCTGAAGAATAGGGTTGGATTGTTTAAAAACCAGGCTGCCTAGATTCAGTTGCCTAGTTGCATCTTTGAATTCTATCTCTTTTCTTTCACCTGTCCCACCTGGGGGTCTATGAGGTGCAGCCTAGACATTTACAAACCGCCTTTGCGGAAAGACTATTACTCTCAGAGCTTGGAGTGAACACTATCAGGATTAGGTCCACAGCTTGACGTGGTTATTGGGTGTCTTTTTTTTAAACAATAAATCATTAGATGTGATAAACAGCAATGTATACTTTAATTACGTAGTTTGCCAATTCTAATTATCTATTGTGGAGCACCTTAATAAATGAGTCCTTTAGAAGAAAGTTATGACATTACTGTACCTCGAAAAGAAAATTTTCCTACCTGTGTTTTTCATAATTTGTAATCATGCAAACAATAAGATGGTTATCTAAGACATTTACTACTGAAAAGCCTTTAGGGTCTGTGTGTCTTTAGGATGCACGAAGGCCCAAACTCACGCCCAGCTTGTAAGGCTCTCAGTCTTAGACCCAGGCGAGGGCACCCCTACCTTCACTGCTTAAAGGACACCACGTGGCTCTTCCCTAGCTGTACCCTTCCCTGCAGGAAGGCAGCCTGTGGGGCCAAGAACATACGTTCAGCTGCAGTGCTGGTTCCTGCATCCCCCACTTTTCAGGTCTTCCTTTAGAATTCCTTGCTCAATAGTTACCAGTTTCCATGGCCTAGGTAGACCTGACTTGGGTCAGTTCTTGACAACAGACATTGTTATAGGTGTGTGAACCCCAGAACTCATAGGTAACCAATAGAAAGCTGCTTCAAACCACGCTGTGTGTCGCTGGGACTCCAATTTCTTATGTGTGCACTCCTGTGCCCTCTGAGTAACCAAAGTTTAGCCATTAGGGTAGGAGGGAGAGCTTAGAGCTTGGATGAGCATGCTGGGGTTTCCATACTTATGTCTGTGTGTGTGAGGCTGTCATGGTATGGGATAGAGACAGATGGGAAAAGGGGACTGACTGACAGACAATAGGCCAGGGGCCAGGGAACAGCTTTCTCTCACTGTCACATTCTGGCATGAATTCCTAAGAAATCATAGAAACTAGTCTTTCAAGTCATTTTGAGATATTGTAAGTCACAGTAAAAAAAAAAAGAATTGCGTTTAAGCTTTTTTAAAAACTTAAATTTAAAAAATGTTTCATATGTGATATGTAGACCTGTATTTGTACTATTCCCTCATGATTCACAAAAATTGAAGGAAGGCTTGCTCCGTGATTGAACCCCTAATTTTATCACCTTTTTTTCAAACATGTCTTTTCCCTTGTAATGTAAAACAGGAACATAGTAAACTTTCTTAACTATTGACAGTTTCTTAAATCATTGTGTTTCTGGTCCTTCTATGTTTGCCTTTGCTTCTGTCTCTGTGAGTGATTTCCCCCCATAGACTGGTTGCTCCCTGTTGCAAAACCTATTGTGCGTTGTCCACCAGGCCAATTTTCATTGACTAGACAACTTAAAAATTTACTGGCGAGCCTTTCCCTTGGGTCCTTGTCCTCCTGCTTTCCCTCACCCGAGTGCATTTACATACTTGTTTTCTCTATTCTTAATGGGAAATGTTGGCACCAGTGAAATTATATTTTAGTTATTAGTTGCTTAAGGAGAGGTCCTATTACTTAGACATCTTTAGATGTTAGACATCTAACAATAGAGTCTAGCATGGTATCTCATGAAGATTAAATGCTTCAAAAACATATGCTCATTGAACAAATCTATAAACTATTCAGTAATGATAATAGCATTTTTAGAATTAGAAAAAAACAGCCAAATATGTATTAGCATGCAGATCTAAGAGTTAACCATGGTCTCTCTCTTATTTCTGTTGTCCTAGGTTGATGAGTATTTGAATTTTATGCATATAACTCATATGCTTGAATAGTTGTTGAGACATAGAGAATTAAATTACTAAATCCAGAGAGAGAAAATTTATAGCAGTAAATCAAGGAAAGGTTTGATATTTATTCTGTTCTGTGAACAGGGCCAATGAGTAGGTTTTTTTTCCCCCCTAAATTGACTTCAAAGTTATTGATGAAGTTAAAATACATGTTTTTCATTATTTTGCAATAGCAAAAGAGATAAACTACTAAGAGAATTTTGCAAATGGTGGTTGGGCAATATATAATCCAAATGGAATTGGATTATATTTATTTCATGGCTGTTAAAGATAATGCTTAAAACTTCATAAATTTAGAGAGTGTTGCCTACATTTATTCTACAACATTGTATCATTTCCTTAGAGATATTGCAAGCTTATCGCCTCAGACTTGGCTATTATGAAGTAAGTACACAGAGCTCTAGTAATAAAGACAGCTCAAACGCTTAGACAGTTTACATACCTGGGAAAAAAACACTACAGTGAAAATGGTATCCATCTCTTACTTATATTTAAAAAAATAAGAAAAAGATATAATGTCAAAGGTTTATAGACATATAATTTAATCTACTCTAAATCATAACTCATTGTCTTAATTATATTTGAATTTAAGAAATATGACAACACACAGTAATATCAGTCACACACAATGTTTCTATCTATTGATGCTGGTATAATAATTACATTCTCTTCATTATTTTTATTTTCATTGCCAAATATGTAAAGTACATAATAAATCTATTAAAATCATGAATTTCAGAAAGGTTTTATTTGTTATATTTTTACTGGCACGTTTGATAAAATAAACCTTTGGTGAAATTTTGTGATAAATGATGTTTGAAATAAGAAAAAGTCTGTTTTTCTGCCTTCCTTTACTTTCTATCATTTTACCTTTTACAGATTTAAAAACAAAACAAAACAAAAAAACAAAAACAAAAAACCCCAAAAACCTATGACTTGAAGGGAATAGTAACTTGTCCAAATTCACAGCTCAGAAGCTTTAGATCCAGGAATTAAGGTTAGACTGGCTTGAGACCTTGCATCCTGGGCTGCTACGATATTTACATACTACAGAGTTAATGCTTAAAGTCATTGGTAAAATGCAAAAGATACTCACAAGTAATGGTTAATAATTCAGTATTATACAGTGAAATTCAGGACATGCATTTGTGGTGCAAAGAAGTTCTGACTTTAAGAACTGAAGATGAAAGAAATTCCAGAGTCCCTTAATTTGCTCCCTACTTAAGTCAAAGTCTGTGGGTGAGATCAAAGAGCAAGAAGCCGGTACATACAGGCCTGCTTTACCTCTCGTGTTTCCGGTTCCTAAAACGGAGTTCATAATTGCATCCACCTCCAGAGTGGGTGTGAATATCTGATTAGTTAATGCACTTAAAGTGCTTAAAACAGTGTCAGGCTCAGAGAGAGTTCTCAGTAAATGCAGATGCTGTTGTTATTCTTATTACTAAAATTATGTAGTGATGCTGATTTTTAGAGGCAGCACATCTAAGTGATTAAAAACACACACACAGAAAATGGGAATTTGTTTTAATATTTTGTTCCTACTTGTGGAATTTTGAATATGTCTTAGCATCTTTGAGCCTCAGTTTTCTCATCTGTAAAATTGGGATAATGAAAGCACGCTATTTCAGAATGCATATAAAGAACAAACAAGAGTATTAGAAAAGGAAAGAGAAATAGTGAATTAATATATTTCATTCAAGCCATTATATACAAGATATAATGACAACATATAAAAAATTTAAATTGTATAGAAAGTTATCACTGCAATATTTTACATTATTTTTTCCTAGTGAATCTTGGAAATCCCATGTGCATTTTACAATTACAGACCAACTGAAATCAGAGTGGTGACCCTTCACGTGCTCAATAATCACTAGGGGGTAGTCACTACCATATTGGACAGTACAGCAGTATCGCATAGAATCCTCATTGTAATTAATGAGGGAGATTTTAAATTTGTATTTGGAAAGCAAGAATACTAAGGTAAAGTAACTTTGTTGAATTCATACAACAAAAATGTGGCATCACCAGGATTTCGAACAAGGGTTTTCTGACTCCGAAGCCCGTGTCTCTAACCGACTACACAGACTTCACATACGGATGGAGCTTTCTTCTCTGCATCTGCGCTGCTTACCTTCAGTCTCTTCGTTTTTAACTTCCAGGGAAATTCTGCTTTTCTGAGGAGATGATGGACGTCAGAGGGAAAATGAAGAGTGTTTCCAGGCTGAAGTCTGTAGCCCAGTGAAGAACATCACAAACGTTAATTCAAACATGATTTCACACCCTTCCTTGGAAATCAATTTCAGTTTTTACCGACATCACCCTAAGGACACAAGAGTGCATGGGTCCTCCTGAGACACCAAGAGCAGAGCCCAGGGAGCTGCTGCAGCAAACAGAGAGTGGATTTTCTTTAAAGCCTCATTTTTTTCTCTCCTTTTTTGGGGGTGGGGTGGAGGTAGGGGAATTATGCTAATTGTGCCTACAACTTCATTGTAGCCAGTTCATAACTACAAAATTGATGTTTAAAATGGTTCAACATTAAGTAAAATGTGACTTTGAGTACTCTTGCACACTTCAGCATATCTTCTGGTCTGTTCATAACACAGTTAGAGATGCACACCTTCTAGGTGTTCTAAATTTTATTTAGGAAACAGATCACCAAAAAGCTGTACACTCAGAATGTACTGTTTTGGTACTTCTTAAAATTACATTAGTCGAATTGTCCTTTCAGAAGAAATTGTTATGGGAACATCATTGATATATTTATTATATGGTATTCCAGTATAAAACATGACCCCTTCTTTTAGAGAGACAAAGGGAAATTTTTCTCACGCCTCATTATGAGGAAGCCTTCCCGCCCTCATTTAATACTGAGTTATTGATATTAATTTTCTCTTCACACTGTCAGAAGCCACGTTTTTGGGTCCACTACTAGACACCATGTAGAACTGTATGGCATGTATTTGATGGGCATACTTGAAATTTTATTTTTCTTCTTTTTTTATTTGCAATTCTTAAATAGATTTTATTTTATTTTTCAAGAAGTTTTAGGTTCACAGCAAAATTGAGTGTGAAGTACAAGGATTCCCCATGTGCTCTCTCTCCCCACATACTTATAACTTGCTTGCTGTCAAACTCTCACACCAGAGCACCACATTCTTTACAACTGATGAACCTGCATTTATACACCATCATCAGCAGAATCCCACCATTCACATGAGGGTTCACCCTTGCTGTTGTACAGTCTGTGAGTTCGGACAAATGTATAATTGTATGTGCCCACCATTATGGTATCACCTGAGTACTTTCACCACAAACAACATCCCCCGTGCTTTACGTATTACTTTTCTACAACAGAAATTCCTGTTTTATTCTTGCGATTGTATCATAGATGTCATACTTGAAGATACATTTAAATGAGACATGATATAAATAAGAAAAAATAAATAATTTCAGTTTGCTCTGACCTTTGTGGTGATATCCTAATTCCCTTTCCATGTTGTACAGCCGTATATGAAGTAATTTCAGGCTCTTTGATGCCAATGTCCATGCTATTTTCACTTTGAAATCGGCCTGTACCTTTCATATAGCCATGGCACATAGCTGGTGCTCGGTAATGTTTTCAAAATGGGTATAATTTGCCACTAACCACAAAATCCAGGAACTGTGTGATTTCCTGCTTTTGTGGCCTGACAGTGCTGCAATCACATAATAAAGACACCATGGAGTCATTAAATGAAATCTAGAAACTCGTATCAATAATATACTTATTAGTTTCATTGTACAAATTTATTTTCCTTGACCAAGAACTATCTCAGTATTTAAAGCATCTTATTAGGTACCACAAGCACAGTTGCCAACTCATGTCTAAGTTGAATGATAACTCCTGGACCTCCTAAACCACACAGAAAACAACTACAGATGCATGCTGTATTAATTTTTATATTAAACAGATTTTCTGATTTTATTAGAGTTTAAAAACCAACAGTAGGCTATCCAAAACACATCTGCCTAGACATTTTAAAACCTTACACATTCACTACTTACCTGAGAGACTGATCAAGGATTCATTACATATTTTCAAAAGGTTTTAAAAAAAATTGGAAGTGATAATGATGCTTTTTGTGATTCAAAAAATGCCTTTGAACTTTCAAAATAGATTTTTTTCTCTTCCTTAGAAGCTGAGGATTATTAATTTCCTTTCTTAATTTTACTTTTTTTGTTTATTTTATTGATTACGCTGTTACAGTTGTCCCATTTTTTCCTCCCCTTTCTTTTTTTCTCCCTCTTGTTGGCAGTCAGTCCATTGCTGATGTGCAAATATGACTGGGTGCAAAGGGTTTATCAGTTCTTTCCTTAAAGTTGAAAGGCCCATCAGCAAATCAAGGATGATAGGTTACTTCATATCAAGTATAAAAACTTTTACATTCTTTGTTCCTATATCTTTTTAAAAGTATTGCAATCAAATAATACAGTTCACCCTTGAACAATGTGAGAGTTATAGATGTTGACCCCTGTGCACTCAAAAATCCATGTATCACTTTTGACTCCCCCAAAACCTAACTATAATTGTTTCCTGGTATCCACGGGGTATTGGTTCCAGGATCTCTGCAGACACCAAAATCCACAGATGTTCATGTCCCTTATGTAAAGCGTAGAATAATGCATACAGTCAGCCCTTTACACCTGCAGATTCCCAACCATGGATGGAAAATAGTATTTTTCATCCACAGCTGGTGGAATCCATGGATACAAAACCTGTGGATACAGAGTGATGACTATATATTTATTTTAAAAATATAAATATAGTAGATATAACACTGCATGGTATAAGTAGACCCATGCAGTTCAAGCTTGTATTGTTCAAGGGTCAATGTATTATTGAAAAGGGGTTCATATTCCAGGTGAGGAATAACCTAAAAGCTTAGAATTCATAGCACAATTTAAACAGGCTTAGAAGATGCTCTACTTAGTTAAAAAGCTTGAGAATCTATAGCCTTATAAATCACATTTCCCTGTTGGCTAATTTTATTTTCTCATTTAATCTTTTGAAAGATAAAACAATTCTATAAAATACTATATTTTTATTTTAAAATTAATTTTATTAAATCCTAATTTAATTCTTGTATTTATGATTATGTGCATATTTTTAAAAGTCAGAAAAACACAAAAAATAAGTAACTAAGGATTATTCAGAAAAATATGGTAAGATAACTAAATTGAATAGACAAGAAATTCCAACCTGGTTTCCCATACATGGTCTTGAATTTTACAATGAAGCCAAATAAACACGTACATATACACATGCACAAACCTCACCATATTGTAAAGTATTATTACTTTAAATATGCCTTTAATCCAAAATAACAAGAAAGAATGAGAATACAATGTACTATGTCTTTCTGTTGGAAATTCAAAATTCACATTAGTTTGTTAAATCTGCTAAAGAACAAAACTATAAAACTTTTAAGAAATATTTTCTAACCATTTACTAATTTTAGTGATGGCGATGAGATCATGTTTGTATCAGTCATTGTGATGCTATTATTTCATAAAATATGCTTTGGGAAATATTTATGTAAATGACTTTTTAAACAGTTGACGTGTTTATTGAGCATCAATATGTACAAGAATAAGAAAGTCAGGACCTCTTCCCTTTTAGACTCTTCTTTTTAGGAAGACAGAAAATAATCAACTAAAATAATTACATTTAATGTAAGTGCTTTGAACAAATTTAACAGGGTGATATAATTAAAAATACTGAGGAGGGATGACCTTTGTCTGATAGGGAGCCTGAAAAAGACATTTCTGAAGATAGGATATTAAAACTGAAATCTGAAGTTAGTAAAGGATGCAGTCTGGGAAGAGCAAGAAAAGACCAAAACAGACACAGAGAACTGAAAGTAACAAGTTCTCGAGATGGGAACATTGTGATATTTGAGAAACTGGAAATTCTATGTGTCTGTAGTATATACGAGATCTGTCCAGAAAAAGTCTGACCATTGTTAATGTAATGATAATGGTTTGCACAACATCAATGTAACCTGGCAGGCAAGGAGAGTGGACTGGAATGAGCTTGTGTGAACAATGACGACTGCACTGTACTAGTCAGTTGGGCTGATAAACACCATGTTGAGTGAACATTTGTATTGTATGGCTGTCACAGTCAAGATGACTGAGTAAGTAGAGCAACAAACCTGCATCGAATTTTGCGCTGAGCTTAAACATTCCTCTGTGGAAACTATGCTGATGATTCAGAAGGCCACAGCTATGGGCAACTGGTGATTGGCATCTTCATCACAACAACACTCCCACTCACGCATCATGCCTTGTCTAGTTTTTGGGGAAATATGAAGTCACCCAAGTGACTCAGCAACTCCTACAACCTAGATTTAGTGCCCTGTGACTTCTGGCTTTTCCCAAAACTAAAATCACCTTTGCAAGGGAAGTGATTTCAGACTGTAGATGAGATTCAGGAAAATACAGCAGGGCAGCTGATGATGACTGGGAGAACCATGTGAGGTCCCAAGGTGCCTACTTCAAAGGGGACTGAGGTGTCATTGTTCTAGGCACAGTGTTTCTTGTATCTTGTATCTTCTTGAATAAATGTCTCTATTTTTCATGTTACATGGCTGGATACTTTCCAGACAGACCTCATGTATTAGGTGCCATCAGAGAACCAGACACCGCTGAAGAGTTAGACAGACATTCATGCAGAGCCTTATGGGCACATAGCAAATGATGTCATTCACATTGTGGAGATGTGCCAAAGGGTTTTAAGCCTCATACATGAGGCTTACATGATCTGTGTTACACTGATGAAGAGTGTCCTGGCTTCTTGCTCTCAGGAAAAGGGAAGGAAGAGGGACAAGAACAGAAAAGGGTGATGACCTTCAATGTTGTTGAAGTCAACTGAGAGACAAAATGATTTGAACAAGGGCGGTGAAAATAGAGAGGGGCAAGTTGAATAAATCACAATGAAATTTGGAGGTAAAGCGCATAGGATATGCTAGTGGATTTCATGCAGAGACTGATGAAATGATGTGATTGTCATTTACTGTGTTAGCAAAAAGTAGAAAAGGAACAGGTTTAATGGAAAAAATCAGTAATTTTCATATGGTATATTTTTTATATGATATGCTTTTTACACACTGAAGTGGAGATGCCAAGTCAGTAGTAGATAAGTCAGGATACAGAGAAAATGTTGACTTGAGGTGCACATTTCTAAATCATTAGAGTATAGCTTATATAACACCAACAATCTATGACTTATATAGTGTCAGGAAAAATTGTGAATGATTTTGAAATTAATAGACCAAGAGGATTACTGGGTATAATCAATGGAAAAATGTTTTGTTTATAACACATTCTTCTGTGTAATTTGATTTTATAGGAATTTTACATTTTATTGTCTTTCAGCTACTTTGTAGTTATGTAAATTGTAGATAAGTGAGGCAATGAAAATGATTCTTGTCTTGAGACATGAAAATAAATTTTAGACAGTTGAGTCTGCCCTCCCTAAAGCCAGTTTTGCATATATTTGTAAATTTTGTCTACCTCTAGTTATGTCTATCAAAAAACTTATGTTCGTGGTTCATATTTCTCTTTGATATAATCTTGCTTATTTAATGGTTTGATTACATATTCCTTGGCTTGTCTAAAAAGAAAATGAGGCCCAGAAGGGCAGAGTTATTACCTAGTTTCAGTTCACCACTGCATCTCGTGTAGCTAGCAAGGGCCTGCTACTAAAACAAAGGCTAATCTTTTAAAGTGCATGTTAATAATGACATTTTGCTACCACTTGGAAAGTAATCTGCAAATAAAGAGAAGAGGATGTGGTCTAGTGGTAACACACATTAACACAGGCTCACTCCCTGATAATATATGTAACTTTCTGCAAGACACTTAATGTACCTTTGTTTTCTCATTTGTACAATGGTGATAATAACCATACCCATCTCTTCAGATCATTAGAAGAATTAAATGAGTTGCAACTTGTTAAATGCCAAGAAAAGCATCTGTATCTAGTAAGCACTATATGTGTTTGTTGACCAAATAACGACAGATGACTCAAATTTTACTTGGAAGTTTTAAGTTTTCTTTCTAGTTTTAGTTCTTTCCTTCTCATTGAAAAGTACTTTCAATCAAGAAGTGCACAAATGGGTCCAAGCATTTAGTCAATTCTTTTCTTTTTAAATTTTCTCTTTGTTTATCATATGTTCACAGCTGCCATTGTCAAGGCTATTCTGAAGTGTGGTGTTTGGTGCCACAGCAGGGGGGCAGGGTGCATCCTTCTTTTTGCAAGTTATTTAGGCTGTAAATTATTCAGAATGTTTATTATACAACCAACATCTATTCCGTAGCTGACACCTGAATTTTTTTTTTTTTTTTTGGTTGGTGAAGTGTTTTGTTTATTTGCTTTGAACTGGAGAAAGGATTCTTTTCAAGATTTCATTGTGCCTTGTCATTCTCTGATGTGTGTTTTAAATCCTTTCTCTGCACATGGCATTTTCCTAAAGAGTTTTGCATTGGAATAATTTAGATTTTGCAGTGTCGTGGACATGCTTGTCCAAATTCTTTGTTACGACATTTTAAATCTTGGATTATTGTGTTCAAAAACATATCCAACATATTAAGATCTGGACATTTTAAAATGAATCAGTAGGTTCTTCCCATTTTTTTCTATACTTATGTTTTCTTTTCTGGGTTAAAAAAAGTTAGCCTAGGGCAAGCTCTGGGAAAAAAGTCAAGTTCAAAACCTCAGCCTGTCTTTAAACTTCATAATTTGTCCCTTCTCTACATTTCCAGCCTCATCTCTGATTACATTTTCAATGCACCTAGTTTTTTACTCTTGCTGACTTACAAGCTATGTTGCACAACCCTGATTTTTTTCTTGCCTCTGGCTCTTTACTCAAGCTGTTCCCTCTGCCTAAAATATTCTTCACCACCATATAAACCTAATAAAGATATATTTAAAACCCACTCAGATTTCACACTCTCCAAGATACCTCCCCAGATACAGCCAAGATTTTTATATGCCTTTCTTTCTTCTCCATCAGGCACTGGTTATGATCTGCCTTGAACGCAAATTTTTCCATTTATTTCTCTGTGATTATTTATTTAATTGTAAACTCCCGAGACTCAGTTTAATTTGTAGTCAGGATGGACCGCAGGGCCCTGTAGAATATGTTGTCTGGGTCAGTTTCAAATGCATGTGTCTCAGGATGCTCAAAGAAACATCCTGTTTAATGCCTAAATGCTACAATATTTTCTCATACAATGTCATAGTATTCACACACCTCCCTGTAATCATTGCCCAAATATCGACTGTGCATATGCAAATGTGCAGGAGGAATATAAGTGTTCACAATTTAACAGAATTTTTGATCCAGTTGGTTTCACGGGCTGTGGAAAAAATGCACTGGGATTTAGGATCTGCATTTTTAGTATATTTTGAAAATTAAATGAATTCTCCATTTTAAATTTCCTCAACCATACTTTTATTGCTATAACCTGGTCCTTCTGTGGGTTATAAATATTCAATGTATGATATTATCTCAATATATAAGCTATTAGCAAAATAAAATTAAGATTACATTGCTGAGGCAATAAGACACAGCAATAAAGGGGCCCAGGAGTTTACTTTATTGCCAACAGAGTGCTGTTAAAGCAGTTGGCTCTAGCAACACTTATACGTTTTTGTAAAGTAATATTCACTGACCCATCTAAGAATTTGCTAACTTGAAGATCTGCAGCAACTTTTGGTAACAAAGTGTTTATTTCTGCATATACATTCTTCTCGCTAACCCCAAGATACCACTGAGAAGAACGGGGATAAAAGCTTTTCAGTTTTTCCTTTTATAATTATTAATAAATGGATCAAAAATCAGATATTGAGGCATTACCAAGTGTTCGGTGCTCTTGGGTCTATGTTCTTAGAGACTGAATAAATTCAAGGGGTAAATGGATAAACGCAGAATCTAAGTTTGTGAAATCTGTGCTGTTGGGCAGAGCAGAGAGAATGATGCTGTCTCAAAGAAGGGGAAGGGAGCAGTGAGAGAACATGTGTGAAAGACCCACGGACATGGGCAACAGGGTGGGGACTGTCTGTGCACTAGGGCACTGGGGGGATGGAGGAGGGCACAAAATGGAGCAACTGTAATACAATAAACAGAAATAAAATAAAATTCTAGAAAAGGTCTTGTATAGAGAGGAAAGAAAATAAATCAAGACATAAAATACTCCAGGGTAAGAAATAAGTTCCCTTGAATAAGAAAAAAAGTATCTACTGTCAAGCAATATTAAATGATCCTGGTCTCTATTGTCTGGAAGTATATTATCTTGAATGTTTGTTATATTATTCAGGATATTGCTTCTACAATAAACCAAATGTCAGCCATCATTATGAAAAATGTTCAATGGGTGGATATATTTTTTTCAAAACTGTAATACCATGAAAAATCTTGGACTTTCCTCTTGTGAATTTTACAAAAGATGGTTGGATATCTGAGTGATACTACAGAATTAACCCAGACGAGCCAATTGTTGGGAATGGGAATCTTGTGCATTCAGTCTTTCCACCCCACTTGGCCACATAAGAATGCTTCTGGGGCTTGGAGCACTTCCTTACCTAGAGATAAAACACTCACAGCCTGTGCCAAGCATATCACTGAATTTTTTCTTGAAGTATGGGGGTCATATGGCACCTGGCCAACCCCACTGCAAGGAGGGGGCGAGGCATTTTACCTTGGCACGGGAAGTGTGCGTGTAGGCTTGGGCAGAAAAGTATTGGCCATGAGAGACCACCACCAGCTATTGAAGCCGATCTTGCTCTGTCTCTCTCTGCACGAGTAAGGCATTATTACATCTAGGACTTGACTGTGTTGTGTTCTGCTTGGCAACGGGTAGAGGTGTTTGGACTTCTGTTCTTAGTGGCTGGCATTGTGATGATCTTTCCTGTCATCAATGTGCCTGGAACCCTCCCCCTGGGATCTGTGATAGGTGGTAAACTGCTCTGACAAAAACTGCCATGGTTCTTCAAGTACATATATTTTTTGAAGGAGAAAGAAGAATTTGACTCTGTTTACCTACCTTTATAAATGACACATGCTGTGCAGATGAAACTGAAGCATCCTCTGAAAATGAAAGATTAAAAAAGAAAAAGGGAATTTTTTCTTTTAATAAAATCACATATGGATTTTATCTCAAATTTTGCTCTTATCCTTATGTCTAAGGGTTGATTTGATCATAAAAATGAAATATGAAAATGTTTTCTTTTTCTACAGCCATGAGTAACTGATAAAATATCTTTTCTGTCATGGAGGCATTTACTCAAAGTTGATTGCTTTATTTATTTACCATGATAGTGTGTATCATGCATCTTATTTTGGCCTACAATGTTTATGCAGACAAATTGCATAACTACATATCTTTTTTAAACACTGGTTTTTATACAGCTAAATTTGCCATGTACTAGAATATTCAATGACAAATACTTAGTGTTTATTTTTCTTAACTTTCTATGGTATTTGGACAGTAAAATATTCCTCTCTATCCCAATTTCATTAATTCAAGCCTTTTTATCATTGTCTGCCTGTAATATTTTTCTTCAATAACATTTGAAAACATTATAACATGACTATCAAGAATTTAAAATTAAGTTTTTGTTGTGATTTTTTTTCACTTGCTGTAGAGGTTGCTAACCATTACAAGAACCACTTTTACTTACATATAAAATTAGCAATTTTTTGCTTTTCCTTCCTTTTCATTGGATTTCCTGGTAGTTAGATTTCAAGTTTCATGTTCCAGGTTAATTAGACCTTTCTTTTATTAACTACAATATACATATTCTACATCTGTAACTTAATTTCCATTTTTTCCTATAAAATATTATAGAAATCACTAAGTAATTTGAAATACTGTAATTATAGAAAATGTGGGAACTTTGTGCTTATTATTCCATTTTTGCTAAAATATAACAAAATTAATGACTTTTTCACAATTGGAATGGATGGCACAATAGCATATTTATGTCAAATAAAAATACAAATAATTCAAAATAAAAATAAATGAGTATATACACCCAGATACACTAAAGTTTTAAGACATTTTACTGGTTATTTAAGTTCTCTGTACCTCAACCTTACTATTTATAAAATGTGTTGTAAATAGACTCTACCACATACTTCTCTCTGTGAGTTATATAAGTGAATGCAAGTAAAATGCTGAAAAGAATTAATAACATATAACGAATAAACATTATTTTTTTATTACGTGAGTTTTCCTGTCCCTGGGTCTCAGTGAGCAGTTTAATACTTCTCAGTACTAATCTTGCAATGGAAAGAGTTTTCAAGTGTCGCCAAATTTCACCTATTCGAAATACGCACTCAAGGGTTGCTCTGTAGAAGAATTTTAAGCGTGAGACCATTTCTTCAAATTTACTTATTGCAGCTAGCTTATTCTACATTGCATTATTATTATTTTTATTGTCAAACTAGAAAAATATATCTATTTTGATGTTTGATCTTTCAACTGTTAAACCAACAGATTATTTAACATACTAATGTCGATTTGGAAGTCCTTGACTTATTCTTTACTTACATTTGTATTTAAACCTAATTTATTTATTAATTTTTAAGAGATATAAGTTTAAAGAATTTAGATTTGCTGATATTTAAAAGACATTATGATTACAGTACTTTAAATCAAAATTGAGTATCTCTAATATAGTTTTTTATTGTTGTTAAATGAAATCTATCATTGAGTTTGAGAAACACTGGCATTGCCTGCGAGCATAAGGAAAGGGAAATGAGACATCATCATGGAGTGGAGGAATGAAGGAAGACTCGAAAACACCTTGGAGAGTCACCACCTATGGGCACGAAGATTCGCCAACCAGATTGCCTGTTAAGAAAATGCTTGCTGCCTCCACTTCTGTGAGAATTGTCAGTGGACTGCATTCAGCTCTCAGCCCCTCCAGGGATGCTGCCTCACCCCAATTCACGCCCTTTCATGCGTGGCCAACATCCAATGACTAATTCAAAATGGAATTATAATAACCTGGCGATTCTAACCACCGATGGGGCAATTCTGACGGGCCATTGCAGCCCTCGATTCCCTGAGGAGCCCACCCAAACAGTCCAGCCTGCATCTGAACTCTACCCTATGCGGAATGCTGCTGCCTTTCTCTCCTTTCCACGTTTAATGATACCGAAGGCACTTCCTAATACATATACTGAAATTCCATTTAAGGTCTGTTTTCTGGAGTACCTGCACTACAATAACATCTATTCCAATGTTTTTCTTCTGTAATTGGAGTTTGTCTCTCTCATATGTTGAGAATTGGGCTTTCTTCTCTTCAGCCTGTTCACCTCTTTGGAAGTGGTGCCAATGAGAAGCTAAAATGTCTGTGGAACGAAGGCATCAAGTGAGTGATTAATCCTTAAACTGGAAAAATTCTCTTTGGTGATATAAAAATTGATAAAAACTATTCTTTAAACCATTCTTTAATAAGCACAAGCCTGAGTGTGGTGTTCAGCAGCTCAGGGTTTCTGAAACAAAGAAAAACTGCAATAAAAAGAACCCGACTCGTCACCCTCAAAGTTGCTAAGATGTGTTATAAAGTATAAACTCACCATACAGTGTTGCATAAGCACAAGAAATACTTAGGAAGTAGATCAGGAATGGAATTCTCTTTCTTAAAATCTCCTTGGATGTATGCTTACACAAAGAAAAAGAGAGAGGAAGAGATATCTTATAGGAATTTTGCTTTAAAACTCTGGTACCATTTTCCAAAGGGGTACTTCACTAACATGTCCTTTTTATTTTCTGTCTTCATGATTTCTCTGTGTTTAGTAACTTGTGACACTGAAGCACTCAAGTTTCAGCAGGTTGATGGAAAAGTTTGGTTGTTGGGCAACCTTACCTGTAATGATGGTTGGTCACATCCTCTGTTTAGGGGATGACCTGAAGCAAAGCCAATTTTAACTTTTGAGTATATAACCAAAGAAAACATAGATTATGGTAACAAACTTTTAATGTACTTAAAAAGTACTATCAAGGAATAAGAATTTTAGAGACTGTGTGTTATCCTTAGGCTTTAGATAATTTCATTTAAAAAGAACTGGTTGACAAATTTTAAGAATCAGATCAGTGTTTTATTAAGATTTTAAAATATGAGCTGAGCAAATAATAAAATCCATTCTTCCAGCTAAATTTTCTAGTTTTTAGAACACAATGCAATGATTATGTATCACACATAAATAGCATTGTAGTTACTATTCTTTTCTTTATAACGAGCTAATCTTTTTGCGATCGTAATTTCTGAAGAGGAAATGGCAGCAAAATAATTTTTGAGAAATATTACCACATCCGCCTTAGGGTTAAATAATCCAGTCTTATGACTATGATCATTAGATAAGTATTGATCATTTTCCAGCCATGGGGAGAGGATGAAAACTTGCCATTAAGTTTTGGAGTCATTAGGATAGTAGCTTATATTCTCGATTGGCAGTTAAATCTCTGCCATATGTTCTTTCAATCGAAAATATCATCTTGGAAGATGATCACTTCCTATATATCCCTTTTATATAATTTAAGTAAAACTAACCTAAGTCCATTTTCAGAGAGCCTCGTACCTCTTCATGCACAGGTACCTGTTATAAGGACCTTTGTCTGGTCCTTGTGACATGGCTGATATTCATGTCTCCTATCCACATAGTATAATGACCTAATATATTGTTATTCATATTGCTTTTTAAAAAGGTTGTATTTTAATCACTTAAAAATAAGAAAAATATATTTTTTACCTCATTTATCCATTCTCATGGAGCCATTATTTTTAGAAATTTTTAGAAATTTTTAATTTTAAATGACTTTGCGTATGATTCAAGCTCCTGTTACTCCAGTATATTAATACTATGATTTTTATAAGAGTTGAGCTGGTTTTGTAATTAAGCAATTAAGCATTTTGTTAAAATTTTTGAGAAATTAAAGAAGCTCCTAATAAAGAAAAGTTTTCTCTTATGCAAATTACTGACTTTCTTGGCAATAGTAAAGTCACTAAATTTAAAAAAAAAAGAATTTAGAATTTATATTACTTTAATAAGATGACTATACTAATCCAGTGTAATATACAACCGAAATCTCAACAAACATGATCATTTTATATAGATGCCATTGGAAATTGCCTGAACTAGTTAATTAAAGAAAAGGTGAAATGTTAAAGACAAACAAATTAACATTGTATACTTCAACTTCTCCTGGGGACAGCAAGTTTAATTTAAATTTAGAATGCTAATTGCTGCAGTTAGAATATTGCTAAAAATGAACCAATACTAGTTAACCATACAGGTGTGACAGCCTTGAGAAATGATTAATTTAAATAGTATTCAACTAGGTAGGCAAATGTCAATGCTTAATTGCTAGTTCATTATAGTAACAAGGATTAGAAGGTTTATCATGCAAATGAGTCAATACAATGGAGCCGCATATGTAACTGATTATTTGATTATCAGTCATTAAGATCCATTTGTTCTAATTTAAAAATGCATCAGAGAACATGCATTTATTGGTATTAAAAAGGTAGAAAGGCAAATTAAGTAGTAAAATTGCAGTTTTAAGGAGATGAATAAAACAAAACTTAGTTGTGGAAATACCTTAGAACTTTGTTCCTTGTATCATATAACTGACTTCACAAGTTGGAAGTGAGTTTTGAAATCATTTGCTCTCTTCTCACGGAGTCCTGCTGGAGGGAAACACCACCCCACAGTCCCTTTCTCATGAATTTTCCTCTAACCACAGTTTCTGAGAACTATTTAATAACTCATTAAATATAATTAAAATACTGTTCTACTTGAGTTGAATTTCATGATACATAATATTCGTTTTCCTTCTGATCTCCCAAGTTGGTTCTAATTGGAAAAGCAGCTTAAAAACTTTATTCACATTAAATGCATTATGACAAGGTTTCACCATTATATTTTTTTTCTGAAATTAGGAACTTCTGTATAAATGACTACCTTCAGCAAATTAAAAATATATATATAGAATTAGAAAATATGATTTCTTCTATTGCAATGATTAACAAATGTCTAAAATATTCACAATGCAAGGTGAATGAGGTCAGGTGGAAGGAGTACTGAACAGACTGAAATTACTGCCCCTTTCTAGACCTTGGCTTCGTGTATTTAGGATTAGCTGGATTAAGTGCTTCCTATACTCCCAGTTAGCTCTCATTTATCTCTCAGTTTGTCTCCATAAGTTAAAAGATTAATAAGACTTGAATTTACTGAACATTTTCAAATCCCACTCAATAAATCATCCTAACTGTATTACAATAAAACCAATGATTTCTATGATCAATATTTTAAAAGGGAATTACAGAGATAAAATATCATCTAGCGTTTCAAGGACACACCTGAACAAGAGCAATAACAGAAGATGGTAAATAGGGATTTCTTTTGGAGACACCGGAGAAAAGTCTGTGACACTCACTCTTGGTGATGAGATCCCTACTTTTTTAAAGATGAATAAATAATCTTGAATGTGTTAATCTTTCAGTCAGCAACAACAAACCCAAACAAAACAAACTAGAACAGGAATTTGTTCCAACATTTTAAGTGGACAGACACGTCAGGGGACCCACGAGTAAGAATGCACAAGCTGGTTGGAAGCAGAAACTGAGTCTTTGAGTAATTTATTTGGTCACCTCTTTTGCCTTTGTGTGCCTCTCTTCCTTCTGCATTGTCTATCTGACTTCATTCTTCTGAGAACTGGTTTCCCCCATAAGGGCCAGAACATATCTGAATCGTGGCTTGAGAGTCATCACTGTACTTCTAATTTTTTAAAGACACTAAATGACCATCTCTGGAGAGAGAACTTGGTTAGTTGGGTCAACTGCCTGCTCTGTTAATCAACTATCATATGTAGAAGTGGGATCACATGGTAAAACTCTGACAGCTTAAGAGGCTTGCCTCTGTCTTTGTAGAGTAAGTAGTTCCTAGAATGGGAGTAGTAGTTCCTGGATTGAATGAAAAAAATATGTATTAGTATTTTTTTCCTTCGGTTATGAACATAGTGCACAGTACGAAGGTGTTATTAAAGAAATAATTTTGAATAGGTGACTTTTTAGGATAAGAGCTAATTTCTCACCTACCATCCTTTGTTTGTAGAGGTATGCAGTGCCTAAACACGCTAATTTATGGAGGAACAAGAAATAATAATTCCTTTAATGAGCTCTTACTACATGCCAGAAACATGTTAAATGCTTTATTGTAATTAATAAAACTAAGCATTTAATTGTTTCATTGAATGTCTCATTTCTCAGGCACTATTCAAGGGCCTGGAGATTAAGCTATGTGAAACATTTCATTGTAGTGGTAATGAGTGTTCACAAAAGAAGTAAAAGCTCTATGCGAAAGTAGAATCAGGGAGTTTATCTTAGCTAATATTCACAGAAACCCTGTTAGTTAGCGTAACAGAGGAATTATCTGACATTTAGCATTGTTAATGCATTTGTCCAGTGGCCCAGAAGGGTGGGAGGGAACCTAAATTAGAAGTCAAGCATCTCTCAGGCAGAAGTTCTGGCTTTGTTTTAATGAGGAGCTATTAAAAGTTGGATGTTGCTATGATGCACACAAAGTCAAGCCAGTAGTTATTCCTGGCACAGATGAAGGCTAAATCTCAGGTTTGCTGCCTGAGAGTCACGTTCTTCCTCCTGCTGTGCACTTTTTCTAGAGAAACAGAGGAAAAGCACAGAAGAGTGGGTGAAGCTCTCTCATGAACTACATTACCAAGAAGTGCCAGAGCATTTTAGTTTTTATTCCTAGCAGCGGCATAAACACTGCATGCCCATACTTCTTTGTAGATTTACTTTTCAGAGAGAAAATCAGTTTCTTGTAAAAGTGATGCTGGAACAGATGGAATATTTTGAATTTTATTTACACAGAGACATTTAAGGGGAGAAAAATTTGATGTCTTGTATTTTAAAAAGATGAGATTCATTTCAATGCCATTCCACAAATAAAGTAAGAAATGTCTTTGCTTAAAAAAAAAACCTTGATTTTTTATGTCTTTTACAGTATGTGCTAAATCTGCATATTTTTATTGCTGAGCATAATGTGAAAATCAAAGGATTGTCTATGAAGTATGAATCTTATTCTCTGTGAAAGATTTGAGTTGTCAATTACATGACACATTTCTTATATAATTTGGGAGTTTTATATTTTTCCTATTTTGCATAGAGAAGTTTTGCTATAAATTCTTAAGGTCATCTTAATAAGTCACTTTATGGCAATTTGATAATAGCTAAAATTTATAGAGAAGGTACCACATGTTCAATATGCCTCAGTAAAGCAATAGCTAACAGGACTGTTCTGAGCCAATGTTTTAACAGGACACATATATGTTTTAAAAATGTTACTAAGTCTTTATAGTACTTTTTAGTAATAAACAGGGGGAATTAGAGACAGTTAATCTCTGAATTGTTCATTATTTCTCAGTGCATTTTACCTTCTGCCTGGCTTGTGGTCTGAATATAACAGAATTTATTCTATGTTCCCCAGGTTTACTATGAGGGGTTAATATATATTCAGACACTTCAAAGTATAATAATAAAAAGCAATAAGACTCTTATTTTTGGGACTCTTAACAGATTTAAATTTTTCTTCATCATTTTAACTTGAGTGTTGAGGTTATCTTAATATCTGGTCCTTTTACTTCTAAATTGGGAGATTTTTAATACTGAATGAAATCTAGATGTATCATGGTCAACAAAGTCATGCACTCTCAGTTATTTCAAGATTAAACAAATTAATAGAGATTTTCATGTCATACTTTATTATGGTGTTGCAGAAAGACTGATGATGTATAGAGACATTAAAAATAATTAAACATTTAAAGCAAACGAAACAATCTAAACCCTTTTTCTTGCAGCTTTACTATAATCTCTGCTTATATTCTTTTTTTCCAAATAGTATTTTATTGTCTGAACTGAGTTCTCAAGTGAATTAGATGGTGTGAAATAGTAGTCTGGTTGAAGCAAATAATAGAATTTACTATTATTTTCTTAATTGTTTTCTTAGTATTTTCACAGTTCTGAACCATGTTGATTGTGAAACACATGCAAAAGTCACTATGCCAGTGGAGTGAGCTCTACTGGGAATTGAAAAGAATAAGTAATTAAAAGCTCAGCAAGTGAAATTGCTTGCGCTAAAAATCCAGTTTCAGCATTTCCTGGCTCTGCAAATTTGGGCAAGTTAGTAAACCTCTCAGCAGCTATTTCTTTTATCTGGAAGATTTGGGTATTAATACTATAATAAAATGCCTTATTGGTTTTCTTGGTGGTTGATTCGATAGTGGGAATAATGCTCCATAAATTTTGTTTATTGTCATAATTATAGTACATCCCCAGCACTCAAATGTCTCTATAGCTGTGTTTTCTATATTTATTGTTACATATTAACTCTTCTCAGAAGGTGAAAGTGAAGGTCCTGTATAGAAATTCTCTAGAAATGGAAGGCAACATGCAGAGGAAGCAACAGAGGTGGATAAAATGTAAAGCTCTCTGATCTCTGTGACTAAGTCAGTTCACCCAGTATCTTTCTCTTAATATCTTTTGATATTACTTGTCGCAGCTTTAGTTTTACATATGTTCAGTAAGATTTCAATTTACCACTGTGCCGAATTTGTATGACATAAACAATAGTAATAACAAAAGTAATGATGACAAGAATTATAGCAACTATTTACAGACAACCAAACTAAGTGGTATGACTTTATATCTGATACTTTACACATTAATTGAGTGATGTATGTACTGTAATGATCACTATTTTATAAAGGAGAAAACTGTAGTTTGATTAGCTATAATTATGACAACGAGAAAGAGTTTTGAAACTTGAAACTCTCTGCCGAGGCTTCACATAGCTTTCTCCCTTTCCTTGTTTGTATAAACGTGTTTCAGAAGTTAGAATTTCATAAGTTGCCGAAATGCATTTTTTGTGTTTTAGATAAAAATAATGAACTTATGTTTTTTCAAAAGGAATTAACATAAAAATTGACATCTCCCAGGAAAAGACAGAGAGAAAAACCATAGGCAGAAACAGAGAATCTTCCTACTAAAAAAATATTTAATTCCTTTGATGTAAAACATTATATTTATGAAAGTCCAGTTCTGTCCAGTTCTTTAAAAAACAATAGGGTTTTTATAAAGTGATGGTCATATTAAAAGTTTATGTCTGAATCACATTTTCCAGAAACCTAAATCTTAGGAACATGAAACAGTGCCTGATGCGCAGCTCATTCTGAAAGGATTTTTATTTCAGCTAACTTACTTGAATAGGTATCAAATGTTTATTAAGTTACATCTTTCTTGTGCTAAGTTTGCATTTTGTTTTTACTTCATATTTGTACAGAAATCTGAAATTATTTTCAATATGTTATTTTCATGCATATCAAAAGTATTTCTACATGATTGTGAAAATAGATTTTTAGATTAACCTAAAGCTGAGTCTATTTAAATGGAAATGTGCTAATTAATGTACATTAGCTTTCTAAAAATAAACTTTTAAAATATAATTTCTAGGCCTTTGCATTCTTAAAAGTTATAAATTGATGTTTTTCTTATAGATGCTTTAATTTGGGGGAATATATGGTTTAGCAATAGACATTATAGAATTATTCATCAATTTGTTGCAGTCAATTTATATTGGTGGGTGCATTGACAGTGCTCTCCTTATGTTTTATACTATGCAATTTAGTTTTATGCAAAAGAGAAAAGAATAATCATCAGAAATGAAAAAGTTTTTTATTTATAATTGTTACATGGTAAAGGAGGGGCTAAGCTAGCAACACTGTATGACGTCCACCAACGACAATAGCAAAACCTGGATAAAATAGAGGAATTATTAATTTGAGTACAATGGTTAGGTGCTGAAGAAATAAAAACTTGACAGACTAGTTTACTGGAGTGTCAAGAACCTCAAGGTGCACTTAATTTGGTAGCCATATTTCCCCCAGAGATTTGTTAATTCTGCTTACCTCCGATAATGGAGATTCAAATTTTACACATGAGTAGGGCTGCTGAAAAGGGCCCTGAACAACAACAAAAGTCGTACTTTTTGAAGACATTGGCCTTGCACATGCCTGGTTTTACCCTCGGGATGTTTGCTGATTAAATGTAATTCTACTAACATATTGAATGGAATTTCAGTAGTCGCATGAAACACAATGTAGAGGTGAGAAGCTATTACAAGGGGAAACGTTGTCAACCACACTGGCCTGTCACTTCACTGATATTGATGGCTAGGGATAAACCAGAGGCAGCTCGAACCTATGGTACTGTGAGCGGTTCTTACCTTGATCATTTTCTGGAATTGACAGCCATAATCTTCCACCACTTTTTTAGCCTAGCAGTGGGAATTGTGAACCCTCTCTGGAGGAATATAATACTTAGAGGCTTTGAAATTGTTTTCTTCACAATTTCTGGCAGTCAAAACTAACTATACATAACAAAACACAGGAGCACATAAATGGAAACCAAAGTTAAAAACAGAAAACGAAAACAAATTTGGCAAGGAATGTAAAATAAATTTACCATAGAAACAAATAGAAGTAAATAAATTCAAAGAGTTTCAAATAAGAAATAGAATGCAAGTTCTAGAATTAAAAGACATGACCTAACAGGAGGACATTTAAAAAAATTTAACAGAAGACCAAATGCAGCAAAAAGCAGAAAAAGTGAACTGAAAGATTTATTAACACAAAATGCCAAACTGAAGCCCATAGGTTAAAAAGCAAAGAAAACGTAGAAATAAGTTTTGCAGATAAGTGAATAAATGTACGAAGTTCTAACAAATGTCTACTTGTAGTCCCCTCATCGGATGTGAGACAGTGTCTGTCCAGCAGAGTAGGAAAGGAAAAACAACTGAAACTGATTTTATTCTTAGTTTGTTAAGATATAAAACACATATAAATAATTTATTCATTTAAATTGAACAATTCAATCAGTTTTATTATTTTCACATAACTGTGTAACCATCACCACAAACAATTCCTATATCATTTAGTCTTAACACCAATGTCTCAAGGTTAATGCAATCAAACAACATGTTTACAAATCACCCAATAAAGCATCTGGCTCCTATTAAACATTGCCTGATAAATGTCAGCCACATCCTGTTATTCAAATAAATTGTAAGTGACAGAGAGGAGCTCTGTGAAATTTTTCCACAGTGTTCTGAACCTCTGACTGCCACAGTTACCAATTTTGGAGCAGAATTGTTGACTTGCCTCAAATAATGTTCAGAAAACTCCTATAAACAGCTAGTCTAGTTTTACCAGTCATTGAAAAGCAAATCAATAGGAGACAATGAGTCACTGGATCTCAGGAATTAGCCACGGGGACAGCATACTCACGGAGGGAGGGCCTCAGTTTCACCAGCAGAGGTTAACGGTGAAATACCCATTCAGGGCCTCCTATGGCTTCTCAGTGGTGCAAGTGCCTCTTCTGACCTGTCCTTATCATGCTACAGATAAAAGCGTTCTTTCTGCTTTTTCTTTTCCAGGAAAGCTCTATGGTTTGTGAAGTTCAAATATGAGACAAGAGCAGCGGCTGTCTCAGAAGGTTATATAATTTTTAGTTCAGTTGGGACTGTGTGTGTGTGTATGTGTGACTGTATGTTTTTCCTGTGGTTGCTAAGAAGTCGCCGTCCTCCTAACAGGGAAAACAAACGAATGTGCGATGGAGTATCTGTGGAGATCTCACATGGCCTAATCCCACTTTACAGGTTGACTTTCCAAGGTGGCGCAAAAAGCTACAGGGAGAACAGATGTTAAAAGTCACTTTAAGGAAAACTTCTGAAATTGTGTAAGGATCTCATAAACCATTTCCCCAGTGAAACCACCATAGCTGGTGAACGTTATAAAAGAACAGCCATTTAATGTCCTGGAAATTGTCCTAATTACAGAGTAAAGATGCCTATGATAGACACAGATCATAGATGTGAGGCACTGAAGAGATGTGTAGTTTTTCTTAGTGACATGGGAGGAAGAAAAACAATTTACATTTACTGAATACTGAATACCATCTTTCTGGCAGTGTGCTAGGTGTTTTTAGTTATGTTATTTAATTAAGAATCTCACAGAACCTCCAAGAAATTAGAAGTTAATTGATTTTATAACTTTCACTTGAAGGGAAAGAGTAATTCACCCCACATGTAGCTATGTCTACAGAGCATGTTCTATGGGGCAAATGTTGAGTTGCATCTTGGGGATGCAGCGTGTGATAGACAGATGCCATTGTTTTCTGTGTGGGGGCAAAGGTAATGACCACAAAGCTGACAATATATTACCGATGAGGTGTCTGTTTTTATTAGAAATGCAATAAACACATCACATACATTATTGACTGCTTAATATATGCCACGTACTGAGCTACATTCTTACCTACGTAAGAATCTTATGTGGTATCTTGTAAGATATCTGACATTTAATACTTAACACAAACCTTGATATCCATGTTTTATAGTTGCTAAAACCAAGACCCCTGGTAGTTAGTAACTTGCCCAAATACTTACAGAGCCAGTAAATGGAAGAATAAGGCTTCACTCCTAGGTTTGTTGTCTCTAGAAGCTTAGTTGTGCATATCTTATGACCACAACTACTCAGTTAATTGTCCCCACCATTCCTTACACAATTTATAAGCAGAGAGTGTGGAGTTCAACCCCCCATGAACCTACACTTCGAACTTCTCTGCTGTGATGCTAATGTGTGAACAAGGAACGCAACAAACAGCCCTTGGGGTTGTGAGAAGTATAAAGAGGAGACCTGATCTAGAGATGATGTCTGTCAGGAAGGGATTCTGGGGCCGAGGCAGGTGAACTGTGTAATGGTTACTTGACAGAAGAGGGAAGAAGAGAAACAATGAGCTGGGGCAGAGGAAACAGGTTGTGAAAATCTCAGAAATGGCAATGAACTCAGGGTATTAAAGGAAGGTCAGTGCAGCTGGTGCATATTAAGTGGAAAGGGAATTGGAGAGATATCTGGACAAATAGGTTGGACAGACAGTTCAAGCACTGAAGATTTAAAATAAAAAACAAAAAAAGGGAAAGTTGATTTTCAGTTTTTTGTTTGTTTTTGATCATCAGGTTCCAGTGAAGTCAGGTAAGGATCCTACCTCAGCTTCTGATTTCTAACTACTGTTGCATTTTTCTAGTAATTCTTAGATTCAACTTTAATTCTTTTTTCATAGTTGTTGGGGTTCTTTCAACTTTAAGTGTGAGAAATATTAGGAAACTGATATGAGAGATTTCTACTGTTTCTGCTTAGCTGTGAAGAATCTGCATATTGCATTTGTGTGTTTAAAGCTTTTAGTAACAAATGTTTAACAAATGTTAATTAATGAATTGGGAATAAAAGGTCTTGCTCATCTGACAAGAATACTTGGTAAGTATTCAAATATATTTCACATAAAGACAGTTGCTAGACCTTAAATTGATATTTTATTGAAATTTTATGTAATTAATATATTATTTTATGACCTGTCAACTCTTTAGACATAATTAGAATTCCTACGTACAGAACACTCATTTTATCCTTCCAAAAGAGCATCAATTATCTATTTTTTTTGGCACAAATTTCATAAGAACTGTAATTAATGAGTGGAGCTACTTGCTTGTTTGCAAGATCTCCTTAAAAGTCAGGCCCTGGGAATAAAATAATTTGTAATAAGAAATTCAAATCAACCATTATACAGTATGTCCATTTTTTAATTTTTGAAATACATGCACTTAAGTATGATCAGGTGAAAAACAATTAGAGATGTGCTAAAATATTTACAAAGTGTTTATGTACCAGATATTTTCCCAAGATTGTGGGGTTTATATTTAAATAGTAATTTAAAACATTCTAAAGTGAGAAATATTTCTATATTGAAAGTACATACATGTTTATGTACATACAAATATGTTATAAGTAATAGTTTAAATATGAAAAGACCTGGTGTTTTGGTATCAAATTTACGATGGGAGGGCTCTGACATATAATTTAGTTTTTAATTCACACAATATCTGAAAAACTCTATGGGCTAACAAAGATGAGATATGACTAAAGTATTCACAAAGACATAGTTTTGAAATTAGGTCATGACACATTTAGAACACAAAGCTGAATCTGTATGCCTTTTTATTTGCCCCTCTGTCTGCCCATTTGTCTTCCAGTGCAGTCAAGCCTGAGTCCCCACCTGCTGCTGCTCTTGGCCTTTGCCCGTCTGTATAATCTGTCCCTCTGCCAGGAGCGCCTTTTCCAGTCTCCAGTCTTCCTCACACTTGGGTTTTTACATTGTTAAAAATTTTAGCTCAGAGTCACTTTTTTTTAGCTTACCATTCTTCCTTTTCTCATATGTCATTTTATCTTGTTTGTTGTAGTGTTACTTTTTCTGCACAGTTATAATATTTATTTATTTGCATACCCCCCCAACTACCTCGGAATGTAGGAAACATGTTCTAATATCTTTATATCCTTTATTTCTAGTACAGTAATTAAGACTCAGTCAGTGTTTAATAAATATTCACAGAATGAAATTGGGGTGAGTAGATGTGTACCAGACAGAAGAAATAGGGTGTGGAGCTCAAGCCTGGGAGCAGTGCATGCCCGGGCAGTGGGATGCAGGGGAGCATGTTGTGTTGTGGCAATGGCCACTCATCATGTGTGTATGGAGGAAGTTTGGAGCAAGAGTACAGAAGGGGAGACATTTAAAAGGGAAACTGGTTCTCTTGATTGTGAAGGACCTTGTTTACTTTGCCAGGGAGTTTGGGTGGCTTTTGGTAAACAAGGAGGAGACCTGGAAAGACTAAAGCCAGGAAGTAAGATAGTTGGATTTGTGTTTTGGAGAGAGAACCAATTAGTGTCATGGATGATGAACTTTACTTATAAGGCAATGGAATTAGAAAGGCTGACTCAAAGTGATATATTTGTTAAAAAGGAGCAAATTAATTAGGAAAGTGTTCTGAGGATAGAATTCACAAGATCCGAAGAGGATATGTTGCTTAGAAATTATCAGTGTAGTCTTTCTAAGACAGTGGGGTGGCATGATGTACTGTACCAAGCAAGGTGATTTTCTGTTGAATAATATGATACTGTTTTGGGACAGGTCTCTGTACCTGTCTGTATAACATACTTAAAAAAGAAAAACTATAGCAATTGTCCTCTACCACCCACCACCATTCTTCAACACCTGGATCCTATCTTTTTGAGGGAGGTGATGAAGAGCTTTCAGGTGACTTTAGGTTCTTTTCTTATCAATTTATGGAGTAATCAAGGTGCCATCACTGACACAGCATTTCACCTTGAAATAGTTTCACTAGACCTTTTGTATTTATGTATATAAACACACTCCACTGGAGCGTGTGAATGAGTCTGTAAATGCTATACCTTCCTAGCTAAGCAAGCAAGCTTGTGCTCCCCAGCTTATTAAGCTCAGTGTCTAATTCCCTTTGTTCTCTTTCTTATTAATAATTAGTTAACTACCTGTTCTAGATAACTAGTTAACTAGGTAACAATTCTAGCACAAACAAGCACAAAGAAGCACCATTTGCTTAATTCTCATAACTTTCCCCAAGTGTTACTGATAAAGGTTTTACAGTTTTAAAAATAATTTTCATTTAACATTTTGTCAATATTTTTAAATAAAATAAGCATACTCCAAAAATATAACTTTCAAAATTTAATGGCTATGCCATTTCAAATTTAAAGTATCACTTGATATCACTGTTGCCTCAAAAATCTAAATATTCCTTTCCTTTTATTATTAATTTAACAAATATTTATTGAGGACCTCGTGTGCCCCATGTGTTCCTGTGACCATGGTCACCATTCTCAACTAGTGTATGATCTTTCTAGGGGAAAAATAGACACAAAAACTCTTCGCTACCAGTTAGAGGTTTAGGACTGCCATAACAAAATATCACAGAGTGGGCGGCTTAAACAACAGAAATTTATTTTTTCACAGTTCCGGAGTCCACAAGCCCAACATCAAGTATTGACAGGTTAGATTTCTCCTGAGGTCTCTCTTCTTGGCTTGCAGATGGCTTTTGTATCCTCACTGCATCTTCACATTTTTGTTCCTATGCATGTGTAAGCCTCTCATGTCTCTTTCTATGTGTCTAAGTTTTCTTACAAGGACAATAGTCATATTGAACTAAGACCCACCACGAAGGCCTCATTTAATTTAATCATCTTTTTAAAGACCTTTCTCTCCAATATGGTTATATTGTAAGGTACTGGAAGTTAGGACATAAGCATATGAAATTTGGGGGACATAATTTAGTGCATAATAGGTAGAATATTGAATTTGGCCTATCTAAAATGACCAAGTGTCTTAGATTCTCAGACTCTCAAATTAAATCTAGAATGGACAGATTTTTTTTCAAGCAAACAATAATAATTCTGTACTGCTGAAGATAGTTACATGCAGATATAACTTTTACATCTTTCCCATTCATTGTGTCTGCTGTGTGCTCTAATATAAGTCATAACGATTTCTATTGCCCTAGCTGAGAAACCTTCTGTTCCTGCAAAGCTTCTGTCAGACCTGCCCCCTGTGACCTTAAGGAAAGCCTTATTCCTCCTCACGATATTCCAGTCAACATAGCTCCTGACCAAGGGATTTCTTTCACAAACTATACAGTACAGAAATGCTTATGATATTTACTGTCATTAGGATCCCCATCACTCTGAAGCCTGATACAATGGTGTCATTGTTTTCTGACATGCCAATTGGATGACCAAACCTTGTGGGGCAGGGCTAATTTCAACGATGTGATAAATGGTCTACAAAAGCAGCCAACATATATATTGTGCTATTCCTCTCAAACTGGTATTCATGAATTAGGAAACAAGGAGAGAAAGAGGAGTGACTCTTCTTACTATTTATTACCCTGAGAGATCCACTAACAACATTATTGCTGCCCATATGCAAATCAGTAATTGTTTTGTGATGGTCTCAACCTATCATTAAGCAATGTTGTGTCTGGTTCTGCCCTTGTGGTTCTTATTAAAACTGCAAGACCTTAGCAATAACCATCAGCAAACTTTGACCAAAAAAGCTTATTATTTACAGGCCCTGGAGAGCACATGCCATACCTGGGGCCACATGGTGAGGCTGGTCACTGATAGAGAGAGCTTGAGTCTGGGGCTCTCCTTTTATTGGAGTTGAGAGTGGGGGCCCAGGGTTTCGTGATCTCACCCTTTATTGGTAAACTTAAAACATAAGACTGAGAATTTAAAGTGCAGGGGAAAGCTCTGACCAAGTGGCTTCATTGGTTGGAGCATTGTCTTATTCACCAAAAGCTTTCAGTTTCCATCCCCAGTTAGGGCACATGTCTGGGCTGCAGGTTTGATTCCCCAGTCAAGGGGCATGTTGGAGGCAACCAATCAATGTTTCTCTCTCACATTGATGTTTTTCCCTCTCCTGTTTCCTCTTCCCCTTTCCCTCTCTTTAAAATCAAAGATATATATCGCAGGGAAGAGAAAACACAAACTGGCTTTCTATGTAGTTCTGTGGCCTGCAGTGGGTTTATTAAGGTAGCCATCTTTGAAGCTGACAACTCTCTGAAGTGGACGCCTTCACGGTCAAAGCTTAATCAGGTACATGCATTATGGAAAGAAGAGACAATTGTCAGGGCTTACACCATAGTAACACACATAGTATTTGCTCTCCCCCTTTCCCTCCCTGAGTCCTCTCTTTGCCAACACCCTTGATTTTCTGGGGTGGCATACATAGTGAACTCCTACAACATAAGCTCTTGTGTCAGGCTTCCTTTTCTAGAATCAAGGTGAAGACATTCATAAACAAACTTCTGTCCTTGCAAGTTAGTAAGAAAGGGAAGTGATTCAACCTTTTTTCTGCTTTCTCTAATAGACACTGTTATTTCTGATAAGTAAATAGCCCAATTAATAAGAAAAATCTCAATATGATAAGCCAACATCAATAAATGTAAAGAAATGGTAATATTAGGATATTATCATGATGCAGCTCAGGCAACCCTACTTGAAGTTAGGGCCTGGGCATCTGAGAGACAAGTCCACAGTATGGGGCCTGAATTGGACCTATATGGTGTTAGAGCAGCTGGGATCTGGAGCCAAATGTCCAAGGACAGAACAGATAAATGAATAAATTGTGTTAGAGTCAACCAATGGAATATTATAAGCCAGGGACATACATGATACATATGGATGAATCTTAACAACATCACATTATGTGAGAAAACCAAACCCCAGAATGCTGCGTGCAGTATGATACTGTATGATAAAACACAAAACCAAAAAAACAAAGCCAAGAAAAAAAAGAAAAATATTGTTTCAATTTCGATGTGAGAAAATTATAAATAAAAAAGCAAGACAATAAAAACACATATAATTATTTGTGGCAAACGCAGTCACATGAGGAGGACACATCATAATCTAGTCATAAGCTCGGTTCATTTATTAAACAAAATAGGACAAGGTCATGTAATAGTCAAAGAATCAAGGAATAAAAATTAATCCAACTCTATGTACCTGGGTTTAAAAATTAAGTTATCTCTCACATGTGAAGTTTTTGTTGAGTGAAGATTTTGTTTCTAAATTAAAAAAAATACTTTTTTGCATGTTAATTCCTGTGGTATTCTTGTAGCCCTACAAAATGTTAATGTGCAAGCCAACTTTTAACATGAAGTATATGATGAAAGAAATTTTCAGAACCTGAGGTCTCTATGGAAACAGTTAAAACCAGGAAAAAGAATGTCATGCCTTCCTGCCCTTTATTTTCTGCATCATTGAAAAGTGACTTCATTGAAATAAACAATATTTTAAAAAGGAAATATACTTTTAATTTTTGTTTAAATGAAATTAGTATTAATATCCCTCCAAAGAGTAGCTGTATATTATTTAACTTTGCTTATTTTCCTCTTTTTGTTCCCATATGGCTAAATTACTAGAACTTAAAATTTAGTAATAGTGTGTGTGTGCATATATATATATATATATATATATAATTTTATATATTACTATGGACTAAACTATGCCCCCTCAAAATTCACATTTGAAGCCCTAACCCCCAATGTGACTATTTGGGGGTCTAACCTTTAGGAGGTGACAATATGAGTTTATCAATGTAAGAGACATTCAAATCTGATAATAATTTTGGTGAGTTTTTTTTGAGCCAAACTGACTACAGCTGCAGGATAGAAAAATCTCAACAGTTGAACAATGCTCTGGAGAATGTGGTTTAACACCTTATTTTATACATTATAATCAAAGGAGGAGACATAGGGGATTGGGGGTTACATGAAATCTGTTGGTGATATATCAGGGAGGTGGGAGAATGCAAAGCGGGGTGGGAGGGCGAGCAGGGAGACTTCTGGGATTGGATAAAGGTACAATGATAGACACATACTTTTACACAGGTGGGTACAGGGCAGCTAACAGTTAACAGCATAACAATAACAATGAGGGGATTTGAAGTCTCCCCCTGGCGTGGTGCCTGTGCTTTGAGGGGCTTGGAAAAAGGAAATCTGATATTCCAAAGGTATGTTGTCTTAGATGCAGGAAGACAACAGACAGGCTCAGTGCAGGTAAAGATTGACCTTTGTTAGAGAAAGATAATGACCTAAGACATAACTACCCACTGTGAACTGCTTTTAGTTAATACGTTTTAATTCCAGACCATCCTATGTGGTTACTTTAGGTCTCTGAGTTTGTAAGGCTGCCATGCAGGCCTCCCCTGAGCTTGTCAGGTTGGTATGTGTCAGCTTTTCTTCCACAAGCTCCTAAGTCAACAGGGACGTGCCCTAGCAGAGCTCTCTCTGCCATGTGGGGGCACAGTGAGAAGGCAGCCTTCTGCAAGCCAGCAAGAGGGATTTCAGCAGAATCAAACCAAGCTAGCACCCTGATCTCGGGCTCCCAGCCTCCAGAACTGTGAAAAAGTAAATTTTCTGTTATGACATCCAAGCTGACTAGTATACATATTCATGATAATCTGAACATTGTATATTTACTTAACTGAAATTATGCTATAATTGTTAGGAATATAGAAAAGCGTGCTTTTTGTAGCAATAGGCGGAGAAAGAGCTACATAATCATTTAATAATAGTGACAAATCCATGGCCATTGCTTATTGGTGTAAAATCAAGAAGTAACAACACAAAGTAATGATTTAGAGATGTGGAAGGAAATTCCAAACAAAATTCCAAAGAGGGCTGAAAATGTTGCCTCTGGGAAGATAGAAATTAGTGGGGAGATGGAAACAGAAAACCATTCAGGACTGCAAGTTTTAAAATGAAACATTTAAAACTATTTTAACCTTTAAATAATGTATATGTAAAATTTTAATAAATAGTAAAGTGCGAGAGTATGAATGTGAAGTCTGAATTTCAGTGTTTTATTTCAGTGTGTAGGTATGTCTAATCTGGATCTTAGGAAGTAAGTAAAAACAAAATGTTGCAAAGCTTTAATTGTTCCCATTAAATTTAATTTACGAAAATATGAAATGCTTAAAACTGGATTCAGAAATTCTGTTGTAATGAGGTACAGAGTTTCGGTCCCTGAAAGTAGGAGATCCTCACCCACCCACAGTCCTGCAAAAAGGCAGGGTGGGAAGGGTGCCCACAGACCGATAAATGCAGCGTTTGAGGCGCATTGCATAACAAAGGCAGATTAACAGCCCATGCATAACAAAGGCAGATTAACAGCCCATGCCTTCCCGAAGGGAGAAGCTGTGAAAAAGGCTGCTACCCCCCGGCAAATTGCATACAACTGTGAGAGCCTGAGAACGTGCACCCAGCAGAGTGACTCGGTAGATTGACTCCTGACACAGCCAAGGGGAAGCTCATACATCTGCGTGAGCTGCGGGGGCCGAATGCCTGTGTGTGGCTAGAAACTCTTTCTGTGACTACAAATGGCAGCCAAAAGTGGGAAAAAGAGCCTGAGAGGCTGACAAAAATGGTGGACACTAATGCACCATAGGAAGAACTGGATGTTTGGCCACACAGGAAGTTCTGAACCATACCTTTAAAATTGGAGCATGCCAAGAAACATGAGGTGTGCTTGTTGATAGGTCTGTGGGTCTGTCAGCAGGGCTGGCTGTCTGAGGCCCGCTGGAAACATCCTCAGCTCCCCTCCCACACAGAAGACTGCAGTAGAGCTGGTGGTCTTGGCGGGGGACCTGCCTGGCCAAACACAGAGACACTCTGGTACGTAAGCAGCTGAAGTAAAGGCAGCTCTGAAGCAGAGAAACAGATGTTGCAAGAAGGACCCAGGTGGTGCTCACAGACTCATGAAGGATGCTTGGAGCTGAACTGTGACCGGGAATGTTAAGCCACAGACTCCTGCTTTTCTGAAGGATGGCACTTTTGAGTGGCATATTCTGAAACTGGTCTGGCTTGGCAGAAGGAGGCAGGGCTACTCATTTTGGGGTGTTTTTAAAGGAAGCAGGACTTAACAGCAAAAAGACCCTTGCTCTCGCCCTCTCTCTTTCTCATGTGCTTGCTAATGGGAGCTCTTGGTATAGGACTTTGGAGCTTGGTGCAAGCCCTCTTCCTGTTGGCTTTGGCATTTGGACATTCTGTGCCTCTGGCCCTGCTCCCCACATGGACAGGAGTGCTCATGGGACCAGGAGATGCAGGGCCTACCAGTGGCTTAGACCGCACAGGTGATGGAAGCCTACTCCTGTAGGCAGGGTCCCATGTAGGAACATGTGCCTCCATGGGCTCCAGCATCTGGGACACCATGATCCGGTGTAGCATGGCACATGGTTTCCTGAACCACTACATGGAAACTGAGAGCAGTGCACCCCAGATCCTGAAGGAGAGAGCTGCTGCAAGAAAATGGCAATTCTGAAACCCACAAGTGCACATCCCACAGAGAATGAAAATCCGTTTGTGTGACGGACTTAAGGACAAATAAGGAAATGAAAAACTTCTGGGCATGCTTTTGGCTTGTGGCCTTTTGAAAGGCAAGGGCAGTTCTGGGTCTCGTGGAAGAGAAGGGCTCCAAACAGGAGTATTCTCAGCCCACTCAAAGTTGGAACCCTGTTAATAAAAACCTATTTCCTTCAACACAAATCTTTAAGTCATATTAAAATGCGTGTGGCGCTTGAAACCCAGTTTGCATGGCTACACTGTGACTACCCCCTCCAAGCTTAAGATCTAGTGGGAAAAGTGAACCTGCTTCCCATTGGATTTCAACTGGTTTTCTATCACTGCAGCAAGATAAAGGCACGCACTTCAGGCCCTGCTCGCAGATTTCTTTTTCAGAGCTGTGCATGGTGTCACCCTCACCAGAAGCTGAGGACTAACAGTGGGGAGAAAAAGCCACGTCTGAGGGAAAATTGAGATGAGTGGTCATGATTGACCAAAATATCTTTTTAAAATAAAATAAATAAAATAAAATAAAATAAAATAAAATAAAATAAAATAAAATAAAATAATAAAAACAAATGCCAATTCTAAAACCCCAACTATCATTTACAGTCATATTTCTGCTAGCTCTTTCTCCCATGTTATCTCTCTTATTGTAGTGTTATCACTATGAACATACAGGTTTAGCATTTCCAAGTTGTCTTTGACTCTTCTGTTTTTCATTGTCTATATTTAAATATATGGTAAAGCCAATCAAGTCCACTGTTTCAGTGACTCTAACACATTTTAGCATTGTTATAGTTCAGTATCTCATTCCCGCTTGCTTAAATTATCAAAGTACCTCATCACTGGTAGTACTCAAGTTTTTTTTTTAAGTTTTAATTTTTCAAACCTTATCTTACTCCTATAATCATATATTTCTGATATTTACTCTTTTCCTTAACTATTTCAAGTACTTCCCAGCATTTTAATAGCTTAAAACTAGGAACAAATTAAATACTTAGATTTAATAAACTTTGGTACATTAACTTGATGGAATATTATAACTCTTAGAATTATAGTTTTGAAAATTGTAGGGGTATGTACACATATTGTGATACAATGTTAAAGAAATAAAGAAGTGTGAGCATAGCAGTATCATCATTACACGTGCCATAACATATAGTTAGATGAAGAAAAAATATTAATTTACAAAACAGATAAAATACCTTTGGTGTGATGCTAGAATTAAAAGAAATGTGTTCTTTATAGTATTTTTTCAGTATTGATGAAAACATATCTGTAACTGAGACTAACTCATTCATATTATCTGTTCTTAAGAGCACATCTGAGAAGCTTATATTTCTCAGTCTTTTTGTAGTTAGGTGGGACTGTATGGTTGTTTTTGGCCAATGGCTTTTGATAAAAATGACATGTGATCTTTTCATGCTAAAGTTGTGGTGGGTCCCTCCGGCTTTCTTTCTTCCCTAATTACAATTCTCAAACAGGAATTCTCATGTTAAAATAGTAGAGCCATAGGATCTAAGCAGCTTGGGTCACACACTCTATGGACAATAAGACATTGCTGTGCTGAGTCACCCAAACCCACTGTGCACTTTGTATGCATGACAAATAAACCCTTGTTGGGTTGTGTCAATGTCAAGATATTGACATTATGTGTTTATTTGTGTAAGCACCATAACAGACAATATCGATTAAAACATTTCTTAAAATGGAAGAGACAATGAAAACCAAATGAAAAATCACTGTTTTACATGCTTAATTCAAATGAATGGTAATCACAATTACAATTATCTTGAAGTTAATATTCATTTAGAAATGAAGCAGATTAATTTTGTACTGAATAACATTAGTATGCATTTATTTTGTAGTCTCTCAAAGACTGGTTTGTTTGCTACCCAGCACACGCTCAATATTTACCAGTTATTCTATGACTTACAGGATTATCATAAAAGGCAACCATAATTTCATTTAATTCCAACTGAAACTCAGTTCATGATGTATTTGTTTATTCATTCTTTGTTAATGTATTTAACATATTTTAATTGAAACCTTCCATGTGTCAGACGCTATTCTAAGCACTAAGGATACAATTGATGATATAACCACGATATGTACATTACATATATACATCGTCCTGGACGTTATTTTAGCCTCTTATCTAACTTAATCCTTACATATTATGATAAGCCTGATAACTCTTTAATTTTAGATAAAGAACCCAAAATCCAGAGAGTTTAAGTAACTTCCATGAGTTCACACAGCTAAGAGACATAGGATTCAAATCCATGTCTGCACCTGACATCTGGACTCTTTTTCTTTTTCCTACATGCAGTTCGCATTTAGTGTTCTATTGTAGTTTCAAATGGAATGCCCTTTTACCTCCTGAAGTGTCCTGGTTTGGAAGATAAAATATATGGTCACCCTGTTAATGCCCTACAGCTTCACGTGGTCCCTGCTCCCAGAGTAGGGAGAGCTCAACTATGTCCAGAGGTGTTTTAAAGATTGATGAGCTATGCAGGTGAAATTGCAAGTCCAATGAATTTTCCTACCTCCTCATTGTCTCATGCAACAGATGGAATCTTAATAGAAAAGGACATTTTAGGAAAAACAAGAAACAAGGAAGTAGGGGAGCTATATATACAGAAAGTCAGGTATCAAGTAATGTCAACAATGAGCAAAACTGAGCTATTTTCCTATTAAGGTGTTAAATAACTAGACTCCATAATGATCAATTATTTATGAATTTTCCATTTGTTTATTCACTATATTATGCAAGAGTACCCAGATGACCAAAGTAATACTGATAAATATGAAGGCACATGGTATTGCCTGGGAAGAGTAATATTATGCTAAATATGGATAATCAATCTCCGAATATCACACTTAGTGTATTTGTGAACCAATGTATGAATCAGGAATGAATGCAGCAAAATTTATTTTGTAGCTGTGGATATCAGAAATGGTGGTCTTCTATGGCAGATTATAAATCAATTCCATAGCACTGCCTTGAGATTAATGAGTTTCTATACAAAATGACTGGGATTTACATAGATTTATAAAATATTGGAATCTAATTTATTTTGCAGAAATTTATATGGTTATTGTTTCTTAGGACACCCAGTATGGAAAGGAAATATACTAACCAGAAATAACTCATTAAAAAAATTGTTTTGATGCAATTTTCCAATGCCTTTCAAATGAGGTTCATTCCTTTATGACATTATCTAGAAAAATAAATAATAGTCTGTTTGATTACTTTATACTGATTTAAAACAGGAACCTTTTATATCACTTAAAGACTTACAGTCCCTTTCCTTCTGAGATTTAAGAATTATTTCACTTAAGGACAATAAATTACATTATTATCAGGCAATATTTGAAAATGTGAGGTAACTCATACTTAAAATTAGTGACTAAACTTAAGTAGCATTTTGCCCACTGTTGATAACTAAACTACCCAATAAAGACAATATAATGAAAGAAAAAAGAACATCTTGAAGTCATACAATCATATGCCACTTAATGACGGAGATACGTTCTGAGACATAGTCCACCATTAGGTGACTCCTTGGGTTGAACATCACAGAGTGCACTCGCACAAACCTGGGCGGCACAGCCTACTGCACACTGAGGCTGTGTGGTGTAGCTTGTTGTTCCCGGGCCATTAGCCTGTGCAACCTATTACTGTATAAAGCGACATGAGATTAAATCAAGCACAAGAAAAAATGATTTACTTAAAAGATGAGGTAAACATGAAATGTTTTGAGGCTGTTGCTGCCATAACATGGTTTAGTTTTACAGGAAGCATTTTCAATAAAAGGAGTATACTGTAAAATAACAACAAAAATTATTGTATAGTATATATACAGGGTTTGTCTGGAAATAGTCCAGCCATTATTAATATAAGAAGAACATTTTGTGTGACATCGATGTGACCTGCCATCCAAGGGGAGTGGACTGGAATGAATTTGTGTGAACAATAACAACTTCACCGTACTAGTCAGTGGGGGCAGTAGACACTGTTGAGTGAGTGACTGTACTGTGTGGTTGTCGCATTCAAAGTGACTGCGTAGAGCAATGAATCTGCATCAAATTTTGCATTAAGCTTGAAGATTCCTTCATGGAAACTATTTGGGTGAATCAGAAGGCTTTTAGGGACGATGCAATGAGTGCAGCGCAAATGAAAGTGTGGCACAAATGCTTCAAAGGTGATTGAGAATCTGTTAAAAGAAGACCTGCAACAAGCAGAAGACCTGAGAGTGTTGAACGTGTATGGTCTGCAATCAGTAAAGACTGGAGACTGACAGTGGGAGAACTAGAAGCTGATCTGGGGATTCCAAAAACTATGTCCAAGATTTTGACACAGGATCTTGGCATGAAACATATTGTGGCAAAATTTGTTCTGCAGAAGGAACATTGTGCTGCAGTTGCTAATGATTTGATTCAAACCACTACCACTGAACTAGATTTCCTCAAGAAGGTCATAACCAGAAATGAACTGTGGGTGCCTACTTTGAAGAGGACTAAGGCTTCATTGCCCTGTGTACAGTGTTTCTTGTATCTTGTATCTTCTTCAATAAATGTCTCTGCTTTTCATAGTGCATGGCTGGGTACTTTCTGGGCAGATCTGGTATAAACCAGTAAAATGGTCATTTATTATCTTTATCTAATATTATGTACTGTATATAATTGTATATATTATACTTTTGAATACCGGCATTACCACAAACACGTAATGTGTTGCACTATGACGTTATGGTGGCTATGATGTCACTAGGCAGTAGGAATTTTCTAGCTCTATTATAACCTTAAGGGACCACAACCGTACATGTGGTGGTGCATCGCTGATCAAAACATTGTGTGGTGCATGACTATAATTTATTAATCCATCTTTGAATTACTAGCGCCAATTTTCATATCACTGGAGATGTAAACTGAATAAAACTATATAATTTTTGTTACAGAAACTTGGAAAAAGGTACTTTGTATTTTACCTGACTGAACTCTAGTCATGATCTAATTTATGCTAACAATTCTTCTAGGTGAATGAAAGAATAAAGGAAGGAAGTGACGGAAGGAGGAAAGAACTATAAAAATGAGTTTCTAATGAAAATAGACAGGCAAACCTGGTTTCCAGTCTTGAATCTCCTTAGTAGTTATGGCACATGGGAAAAAATGTTTAACATCATCGACTGTCAGTTATCTCATTTATAACATGGGGATACCATCTGTGAGAGCAGTTGAGATGATGGGAAGAGCATATATATAAACAAACTAATTTTCAAAATGAGTTCAATAATACATTAACGTGCTGAAATAAAACCATATGAGTGAGAGCTGATATCAGTACTTTCAGTTCCTGTACATATGAAAAGATATCTTTAATGTGAGATATGTACAATTGTATTAAAGATCACCATTAACAGATGAACATGTGCAATTGATTTTAATGAAAGGGAACACTGACCATGAACCCCATTTAAGCCAAATACTATCCCCCAAGCAAAATCCAATTCACCTAGTTTGTGGACTTGTCTTAAACATTGTACTCAATTATTAGCAAATTTTGAATTTGATCAGTATAATTTTTGTATACATTATTTTCTCTCTTTTATATAAGTACCTACTCATATAATCTATATTTTTATATGAGTGCCTACTTATATATCTGTATTTTGCCTCTTAGTCCACAAAGCCTAAATATTTTAGTCCTTTACAGAAAGAGCTTGCTGACTCTGCTTTTAATCTACCTTTATCTTCCAGAGTTCTTAATAATATTTGTTATGTTACCTTTATGTTATTTTCATATTTTTCTTCTATAAATAAATGTATAAATATGTACTGAACCATATACATCTTATAGCTCAAAAAGAACCTTCTTAGGTACACTGGAGTACAGAGAAGACAAACTCACTTTCTTTGTGCCCGTATGAAAGATACTTCTTAGTGGGCACTAAATCTCAATTTTATTATAAATGTCCAGACACTGGAGGTAAAATTTCTCTTTTGGCTTGAGTTATTTTCATGCCTTTTATTTATGAATGGGTTGACATAAACAAGAACTTTCTACATAATAAAACTGAGCCACATGGGCTTGATGATCACTTTCGCACTGAGTAGAGGGAGGGGTGCAAAGTTTTAAAGCTTACCTGTCCCTCTTTTACTACTAGTGCTGTCTTAGAATTAGACCTTATATTTTAAATAGTATTGTAACCTAACCTCTGTGGCATGTAGAGTCCTTCAAGGACCACTGCATTCCCTCACGTTAAGCTTTCTGATACAACTACTTGTCAGCGGTGGTGCCAAAGGCACTCAGTTTTCATTGAGGGGAGAACAAAAGTTTATCCTATGCTGACGTTTTATTATTCTTTGACCCATTATAATTTCTGTGTAATATTCTAGACAAAGGCATTCAATTTTTGAATGTCTGAAGGATACTGAAGGCTTTCTAATAGTCTGCATGGAAGAGTATCCAAATGTATACGTATGGGTGAATTATATCAAATAACATAGTGAGTTAAATCTATTTGTATTTTAGAAGTTACAGGAAAAGCAATTGTCAAAGTGTCATACAGGTTTAAAAAAAAGAGAAAATCCAATCAACTGCTCAGTATGATCAAATTCCCTTCTGCTCTTGTATCCTTAGGCATGTCACAGAGGAGATCTAATTCCTTTGTTTTTCATTTCAACATGAAACTTGAATCTAAAATAAAGCCAGATCATTTGTGCCTGGGTTGTGAAAGGGCTCAAAATTACCTTCCCAGGAGCAATGACAATGGATGTTTTAGTAAAATATCTCATTATTTAACACCGGCTCTAGGATAATCAGCACACACTATTGGTTCAGGGACTAGAGGGAGAACCCAATGGCATTTGGTCTATCATTTTCTATACTGAGGTCAACCGAGGAAATGATCTTTGTGGGGCTCCCTCAGCTCTTTTGATTCACTGTACAGGGCATAGATGTGCTCCCTGACTTCATTTTGCTCCTGTCACTTCCAGCTTGAAAAGAAACAAACTTCAAGAACTCTGTTTTGCTTACCAAGTCGCATACATGTACTTTACCATAATAAATTAATTCTCCCTTTCACTCTGGTGCATAGCTAGACTATGTTCCTGAATCTCTCTTTCACTTTTTTTAATTGAATTTATAGGGGTGACATTGGCTAATAAAGTTATGTAGTTTCAGGTACGCAATTCTGCATGATCTATATATTGTATTGTTTACCACTCTAAGTAAGTCAAATCTCCTTCCATCCCCATTTGTCCCCTCTTTACCCTTTACTTCCTCCCCGACCCCACTTTTCCTCTGGTGATCACCATACTGTTGTCTGTGTCCATGAGTCTTTTTTTTTTCTTTGCTTAATCCCTTCACCCTTCTCACTCAGTCCCCAAAACTGTCCCCTCTGACAACTGTCAGCCTGTTGCCTGTATCCATGAGTCTGAATTAGGTGGACCATATGCCTTAGTCCTGAAAGGACTGAGTGGGAATGACAAGGCTGTGCATTTTCACGGAATCATACATCCCTAAATAACCACATGGGAAGCGACCTTGCTCATCTGAATCACATCTATTAGAACTTTATGTGAGTAAAAGATTCCTGTTGTATTGAAATATTAAATATTGGGCATACTTTTTCAGCAACTGCCCTATAACAAGTCCATATGGCATTTAAGACCATGTCAGGCTAGTGTCCTCTTCCACAGCATTTTGCTTTGCAGCGTACTTTCTTGCCATAGCCTGTTACTCATTTTTAATTCTTCAAAGTCACTCAGTCCTCCCTTTTTTCATATTGTCGCCTTTAGTTAAAGATACCTTTTCTTGGATTCTGCTTAACTGCTTGGGAATGTACTCAGCCTTCTTTAGAAACACTTCTAATGCTCACAGTGGAAATAATTTCTCACAAATACTCTCTTTTGCACAACTGTTATGGGTGTTATATCTAGCTTAGCATTAGTTACCAGGCAAAAACCTAGCAGTTAGTATGTGTCAATTAAATATGTCAATTAAAACCTGAGAAACGCATTCAAGAATATACAGGGAACTTTATTCTCTTATATTTTAATAATAAGCCTATCCACTGGCTTTCTGTTGTTGAAATTTCATCCACTAAGGTTCTGATACTGTGCTCCTGTCCCATGTTTAGGAAATATGGAATGATAGAAAGTACATTATTATCTAGGCAGAGAGAGAGAGAGAGAGAGAGAGAGAAAGAGAGAGAAAATAAACAAAATCAGTTCTGAAAGAGGTATTTGCGTACCCATGATCAATGCAGTGTTATTCATAATAACGAAGAGATGGAAGCTGCCGAATTGCAAATGAATGGATGCATGAATTTACACACACAAAATGGATATATACATATAATGGAAGATTATTTAATCTTAAAATTCTGACACATACTGCAATATGGATGAACCTTGAGGATATTATGATAAGTGAATAAACCAATCAGAAAAGGACAAATACTATGATTCTACTTATATGAGCTAATCAGAGTAGTCAAATTCATAGTGACAAAAAATAAAATATTGATAATCAAAGAACTGGGGAGAGGGGGAAATGGGGAAGTTTTGTGTAATGGATATATTTCAGTTAAAGAAGATAGAAAGAGTTCTGCAGATGGATGGTGGTGAGGGTTGCACGACAGTGTGAATGTATGTAACGTCACTGAATTGAACACTGAAAAACGACTAAGATGGCAAATATTATGTCGTGTATATTTTACCACAATTTAAAAAACTCAAAATTATGCAAAGTTAAACAGCACATCTTTCTTGGCATTATTCCTAGGATTTAGAGAGCAAAGACTACTTAAAAGGTGGTCAAGAACCAGTAATAACCAACACTTAGGATAACTAAGTGTAGGTGGCATCCATGGAAATCAGAATCTTTACAGCGTGCATCTGGGAATTATGAGGTTGGAAACCTTGAAAATGTGAGAAAGAAAAGACAGATTATTTTACTTCATATCCCCCTTTCAGTCCTCAAATTCATCACTGCTACTTCATTGTGTTAAGCATCTCTTGATTATCACATGTAAATATTTCTCATTTCAATACTTCATAGATTTCTTTATTGCAGTTTCAGGAAAACTAACCATTTGCTCTTTCTGAGATAGTTTGGTAGTTTTTAAGTTGTTGAGCTGTGGTGAGGTGAGCAGTAATTGTTTCAGGTTCATTATTCATGCATTTTGGAAGGAAGTGAAAGCACTAAGTGCTGAGGTTTTGAAACAGTGCTGGGTTGTTGATTTTCAATTAAGAATAGAATAAAATGGAGCAGGTGTCCTTGGGACAAGGCAATAGAACTGAATATCTGAAAATGTTTTATCTTCTCAATGGATACTTGAGACTATTTGGGAATTGTTGCAAAGATTCCATAAATTAAACAAATCTACAGTGCATTTTCTGAGTCACCTTGGAGTTCTCTGCAGTTGCAAAGCTCATGAACTTTAAAATTCACTGTCCTCATGGAGTTAGTTTCTAAATAAATTTTTGTCCATATTTTGTCCTGTTTTCTTTCTCCCTGCCCTAATTCCACAGATTTTTGAGATACTTCATTCTGTTACAAAAAAAAATTTTTTTACCACCCCAAGTCAAGTCTTCCATCACCATTATCCCCCCTTTACCTTCTTCTGCTACCTAGCCATACACTATACAGATGATATATTGTAGATTGTACATCTAAAACCTGTATGATTTTATTAACCAATGTCACTCCAATAAACTCAATAAAAACAAATGCATTTTAGATGAATTCTATCTAATCGATTAAGATAAACAGCAAAGTTTCCTTATACAAGAAATAACCCTTAATTTTGCATTTCTTTACTGTGTCTTCTTTTTCTAATTTATTTATTCTGTTTCCTATCTCCCTTTAGTTTCTCTTTCCTTTGTCATGTCACATTCCTTTATTTTTTAATCCTGTTTTTCTTAAAGCATGCATCCTTATCATTTGCAATTTCCAGTATTTCTACCTTTATCTATATTCTCTCTTCCAATTTATTTTCATCTTCTCTCTAATTTTCAGTTCTATATGAATTATAACACAAAAAGAGGTAAAAATAATTTATGTTTTAGGGCCTTCTGTATACCAGCCCCTAAACTGAGCTTTTTCCTTTATAGTGGATAGTTTTTAATTTTTTAAATCAGGAGACTCAAGAGCTATTCTGGAGCATACCCTGCAGTCAGATAATGATGTGGGAGTTTCACCTGGATAAATGGGGTGTCCAGAAGAAATGAATGATATCAATAGTAGAACATTCTCTTAATAGGATAATATTCTTTCTTTTTTTAAAATTTTCAGGGAGCATTTCTAGTGTCATCAGTTTCACAGGCAATGACTAAACATTTGGCAGCAGCAAGGAAGGAGGACACTCAGAAGGACTGTGGTGGAGACCCCGTGGACTTGTCACTGGGAAGAATCCTTGAGCTCTTTAGTGATGGTAAGTGACCATCTGCTTTGTTCCCAAATTCTTCAGGCATGCAGACTCATAGCACAAAACCAAGTACAGATATCCTACCATTTCATGCCATGGTCCAGCTCCTATAAAACTCTTCAGCTTTTTTTCAGCTATAATTTCTTCAGCTTTCTGGCTTGTAATCTTTTTGGTTTTTCTTACGGTTAATTATGTTACGCATCCTTCATGCTTTATACTCAGGCCTTTTTCTCTAACTTAGACTTTTCACTTCCTACCTCAGCCATAATCACATTCTCCCTATGCCTATAGTAGTTTAGCTTCCTCTGGTAACTACTTCATTTATTTCAACGCAGGCTCATAAACCTTACATTTTAGTGTACATCCTTTTGAGCAGATCTTCTAAATGTGTTGGCTTTGCATTCATGAGCATTTCTCAGACTCTGGGAAGATATCTGATTGCTATGGAACTTTCCTAGTCATTGTAAGTGAGCAGCAGAACTAATAGTTTTTGCTGCTCTTGCCTGTTAATTAAACCACTTTCTATAACATTGCAGTAATGGTTCATGAAACCCTTGTATATGTGTATGTCCCAGGAGAGACACTTATTCAGGGATTACATAGGAATTAGAGAATGGTAAGAGCTATAATTGGAGCCTTTATAGCATGGTTGCATTACGACATGTTTTATTAAAAAGTCAGATTTAGACACTCCCAGCCAAGATGGAGGTGTAGGTAGATATGATTCGCTTCCTCACACGATCAAAAGAATGATAACAATGAATATTAAAAAAAAATACCCCAGAACTACCAGAAAATTGAACGGTATGGAAGTCTGACAACGAAGGAGTTAAACAAGAAACATTCATCCAGACTGGTAGGAGGGGCAGGGATGGGCAGCCAGGGTAGAGAGGATGCGCAGCAAGGTGGCGGACCAGAAAGGCAAGGAGGTGGCTGGCAGACTGGGCAGTCCCACATTCGTGCACAGATAAGCTGGAAGGAACGACTGGGGAGCGAGACAGACTGAGCAGCCCAGGGTTCCAGAATGGGAAGCTAAAGCCTCAAAACCTCTGGTGGTAAAAACTGGTGGGGGTTGCAGCAGCAGGAAAAACTCCCAGCCTCATGGGAAAGTTTGCTGGAGAGACTCACAGGGCCCTAGAACCTACACAAACCAAAAGCACCAAAAGGGCCCAATTTGCTTGTTGGTAGTGAGGGAAGTGACTGAAAGTGAGGTGAGAACCGAGGGAGCAGCATTGTTCCCTCTCTGAACCCTACCATACATACAGTGCCACAACACAGAGACATGAGCTGTCCCACCCTGGCGAATACCTAAGGCTCCACCCCTTACAACATAACAGGTGGACTGAGACAAAGAAACATGGTCCAAGTGAAAGAACACAACAAAACTCCAGAAAAAAGAACTAAGTGACAAGGAGATAATCAACTTATCAGATGCAGAGTTCAAAAGACTGGTAATCAGGATGCTCGCAGAAAAGATTGAGTATGGCTGCAAAACAGAGGAAAAAGTGAAGGCTATGCAAAGTGAAATAAAAAATATATATACATATAGAGAGTCAACAGTGAAGGGAAGGAAATCAGGACTCAAATCAATGATGTGGAATAGAAGGAAGAAATAAACACTCAACCAAAGCAGAATAAAGAAACAAGAACGCAAAAAAAAAAAAAAAAAAAAAAATGAGGAGAAGCTTAGGAACCTCTGGGAGAACTTTAAATGTCCCAACATCCAAATCTGGGGTACCAGAAGGAGAAGAGGAAGAAATTGAAAACTTATTTGAAAAAATAATGAAGGAAAACTTCCCCAATCTGGCAAAGGAAATAGACTTCTAGGAAGTCCAGGAAGCTCAGAGAGTCTCAAAGAAATTGGACCCAAGGAGGAACACACCAAGACACATAATAGTTAAATTACCCAAAATTAAAGATAAGAAGAGAACCTTAAAAGCAGCAAGAGAAAAAGGCAGTTACTAACAAAGGAGTTCCCATAAGACTACCAGCTGATTTCTCAAAAGAAACCTTACAGGCAAGAAGGGGCTGGAAAGAAGTATTTGAATTCATGAAAGGCAAGGACCTACACCCAAGATTACTCTATCCAGCAAAGCTATCATTTAGAATGGAAGGGCAGATAAAGTGCTTCCCAGATAAGGGCAAGTTAAAGGAGTTCGTCATCACCAAGCCCTTATTATATGAAATGTTAAAGGGACTAATCTAAGAAAAAGATAAAGATCAAAACTATGAACAGTAAAATGACAACAAACTCACAACTATCAATAGCTGAACCTAAAAAGAAAACAAAAACAAACTAAGCAAACAACTAGAACAGGAAGAGATCACAGAAATAGAGATCACATGGAGGGAGATTGGCAGGGAGGGAGAAAGGGGAGAATGGAGGAAAAGGTGCAGGGAATAAGAAGCATAATTGGTAGGCACAAAATAGACAGAGGGAAGTTAAGAATAGTATAGGAAATGGAGAAGCCAAAGAACTTATATATACAACCCATGGACTTGAACTAAGTGGGGGAGTGCTGGTGGGAGAGGTGGTGCAGGGTAGAGGGGGACAAAGGGGAGAAAAAATGGGACAACTGTAATAGCATAATCAATAAAATTGCTTTAAAAATAAAAAATCAGATTTATAAATGATCCAATGCATAATGTTTTGTGCCTTTGGAATCCAAAATTGTAACCTTGCAGCATGATTTTGCCTAAGTGAGGTTTACTGCAAAGGCATGAGATGGAAGCATCATTCCACTAGGTTTCTGAGCAAGTCCATTGATGGCTGTCAGGGCAGGATATGCATATGTCTTAGCTGAAAGATGCTTGTAAGAAAATTTCTTAGTGCAGCTGAGAAAACTGGCATCTATAGTTTATCAAAACAGCTATTTGAAAATGAATTAAATGTAGTCACATCATTTTTGAATCATAGGTCTCAGATTTGCTTGTTAAAATAAAAGTCACTTATTTTGAAAAGATGAGTTGCAGTTCTACAATGTAATTGTATAGGTTTTACAAATATTTTCTACTTTAAAATCGTAACTTTTTTATTGAGGTATATAATTATAAATATATTGAAAGGAAAGATATTTTGCCAGTACCTCAAATGCCACCCCCCAGCCCAAACACAGCAGTTTAAAATATATCAACCTATACTAAAGAGCATCTATACTGGAGAAATAGATGCATAACCTGTATATTAATACAGTATATGTTTGTATTATGTTCATTAAAGAAAATTTTGAAAACAATTTATAAAACTAATTATAACAGACTCAAAGAGATTAGGGAGGAGTAAAAGAAAGGATAACATAAATGAAACAAGAAAACCCAAACAGCAGAGATGTTACAATAGGATTCAATGGAAACTTAACTCAAAGGATGATAATGGCCCATTAGATGAACTCACGACAACAACAAAATTTAATTTTTCTAATTATGTTTAATTAGAAATTGTTTGACCAAAATGCTTAAGATTGGATTGTGGCATAGTTTAAAAAATACAGAAGAGCAGATGCCGGGAAGCATATGCCTAACTAGCCAGTTAATGTGTACAACTAAATTTAACTCTTGTTAACCCACTTTTCATTTCCATAATGAGAGAGCTGGTTCCTTCAAGATCAATGGTTCCATTACTCTTCAATAACTTATAAGCATTTGGAACCTGATGCCTGAGAGCTTAGTCAAGTAATAGAAGTAGCAACTGAAGAAAGAAAAAGGGACACAGAGTCAGAGATATATTCCATTGTAAAACTAGCTTTTTCCTTGTTCAGGGAAAAATCTCACCAGGTAGCTCGCATGAGAGTAGTTCTGTGCTTTCTGTCCCCACAGTATTTTCCTGGAAAGAAACTTTGACTAATAGTCTAGTTCTGTCAAATTTCAATAAAATCCATTATTATTACTCTGTGAAAGTTGATAGTTACTCAAAGAAGCACTTAGAATTTCTGTGGATTTAGCAGGTTGTTGAACCCTGTATTAATTCAATGTTCTATAGATAAGCCCTGGTTTCCAGATGCATTAATTGCTTAGACAAAGATCTCTTGTGCCAGAATGCTGAGCAAATAATCTTTCTTAAAAATTTCTTAACAATGCATTTAATTTCAGAGAATTAATATAATCCATTTCCAAATATTCTTCTGTAGAAAATATTTACAATATTGAGTTGGAAAAGGGACAAGCAGAAATATAAAACCTGAAAATGTCAGTTGTGAATCACCACATTTTATTTTGTCTGAGACTGACAGTACAGACTTGGCTGTAAAAAGAAGACATAGGGTTTGCTCTTGTCATTTAAGCAAGTGGCTTCCTTGGTTTATAGACTCTGTTTCATCATGCATAACTAAACCTCATTTCAGTTACACACTTTGTGTTCATAAGGATATAGTATTATTGCCTGGGATAGTTTATTAAATATTTTATGAAAGTAATTGTTCATATTACTATGGAAACTCAAAGTTAGGTAGAATGTTCAGTTTTTTTTTATCCTCACTTGAGATCATATTTTTCATTGCCTTTGGTGGGGTAGTGGGGGAGAGAGAGAGAAAGAGAGAGGGTGAGAGAAAGAGAGAGAGAGATAAAGAGAAAGAGAAACATCCATAGGTTGCCTCCTGTACATGCCCCAACCAGGGATCAAACCCAAAACCTATGTATGTGTCCTGACCAAGAATTGAATGGCAATTTTCGGTGCATGGGTTGATGCTCCAACCAACCGAGCCACATTGGCCAGGGTCAGAGTGTTCAAATTTGCTGTGACCCCTCCCCGTTCCTTACATATTTCCACAAGGTGTGGCAGATAGGATCCACGATATCAGTTGAAATTCTAGCTTTGTCACTTGCTAGCTAGTGACTCGGGCATATCACTTAGTTCTTTGATTTATAGATTTTTATCTTAAAGGTGTTAAAATAATATAATAATTCACAGAATTGCTGAGAGTTTTTTTAAAAAAATATACATCTACGTAGTGTCAATAGTCAGCAAAATTGGATCCTACTCTTAACAATTTTTGAAAAGTTCTGTTGCTTTATTCTCAAACTCGTCATCACCCATGTCCTGGCCTGGGTAACAGGTGCCAGCGTTAAATTGTCTCTGTGTGAACGATACTTTCTGTTTTCCTGGCTGGATCCTGTAAGACACAATAACTTAATCTCCTTGTGAAGAATTATTAGAACAAACTTTTATTTTTATTTGGCTTTATCTTCTAAGTTATTCATAGTATATCACATCCCCCTGGTTAGCATAGATTTATAAGAATTGTAATGAATGAAGTGATTATCCACTTTTTCTTTTTTTTGTTCGCACATTAGGGAAAGCTTCATAAATCTAATTTTACTATACTTTAGCTGTGACACAGCTTCTAAATTATATTTACAAGTAATTGCACATAGTGAAAAGCACTTGCACTATTTCAAATTATGTCTATAAAATCACATTCTCATTCTGTTCTCACTTTTTAAAAATTATATTTTAATAGCCTCAGTGCCCTCAAATGCCATAACAAAATAATTATTTTGAATATATTGTGCTTCATGCCTTTTTTCTATTCATGAACCATCTATGTTATTGAAAAAGTTGCCATTAATACTTAGGAGTTAATGAATTACTGGACAGAAAAATCCTCTGATGATGACCATTGAAAGACTGAATTATTTTCCACCAGTGGAAAAGCAGAATACAGGTTTCTACATGGGTGCCCATTTAGATCCATCTTACCTCATGGTTTACTGGATGGGTTGTAATCACTCTTAATTTGGAAACAATTTTGTTCAACTCTCTGGCGCTGCTTAATGGGAAAGTTACATGTTCAATATTGAGGTTAAAGAGGAGGGGTTATAGAAAGGTTGTTTTCATTAGTCAGGATAAGTAACATGAGGTGCTGCAACACACTCTGTGATCTCAATGGCTTGCATACACAACAGTTGGTTTTCTTGCTTACTCCAGTGAAGGGTCTCTCCCATTCCAAGACACCAGGATACAGGCTTCATCAAACAAGTGATTTAACCATCTCAGCTTATAGACTCCTAGGTCAACCTGGCAAAGAAAAAGAGAGCCGGAGTTTACATCATCTCCGATATCATTTACCTAATCAAATTGCAAGATAATCTGGAAGAGCACATGGAACATTAGGTGAATGCTTCCTATGTGCCCCGTGTCCTCCAAACAGGTGGGGGTGGTATCAGGAGATGAAAGTGTCTCCATATCTTTGCACATCAAGTTTCTTCTTACTGAAATGCCTGGACTTCTTGCTTCCTGAGGCATTCCTACATAACTCTTTTACCAAGATATTTGGAACCTACTCTTCTTGTAGCTTTCCCCTATACCTTCAGGCAGTATAATTGCTCCTTTCCCTACATATTTTTCTATTTTATTTTATATTATGACTATCAATTAAACATTGACTTTGTGGCAACCTAGAAATATATGTACATATAGTGCTTTAATTCTACCCCAAATTCTACAAGACACATATTATCACTCTCCTGTAAGTGAGGACATGGAGAATTGAAAAAAAAAAACAAAAACAAACTTGTGCCACAATATAGAACTAATAAGTTGCAGAGTGAAGATCAATTCAAGTGAAGGGTGATTGAAGCCAAGATCTGCATGATTTCAAAGTAAACACTCTTTATCAATGTGTACCTGCCTCCATCATCTATCTAGTGTGTGTTTTTTCACACAGCAATTAATGAAATGCAACATAACCATGCATATGGTTTCCCTGAGCTTAATCTTTGAAACTCCATAGCCCAGCATGGCTTTCAAAAACATCTTCACAAATGATGGAACACAATTTCATTAATACACATGAGAACTTACAACAACTGTGCGTTCTTCCTGTTTTCAGTAGGTTGCAGTATAGCCTAAGTTAACTCAGAAGTACAAGTAATTATTTCATTTGGAGCCAATTGCACCCTTCTGACAAGAGCTCAAGGTCATTCACAACCGTGACTTAGTTCACAGAGGCAGTCTAGGAGAAGTGCCATTGTCTTCTCCACTTGCTTCTTTGCTGTTATTGTTACTTGGGTTAGGTTCTTGGGACCACTGTACAAAGTACCACAAACTGGATGGCTTAAAACAATAGACATTTATTTGTTTTCATAGTTTGGGAGGCTAAAAGCCCCAAATCAAGATGTCAGCAGGGCACTGCTCTCTGAAATCTACAGAGGAGAATCCTTCCTTGCCTTTTCATAGCTTCCAGTGGTGGCCATCAGTCCTTGGAGTTTCTTGACCTGCAGCTGCATCACTCAGCCTCTGTCACCCTGTGGTATCTTCCCTGTGTGTCTCTCTCTTCACATGTTTTCCACTCTTTATAAGGACACTAGTCATATTGGATTAGGGTCTACCCCAATGACCTTATCTTAACCAAATTATATCTGTAAACATCCTATTTCCTAATAAGATCATATCCAGAGGTATTGGGGATTAGAACTTCAACATATATGACTGGAGGATGCAATTCAACCAATAACCCTATGATAATGTGCTAAACCTTAATGTGCTCTCCTGCTTAAACCTTCTTTTCCTATCACTGTAACTATTCATTTACATTCAGCTCATTTACTCTTACTTACTGAGGCTTTTATAAATTACTACACGTTGTTCTTTACCTTGACTGGTTTCTTCTCCTTTCCTACTCTGCTGCCCAATCCAGGCCACTGTGGATTCAGGCACCAGGATCCCCATATGTTTGGGTACCCAGGTAGATCTCCAGTTGCCCAGAGACATCACACTCTCTATTCAAAATCTGACTCCATGGCTCCTGCATGTTAGTTCCTAGATCTACTAAGCCAAGAGCATATTCCTTGTATCAGTCCTGCAGTGTGGAGCTGCAGAGGATTTATAACACTCTTTTTTGGCTAGAGGCTGGAAAATGTAAAAACTAATGGCAGCTGAAAAAAAATACTATTATCTCAGGGGTATTCAATAATATCATGACTCAACTTAAGCTTTCTGTTTTAGTTTTTGTTTAGTTTTGTTTTGCACAAAATGATTTATTATTAGGTGAGCTTCTGAGCCTACTTGAAGTGATTACTGACCACATTAGACATAAGGCATCTTACAGTGTCCCCCAGTGCAATGTGTGAGAGGGCAATACCATTTTTTAATGAATAAACAAAGCAGTTGTTACAAATTCATTTGCATAAAAATGAGGGCCATTTTTAAAGTTGAAAATGTGGTTCATAAAAGTGAAACTGCATCAAAAGTGAAAAGCTACCCATGGATTCAATATTTAGAGTTTCTGGGCTCTGTTCTAACGTGCAGTTAATGAATTGTGCTGGCAACACAGATTCTGCCTCCACCTCTTGCTTCTTCAGTAAAGAAGTATTTCTGTCAACTCTGTAGGATGAGTTCCACGTGTCAAAGAGCAAATAGATGTATTAATTAGCATATTTTATTGTCATTGTTCAGTTTTTGTGTTTAAAGACTGAAAGATATAAAATAAGGTTCTTAATGAGAGGCATTTGCATAAGAATTAATGTTGCCAAAGTTTGCTGGCTTTCCAAGACCTGAACTTACCTCATGTTCCAGTTGTCATTTGGGAAGAGATTCTATGCAACAAAGGGAACTACTTTCAGTAGTAGGTATAGAGTTTGGAAATTTATTGTTGCAAGTATGCATATTACATGCAAAAAAGTGACATAAAAATAATGTTAACTGAGAAAAATCTTGAGCTTTCTAACTTAAAAAGATTGTCACAATTTCAAAGAAGTAACAAAGTTTAATATCTTCCTTCCAAAAGTCTGCCAAACCATAGAGAACATTTTATATTGTATACGTGTTGATTTTTATACATGTGAAAAGACTCAGCAGAATTTTAAAAAATCTAAAAAATTATTGCAGATTTTGACATTTGTTTTTATAGTTAACTGAACCCAGAGACTCCTGTTCCTAGTGAAATATAGGGTGTTTTGGTAGGCATTTTAGGTGAATGACACATGCTATGTGTCATCTTATTGCAAGAAAGTGTAACCCCATGGTGGAGTAATTTAGCGGCTTTATACAATGCACCAAAGGCTTTAGAATAAACCTTGAAAATGGCCTCAGCAGAAATAATTAAGTGTAAAATGCTGACTTTGGGGATAATGTAATGAACCTTTGCTTTTTCTTTAACCTTTCCTCATGGCCAGTAGCTATAAGCTATGGTGGAGAGAGGTAGATAGACAGAAACACAGAGGGACACAGAGACAGAGAGAAAGAGAAGAATGGGTTATCTAGGCTCTATGTTGATTTTTTATGGGTTGTCAGTAATGCATAATGAGAATTTTGATAGAATTTTCCCAACTTTTCTTTTTTAAAATGGTATAACAGATATAACTATTGTAGAATATAATTTGAATGTAAGATACATATAAGATATAGGAAAAAAGGAAATATCTAGGCCATGCATCACTAATCTCATAATTCTTATAATTACTTGTAATCGTATAAGAATATAATGAAAATACTTGAAGAGGCAAATGAGATTTTGTCATTTGATGTTGTAGATGAATTAATTCACTCATATACTTACTCTTGTATTCATTAAGATATTTATTAGATATCAATAGCATGGCAGGCACTATGTTAGAAATTTAAGATAAAAAGAAAAAACTTTTTCTTTTCTTTTTTTTGGAATTTTCACCCTAGTAGAGGAGCCTGGTATAACACACAATTCCAAAACAATAGGAGGAAGAAGTGGTGCAGGAGGTGGGTAAAGTTCCCCCAAAGTGCTCGCTTATAGCACTACAAGAAAACATACGCATGGAGACTCTTTAATGGGTAGAACCACCTTAGAATGTTTAATTTTTTAATATTTTTAAAGTTATTTTGAAGGGAGCCAAGATAGAAGCCTGCTTTACAATAGGGACTTCAAGGAGGACCATGTGAAGGTAGAAGTCCTGGCTTTGCTTTAATTTCATATTGGTGCACCGGCTCTAGACTGGGCTGGGCCCTGGTGAGGAGTCAGTGTTACACATTGTAGGCTAGACTCTCAAACCACTTAAAGTAACAAACCCCAAACTCATAGACTTTGAGTTTCTGGGGGAGAAAGAAAAAAAAAAAAGTGTGTGTGTGTGTGTGTGTGTGTGTGTATTTAGAGAGAGAGAGAGAGAGAGAGAGAGAGAGGATAATGCATATATATTTTTATATATATATATATTTAGATTTTCACTGTCTTGCATAGTTCCTGACTCAAAATAAATACTCAATAACAGCTTTTTAAATAATTCCATATATGCTAGAAATTATAGCTGCAATAGATGTAACTCTATCCCTTAGAGCTCTCACCAATGAATTTTTCTTTCATCTCTGCATTTCCATTGCATAATGTGGGTTCTAGAATTACAGTAAGGTTGAATCTAGGTCAATTAACAATTTAGTTACATTTACCTTATCAACACTGTCCCCTTTAAAATGTGCTGCAATCTCATTTCCTTATCAAACATCCACATTTGCTGAATTGGGCTAGGAACTTATCTAAAGAAAAAATATTCAAACATATTCCACTGCGTTGCTTTTATTCTTGGGAGAAGCCAGTTGATTAATTCTTTACTTTAGTATTTATTTTTGTTATTTACATTTGCTGGTTACATTTAATGCAATATAATTACAAAATAAGATTGGTGGCATGTATGCTCTATGTTATGTGTGATTATTTTCTTCATTAATTATATCCAAAGCTCACTGTCTGCCTTACACAGATTTCTTGAAGTTTAATAATTTTTCAAAGTAATTCAAGAGACTCAATCAAGAAAATGTATTTTTTTTACAAAGACATAAGTATTTGGTTTGATTCACTGTAGCTAGTTCTTAGGCAGATTAAAAAAAAATGATCTATACATATTTTCGTCGTGCCTTGCTTTATGAAAAACATTGATTGACAGATTGCTTCTTTGAAAAGGGGATCAAATATCCAATTCTTTGTGAGAGAGAAACAAAAATTATTCTGTTATTGAATTCACTTTCTTTATTCATAGGCAGTACTTCATTTTATTCATAAACATTAATATGTCCTTATTCATAAATATGTATTTATAAATATTCATAGGGGAAATGAAGTCAAAGTTGAATGATTTTATACATATTTTATACATATTGCTTTTTAAGCATCATTGGATTCATTTAGAAAATTTTAATATACATTATGTTTGAGGACTTTAAAATATTTTTCTTGTATGTTACCATGATAAAATGTTTGTGAGCAATATTATAAACACTAGGATTTTTAAAAATAATAAGATCAACTTTAGATTTTCAATTTAAATGTAGCCTGAAACAAACAATAGTAGTTGATGATAAAATAGAGTGATGATAAAATTTGCCATATTTTTTGGCAGAGAAAATATATTTTGCAGTGTAGAGGTTACACTTGATATTACCCAAAAAAATCTGTGAATAGAAAGATTTAAAAATAACATTGACTATGATAATTCTAAAGTAAGATACCATCATTTCCAGCAACCTAATTTGCTTAATGTTCTTCATTTTATTGTCCATGTGCATTAATGTAATCTCTGTTCTCTTCCTTGGATAGATACTGCTCTCTGTCTCCTCAAGTCTGTCAGGGGCTCATCAAGGCTTAGCTCAAATATCTCCTCCTGAATGAGGGCTCCATAATCGCTTCTCAATTCTTTGTGGAAGTGTCTGTCCAACGTTATTTTTCCTGTCTTATACTTTCCTTTTATTTGTAGTTGTATAATGAAATATAGTAATTTGTTTGGACAGCCATAAGCTCCTTGAAGATAGACAAGCTAATAGACATATTTTCATCTCCTAAGCAGTTGATGTATTTTCATCTGGCAGGATAGAAAACAAACCTCTACACCTCCAGCAAGAAATGAAGACACACAATCCAGCCAACGTCAGCTTTGAAAACAGCAAATTACACCTCTACCTTTCTACTTCCCTCAGCAATGTATTTTAATTCATTGTGTGGACAAGTTGTCCATTGTTGAAAACACCTGGTGATAAAATCATTAAACTGTGCCATGATGTTCTATCACACACAGTGTGTTATGGCGACTACTCTTTACCAACTAGATATTTCCAGAGAACCCCCCTCTAAGAAGAATTATAGTGTTCTTGAGAAATAAAAAAATTCACTTCTTTATGTTTCAAAGCCATAGTAATAGAATGTGTGATATGAGCAAATGAGATTCCACTGAGTTCCTGCTGTGATTTCTCTTAGAGCATTTGGTGGTATTTTTATACATTTTTGTTTTTCTGTTTATCATTGTTGTTTCATCCTTTCTCCTTCTGCCCGAAATATTATACTCTTTATCACCATTCTTTCAAAATTCTCTGTTATTCTAAACCAAATCTATATAAAGGTATCTGCATCTTCATAATATAACCCAAGTATAAAAAAGTATTCTTAAATTTAGATGAGTTGTTAATTGTTTTAATCTGTCATCTATTTTTTCTACAAGTTCATTATTTTAAGATACTATTTATTTGAATAATTCCTAAAAGCCTTCCTATGTCTTCTCCCAGAGTCTATTGTTTAGATAATAAAATTGGATTCCTTTAATAGTCAATGGAGATGCTCTAAAATACACTGAATTTAAATTTTATTCTAATCTCCTATTATTTCCTTCTTGAACCTGTCCATTAATTACTCTCAATTAGTGTCTTGTGCCTTATTTCATGCTACAGAAATCCACATACTCAAGGTGGATAACTATTAACTCAGTACTTGAATTCCCATTATAACTCTCAGTGTTCTGGATGTGTATTTTACATTTTCAGAGAAGTCTGACCACCAAAGTATCTTTATTTTACATTAAAATAAACTATTTTCCTGAAAAAAGTTTTTCACTAACCATCTAACCTCTAAGTACTATATCTAATCCAAAGCCAAACTGAATGAGTTTAAGGCATCTTCACACATTTGCAGTTTTTTTTTCGTATTCTTAAAGCTTGCCTTCTCTAAGATAATTTGTTACAGTTACTTCAGCCATGTGGTTGCTATTTTTGACATTTTTTTCATCAGCGTGTCATACTCTAGAATGAATATGGAAAGTGCAGTTATTTATACCTTGAGCCTAATTATTTCTGATCCATCCTTGCTATTCATTTGGCCGAGTTTGTTGTAGAAAGGTAACATTCATGATGGCACTGTCAAAAAGGGGATGAATTTTCCTAACTGACATTGTACAAGCCCTACATTATATTCAAGATGATATGAAAGAGAGAAGGCTCCCGAACATTTTATGAAACAGAGAACTTTTATATCAACTCATCCTTGGAGGGGAATGTGAGAATGTTAAATTACAGATAAATAATCTTTTGAGAATAGGTACAAAAATTCTCACTACAGTCTAATAAACAATTGTATGGCATTAAACACATAAGCTCACACTAACTGAAGATCAAAAACTTTGATAAATAAAGTGTTGGTGAAAGTTAGGGAATTTGGGAAATGGGAACTCTCAATGTGTATATAAATTGGTAAGTAACTTCATAGAATTTGTCAGCATGGATTGCAAATTCAAATGCATGGTGCACAAACCTACTGACCTCTCCTATATCCCTATCTGTGTGACCTGACATAAATAAGGACATTCACTGCAATGGTGTTGTAGTAGCAAAAAATTGGAAACCATCTAAATATCATTCACTAGCAAAATTGTCCAGTAAATTATGAAAAATATGTCTAATGGAATTTTATACAAAAGGTACAGATACCCAGTCAGCTTCAATGAGAAATTTAATTTTTACATGCCTGTTGGCATACCCTGTAACCTCTGAGTTAAGAACTTCGATGCCAATATGAAAAATCATCCAAGCACAATTAGTGTTAATTAACATGATTAATATTTTTAATTTATTCATTTTTAAAATTTAATATTTATTATATTTTGTCCATTACCATTTAGTCTGCTTACCCTGTTACAATTTTAATAAGTATGAAATTGAGGCTAGATTCATTCCTTTTTTTTTTCTCCTGTGCTCATTCCTTTTTATTTTTAAAATGTTTACTTAAAAAAATTTTTATTTTTACTTTGAACAGCAAATGTCCACAAATAACCCTGTTTAAAAAATAAGATTCTTGGAGGCTCTTATTTAGAAGAACGTACCGGGCCCCTTACATTGATTTCCTCTGTAAATAAAACAGACAATCTTCAGTACAAGAGTGGATCAATCACAGACATCTTTCAACTGCCTGGCTTTGTGTTGTTAAAAAAAGTACCAAATTGAAATTGTTCAGTTAGAATTGATCTCTCCTAACTCTGTACCTGTATTATAGTGCTGTCTTGTACTCATGTTTCCATGTAAAAGTACAGCTTCAAAATCAGTGTGAGCTCCCTGATGAAAAGTGCTTTTTCTTATCATTTTTCAAAGAATAGTAGAAAAGTAAGATTTTATATACATACAGTATCTATTTATACAGTATCTATATATCTAGGTATGTATATGTGTATCTAGATCTACCTATCTACCTATCAATCATCTATCCATCTGTCCATCTATGTATATTTATCTGTGTGCAAGTTAATTTATTTTTAATATATAAAAGCTAAGTAGTAGCTTGGAAAAGAGATTTGCCATGACCATTTTGTTCTGTTTCCAAGTGTATATCAACAGTCTTCTCTAGCGCTTGCATTTATGTAATAAATTTAAAAAAGCACTGCCATTTCATTGTGCACCTGTGATGTTCCATTGTTCCAGGGTCTGAACTGAGAGACTGATATATGCAGGGTCTGGCACAAATAATGCCCCTTTTGTATTGCAAAATCGTAAGTGTGTAATTCTGTCACATAACAATATCACGCTGAAGCACATCATATGACATTTTAGGTGAAATGTTCAAATTAAAACTATAAATTATTACATCCATATTGTCACCCTGCTGACCACATTCAAGCAGGCCTTACTTCTGGCTGGACCCTGTATTATGTCATTTAATCCTCATGAGAAAATGCTATGAGGTAGATCTTATTATTTTAGTTTGGAGTGGATAAAATAGAAGCACAAATTTATATAGGTAATAAGAATTACTTCTGGGACTCAGACCTAATCTTTATGATTAAAAGATTTAACCACATGTCTAAAAAAGAGATCTATGAAATGTAATTATATTTATTTATTTTATCTCTGCCACTTTAAAATATTTTCAATTCTGGTAAGGCAAGCACTAGCTTCCCAGATTATGAACCATTGTACATTTTTCATTTAAATATAGCAAGTTTAATGAATTGTTGTTTTCTAGGCTTTGAAAGCTTGTTTTCTTGCTATGTCTACAGGCTTCAATATCAATAACAAACATCGGAAAGACAAAAACTCTTCTATGTTCTTAAGTTAATCAAGTTCTCTGTCCCTAGAATTGCCTGTCTTTACTAAGTTCATTCCACAATCATTAGTGGTCAGATGCTATGAAATTAAAGATGGAAGTCAATGACGAAAAGGGAAGTGTGCATGCATTTACCAATTACACATTCAACACAGTTATATAAATATATTTGCTCAAAAAAAAGTAATGTGTTTATACTTTTATGAATAAGAATTCTAATAAAGTATCAATTTCTCTGACATATCATGAGTAATAATTATTATAATTTTGTTCTTATTATTTGGAAGGCTGGAGTAAAGCTAGTATTGGGCTGGCTAAAAACTTCATTTGTTTTTTTTTTCCATAAGATGGTTCTAGTAGTAATTAGTTGTCTTTAACTTCATTCTACACAATTTTGTCAGATTGTATTGTGAAAGCTGTCATATCAGTGTGCACTTAAAAAATTATCAAAATGGTAAATTTTTGTGTAGCCATTTAATATTGAAGATGGAAGAAAATAAGCAACATTTTGGCATATTATGCTTCATAATTTCAAGAAGGGTAAAAATGCAACAGAAACTCAAAAAAAGATTTGAGCAGCATATTGAGAAGGTGTTATGACTGATCAACGTGTCAAAAGTGGTTTTCGAAGTTTTGTGCTGGAGATTTCTCACTTGATGATTCCCCACGGACAGGTAGACCAGTTGAAGTTGATAGTGATCAAAAGGAGACATTAATTGAGAACACAGTGTTATACCATTCAGGAGATAGCCGACATACTCAAAATGTCCAAATCAATAAAGCTATTTGTGAAAATGAAAAACGTGTCTTTTATTTTATGGACTTTTTAGCCAACGCAATAGTTTTTAAAAGACTGATAAGGCAAATGTATTATTAATAAATGATAATGTTAAATAATTATTTACTTATAAAGAATAACTTTAAATGACCTATTTAACAAAATTATATGTAATTATATATAAACTTTATATATATACATATATATATGTTTGTGTGTGTAGCTGAATTGAATATATATATGAGATTGGTCCAGAAGGTATCCAGCCATGTAATATGAAAAATAGAGACATTTATTAAAGACACAAGATACAAGAAACATTTTACATAGGACAATGATGCCTCAGTCCCCTTCAGAGTAGGTACTTGGGACCTCACACAGTTCTCCCAATTGTCATTTGCTGATCTGTCGTATTTTCCTGAATCTCATTGATGTCTGAGATCTCTTTCCTTTCAAAGATGATTTTAGTTATGGGAAAAACCAGAAGTCACAGGACACCAAATGTGGACTATGGCGGGGGCTAAGTCACCTCAGTGATTTGATGTTTTGCCAAAAACTCTGCACGAGGCATGATGGATGAGTGTTTTATGATGAAGCTGCCAATGGTCAGTTGCCCAGAGCTGCAGCCTTCTGAATCACCTAAATAGTTTCCACGGAGGGATGTTCAAGCTTAACGCAAAATTTGATGCAGTTTTGTTGCACTACTCGCTCAGTGATTTTGAATGTGATGGCCACACAGTACACATGCTCACTAAATAGTGTCCACCACCTCCACTGACTAGTACAGTGAAGTCGTCATTGTTCTTGCATGCACATTCCAGTCCACTTTCAGCTGCCAGGTCACATCTTTGTCATGCAAAACTTTCTTGTTATGTTAACAATGGCTCAATTTTTTCTGGACAGACCCCACATTTATATATGTATACATATATATTTATAAGACTATAGTGTGTGTGTGGTAGGCTTCATAGGTTAATCTCTTCTCATTTATATTTTTTAAATATGACTACTGTTATATTTACTGGAACTAGAGAAAATAAACTTCTAATTACAGTGGTGATTAATTTATCCTTTAAACTAACTTTCTCTTTTTGAGCCTTTTTGTTTTGGAGTTTCAATCTTTAGTCAACATCTGGAAATGGGAAAATTTGAGAAAAGTAAGTAACAGAGGTAACAGAGTTATAGCAGGGCATTGTAAAATATGTAAAAACCCATAATGCACAAGCTTTTTCAAATGTGTTTCATTTTTTATTTAAAAAAATTTTAATTGAGATATAATTACATATAACGTTATATTAGTGTACAACATATTTGATATTTTCATATGTTGTGAAATGATCATAACAATAAGCCTAGTTAACATGTCACCAAGCATAATTATAATTTTTTCTTGTGATGAGAACCTTTGAGATCTCTCTTAGCAACTCTATTTTTCAAAACTTGCTTTATTTTTTAAACTTTTATTGTTATTCTATTACAATTGTCCTAATTTTTCCACCTTTGCCCTCCTCTGCCCAGTCCAAATATGTTTCTAGTGCAGTCATCTCTTTAATTGTTGTGTGCTTCTCCAGAAGTACCCATTTCTAACTAAAAAGTTTTTTAAAAGTTTATGCTTACAATAATAATAATATTTCTTAAAATTTTAGTTGACTCAGCACTTAGGAAGAAAATTTCCTTTCAAACTTAATTTAGATATTATGTTCTATTTCATTGTAATAGCTTACAGTTGTTAAGATTTTAAGGTTTTGTCATTAAGACTGTGATTATTTGTTATGGGTATATTTCACTTTCAATAAAGTTTATAATTACAATATATTAGAATAATTTTACATAGTTTTGCCTGCATATGTATTTTTAAAAGCATGCTTCTAAAAGCAACTCTCATTCTATTGATGAAGGATGTTGGATATGTTATCTCCTCCAACATCCACAATAATGCTACAAGGAAGCCAACTTAATTAACCCATTTATTCACTTAATATAAATCAGTGCCATCGCTATGCATTCATGAAGTGTGATAAGCAGTTAGTTGCTTACTCATTTACTCTCTTTTATTTTGTAGGAAATATAATTATGGAAAGGCTGATCCTGCCTGTTTATCTTGGGATTGGGCCCAGATGGGCCTATCCAATTAGTGAGGTCTGTCTGCTTTGCCATTGCTAGTGTGTTAGGGAAGCTTCATAGGCCTACACAAATCAGTGCATGGCAGTCATCAGCCACAATGAACCGCTTAAGAGACGCCACCTGGGTCCACCAATCAGGTGAAGTGAGGGATTTCTGTTCAATATATGTAAAAAGAGACCTTCCAGTCTCTTGGGATATAGATAATGAAGTATGTGGCTTCAGAAGCTAAAGACAGCCATCAGGAAGCCGGAAGAAGAGTAAACCTTAGTATAATTTGACACTGATGAAGGTTGAGCAGAAAGAAATAAATTGGGTCCTTTCTAATGACACAATTGAAATGTTGAATCTAACTGATCCTGAAGTCTATCTTATCTGTGCATTTGCCACTTTCTACTGCTAATAGTAGGTTATGTGTCTCAGCCTAGGAAAAGAATTAGTTATTCTTGTTTACAAAGGCATCTTAAATCACTGTCAACTCACAGTGACAGTTTTCATTGTACCGTATAAAGATGGGGAGATGAGGTAACTGGTGTTATTTAAATGACTTTAAGAGTGTATCTTTTGACTCTCCTTTTGACTGTTTGTAATTCAAGAGTTGACAAATAGCTGGGTTTTTTGTTGTTTTTTTTCAAATGAGTTTGTTGAAGATGGTGATGAAATTCCCAAATGCTCTTTCTGCCCTAATTAAGCAGCAGAGATGTGCAGGAGACCAGCCTCCTGCCAAACATTCTCCCTAAGCTTAGATGAAAGCAACCTTCTCTCAGATGTTTCTGCCTGAAAATTACCACCCAAAGTTTAGGTCAGTCATTTGGGTTCATGGTAAAATTATTAAGTCTAGTCGAATGCATATTTATTCCTATTTAAAAGAAAAACCAGAAATGAGCCACAGTTGACTGAAAAAAAAATGATCAAATGAAGTAGACATCTAAGGCCATAATTCACCTTAAAAAATGGTTAAAGGGAGCCAAGATAAAGGCAGAGAATGACTGCGTGTTGTTCCCTAGAGATGAGACATGGGAGGAAGGGGGGTTTGACAACTTTTAAATATCAGAGTCATCATAGCCAATTGAAAATATCAGGAGGAATTAGGATTGCGAAAATTGAGCTGCATCAGGCTTTCGAGAATCAAGTCAACAAAGGCATTACTTATCTAAATAGCTTTTGGACTGACTTTTAATATATAGTATTGTATTTTCAGTATCCGATTCCCATGCTACAGTCTCTTCCTTCCTTCCTCTTTCTCTTTTTTCCTTCCCTTCCCTTCCCTTTCCTTCCCTTCCTTTCCTTCTCTAGCTCTCCATATTTCCACCTCTCTTTCTGGGCCCCACATTCTTATCTGAATTAGGCATTTTTGCCATGGCACTGAGTTACACAGGGGTTGAGATGACCGGGTGAATGGAGAGGGGTGGTAATACATATCCAGGGTAGCCTGTATAGTTTATAGTTTCCACTCTAAAAATGCATCCTAAACATTCCTGATTGAGTGCTTGTTTGCCTCATTAAGAATCATTGATTGAAGATATTGATACACCTTGCAAGGCAAATATGCTGGAAAATGTAAATTTCTAACAATTAAATTTATTTACACCTTAGGGCGCAGAGCACACTGAAGAAAATTCCTTTGAAGCCTCTCTGTCCTGGAGTTATCACCCCAGAAGTTAAGCGTGTTAGGTCTAAACTTTGGTACAAGATAAAAGTCAGAAGTCCACATTGTATTGTTTCTGTTCCACTCACAGAGGTTCAATGGCTTCTCATTTTGTACAGATAGAGCCTGTGTCCCTCTGTCCAACCCCTAGAGGGTACAGTATTATTCCCCACAGACATTGCCAAAGTAACCCTCATAAATTAGTTTGTGATGTTGGTATGAAACAGTATTTTGTGTTGTTTGATAACAATGTACCTGGTATAATTTTTTAATTCAAAATCAATATTTTTCTTAAAATTCTATAAAATAACTATACTTATAAGATGGGATTTTGCCATTCCATTTTTATTTTTAAATTTATCCTAGAGTTAGGACAATTATATGCTTTGAATGTCTATTATCCTTTTACATTGTATATCTTGTCCTTTTGTTCTCATTCATCATGAATGTATCCCAGAAATTCTCTAATTGAGCTTTCAAAACATCTCTCTCAAACTTCCTCTTATACTGAGGAATGCTTTCAACTACTTTAACAGCTCACATCACAATTTGGGAACTGAGATATATAGATTTCAGGGTTTGTTTTTTTTTAATGCTATTTGTTTCTACAACAATTGCTCAGAGAGCCAGAATCATAACAATCCAGTTTGTTTAAAAATAAATAAATCAAAAGTGATTTATCTTACTGGTCAATTGGTAACTCATAACACATTTGGTTCATACTCAGATTGGCTCTACTTTGGTCTCCATCACCTGGCTCCTACTGTGTTAATAACTGTAACAACCCTCATACCAGATGTCCAAACATTATGTCATTTTTGAAATGGACCAATTGCAATTGTCACGCCATTGAAGAAACTGGAGATTCCTCTCATTTACATACAAATAAGAAAACAATTCTGCATTTTCCACAATGCATTTATCTTTATGTCCCTGCAAAGATTTTATTTACTTTCAGTTATCTTAATGTTTTTTAAACATTTCAGGCAAAACTTTCTTTTTCCTTAAACTAGAAGGAAAGAGCCTCCAGAAGAAGGTTCTCTCTGAACTGATTCCCTTTCACTAATGTTGTGGAGAGTTCCAGAACAATAGAAGCTACTCATGGTAGCTTGTAAAACTGGCCTCTCTTCTTCAACCCTTTGCAATTGTCAAAGCTAAAATTGCCATGAACAAAATTAAGCAATCAAGAAGGACTTTATTAAAGACAGTTCTAGTAGTGGACACCACCCACCAGAACTCAGTCTCAGCTCAACGCCACTGAAATAAAAGGCTGGAGATTTTTTAAAAGCTGTGTTGGGAAGGATCATAAGCCATGAGAGGAGGTAGTTTTATAACGTGGAGTGAGACCTCCCCTGCTCCTTCAGGAACGAAAAGTTAGAGACACTATCTTCGTTTTAAATAGCTGGTCCCATTCCTGAGCTGTAAAACTGGCAATAAGCTTTTAAAAATATTTACATCCCACATGAGCACAGGAATGGTTTACGGTGACAAATTACTACAGTAAATACTTTAAGGAAAGGGAAGGGAAGGGCAACAGTCAGGTAGAAGAAGCCTATCTTAGATTAATCAAGTACAGGGAAATGTTAGGCTGCTTTGGCCACAGTGTAGCTATACAGTCTTTATTAAAGCACTGGAATATATATTTGACCCCTTACATTTTCCATTCAGAGCCCAGACCTCAACAGACCGTGTGTATTTCTGCTTGTATTCTTGCTCCTCCCCATCACCATAAGAACATGCCTGGGCTAGGCACAGCAACATATGAGACAAATAGTATATGTGAGTGAGCTCATAGTCCAAGCAACCCTCACACACAGACTCTTGAATCACAATGAATGACTGTTGTTTTAAGTCACCTGTTTTGGGATGCTTTGCTACACAGTAAACCTAACTAATAAAACACCCATGAAGTGTGTTTTATGGCAGGATGAACACTGTGGGAGAAGAAGTATCCTCCATGAAAAATCTGTGGTGAGATAAAGTAGGGTACTTGGGAGAATAGGGTGGAGTAGGCCGCATTGCAAAATACCTTGAAAGCTAAGACTTGGAGTGTGAATACCGTTAGACAGGCAATGCGCATAAGCAAATCATGGACATTTTTTTCATAATTACTTTGGTCAGGCTCTGTGTTGCAACTTAGCGTGAATCCGCCATATCACTAAAATAAAAATTACTATAACCAATTATGACAAAAACAATGTGAAAATGAGAAGGTCTACACAACCGTTATGACAATTAGTATTTAGCATATCTGGAATTGGAGAGTTTGCAGCTTAAACTTTTTCTGCCTGTGTCATGCAGCTGACTTCAGTCATCTTTTTGCCAGGGGTAGATTAATAAAGGCCCTGCTGATTTTACAGTTAAAAATTTTTTACTGCATAGATACGATGAGTATTGCATAGGTAAGGCTTTTCTATAACCCAGAGTTCTCACATTTTGTAAAACTGGGAAATTAGGCTGCATGTGTGATGAATTCATAGCTCTTGTGAATGGATTGGAAAAACAACATAAAAGGTGGGGTTGTTAGCATTGGTAGCTAGGTACATATTAATAAAAGGGAAGGTACCAAAACTGTTTAGGCTTAATTAGGTTGGAAGCTATAGCCTCACACACTCCAGGAGACCGCTGCATCCTCCCTGCTCAGGAGCTAATCCCCAAAGCAAGCAGGAAGGATATTACTGGTCATTAGCTGGGATTACTGAGGAGGAATAAACAATAAAGGGGAAATTCCTCTGTTGGGCGCATGCACAGTAGAAGCCAAGATAGCAAGGGGGTGGGGGTGGGGGGCGGGAATGGTCTTTCTACCCTGATGCATGTGCAGTAGGAGCTAAGATGGTGACCATAAAGGGGAGGTCTCTAGCCCTGGAAAAGGATCAGATTCCATGAGACACAGAATCCCAGAAGACCTAGGAAATGGATTGGTTATGGGGAGGACTAAGCACAAGCCCAGGAAGGACTGGGGAAATTGATTGGTTAGTTTGAAAGAGGGCCAGCTCCTTCCCAATCTGAGGTGACATAATCAAAGTTAACGAAGGCCTTCAGTGCAATAACATGTGTTCGCCACACGGGCAGGCAGCCACGTGAGCTCCAAATGTGGGCCCCAAAGCACAAGCCTGGGTATAATAATACAGTGCCAGCCAGAGCACAGCCAGGAATCAAGACCATGCTGGCCGGGTGGGGACAGAGACAGAGCTGGACTAAGCTTTCTCAGTCCCTGAACCAATGACACAGAATTTCTAGACCCTGGCCTTTCTTCTGGGCTTGATGAAGACAAGGCTGGATTCTTCCACAGTGGGATGCATGGATGAGACACGAGAAACCAGGTCTCGGGGAGGGAAGCCTTTTATTTCTTTTCTAATAATCTTACAACTATACCTCATCATCCCATTTGTGGGTCCCTGGGAATGCTTTCCTTGTAACTCCATGGAAGGACCTCATTTCCACTGGCAACAGGGATACATGCATATAGCAAAGTAGTACAGGAACGTGATGACTTCGGGGAAAAGATGAACTTAAAGGCAAGCAGAAATAATAAAAGGAATAGAGAAATTCAAAGAATCCGTAGACTGGCAATGTGGCAAAAGACATATACTTGGGGATTTTGTCCCTCAGGAGGCTTTTGGTAATGTCTAGAGACATTTTTGTTCGACAACTTGGTGGTGGAGTGGAGGGTTATTACTGACCATTTAGCTGGTAAAGAACCAGGGATGCTGTGGAGCAATGCACAGGACAGCCCTTCGCAGCAGAGAATTCCCCATCCAGTTCAGGATGTCAATAGTTCCTTATTTAAGCAACCCTGCCCTAAATGTAGAAAGTGCTATTATTATATACGTAGATGATGGAGAATCAGAAATGCTGTATAAGTTACCTAATATCGTATATTAAAAGGAGAGATTTGAACCCAGGTTTGACTGCTGCCCAGTGACCTTTGTTTATCCTTCCTAAAAGGCAGAGGGGGAATGTCTTAAAGTCGCCTGCTGTTTCTACTCCCTTTTTCAGTCGGTTGGATTTTGGAATTCCACAGCATTAGGCATACAGATTCTGTCTTGTCCTGCTACGAGGGGGCATCCTCAAAACTCTGAGAAAGCTAACGAATTTAATGAGAGGCAGTCTAAGGATTTTTTCTTTACAGAGTTGTTTTCAAACTGAGAGTAATGCTCTATCGTGGATCAGGAAATCCATTTATCTATACATATGTAAAAATTTATATGCATATAAATTTATATACATGTATGTATGAAACTGTGTTATGATACAAAATTACATCTCACAGTGGGTCACAGTCAAAGTCTTTGGGTCACTTGAAAGTAATTGAAGTCCACTCTAGAATAGCATGTTATCATGGTCACACCATTACCCGAGTTGGGAAAGAACAAGGGAACAGAGGTGGAGTGAGCTTCTCAGAGAAATGGAGTGTGGAATGGAAATTCGGTCAGTAAATTTGGTGCTGCAAAGGAGAGAATATACTGGGAAAAAAATAAAACAGAATCCATGAACGTTCTCTAGAGTCACATTCTCTGTAACAACCTAGGAGGAGTTGACTGGTGCTCTTTAATCTTGAGGAAATACTACCTTAATCCATTCTAAATCTGGGTTTACCAAATAATCTTCTGAATAAAAATCTTCCTATTCAAGTTACTTCCTCTTGAGAAGGGGCATCCGGGATGAGAGACACAAAGATTCCCATCATTCGAGAAGCATATGTCACATTACAAATATAAAAATGTGGAGTCCAGGTTTATCTGTCTCTCCCGTGATTAGTTTGTGAAAGTCAGCTATCAAGAGTTAGAAGGTCTCTGGGGGAATAAGAACATCCTATCCTCTGGGAGGGAGAGAATCTTTTAGGTTTTATTTCTCCACAATCAGCAGATTCTGCCTTTAAATAAGACTGGCATTTCCTCTTCCTCAGCTAAGGTAACTGGCTGCTGGGCCGCAGCTAAATGCTGCAAGACAAGCTACATGGCCCAAGTTTAGACATGCTTCCTAGAAAGAAGATAATAGGATCAGGAATAAAACAGCCTTCATTCAGATGTATATTTCAGCAAAAATCACATGCTAACAAGTGAGAGGCACGGTAATACATGACAACCACAGCCTTCGGATAGCTAGCAGCCTCTGGGTATCTCGCAGCCTCCTGCCAGGAAGAAAAAAATTCACCTAATCCTGACAGATGCTCTCAGATCGTAAATACAGATGGTGTTTAACAACAAAGTTCCTCACTTGAGAGGGGTGCGTGTGTGTGTGTGTGTGTGTGTGTGTATAATATGTACATAGTTTTAGCATATTTTAATTGTACGGTACAGTGGTACAGCGTTATCTACTATAGTCATCATGTTAGTTACCATAGACCCTCAGATTTTATTCATCGTATAACAGATTTGTTACTTCCATCCTTTTACAGATCTCTCCCTATTTCCTTCACGTCTCAAAGCTTGGCAACCAATTTTCTACTTTCTGTTTTTATGAATTCAACTTTTTTTTTCTTTGTTTAGAATCCACACATGAGTGATATATATGGTATTTGTCTTTCTCTGGCTTATTTCATTTAGCTTAATGCCCTCAAACTTTCATCCATGTTGTCACAAATGGCAGGATTTTTTTCTTTCTTAAGTGTGAAATTATATGTGTGTGTGTATGTGTGTATGTATTCAGATCCTGAATTTAATCACATCTGCAATCACATCTAAATACTATTTTCTGTATCTATCCGCAGGGGACACAAGTTTTTCCCAATACCTTGACTATTTAGAAAAATTCTTCAGTCGATATGGGAGTACAGATACCTCTTCAAGATAATGACTTCATTTCCTTTGGACATATACTCAGAGGTAAATTGCTGACTCACATGGTAGTTCTATTCTTTATCTTTTCAGGAACTCCCACACCATTTTCCATAGTGGCTACACCAACTTATATTACCATCCACAGTGGAGTGGGTCTCTCTTTTCCTTGACATCATTTGTTATTTCTTGTTTTTTGATAATAGAATTCCCAAAATTAAGAATTTGTATCTCATTTTGATTTTGATTTGCATTTTTCTGATTAGTGACATTGAGCACCTTTTTAGGTACTTGATAGCTCTCTGTGTGTCTTCTTTGGTAAAAGGTCTATTCAAGGTCCTTTGTCTATTTTTTTAAAATTGGGTTTCTTGTTTTTTTGCTATTAAATTATAAGAGGTTAATATTTTGGATATCAGCTTGGTTATCAGAGAGAGAGGGGGCAGGAGAGAGAGAGGCCACATTCACAAAACTTTAATTATGCTATTATTGTTATAATTGTTTTATTTTAATATTAGTTATTAATATATAGGAAAAATATAGTATATATGTATGCATAGGAAAAACTCTGTGTGTGTGTGTGTGTGTGTACATATACGTATTTCAGTACTATCTGTGCTTCCAGGCATCTACTGGGGGTCTTGGATAAGACCCCAATGGATAAGGAGGGGATTGCCGTATAAAGAAAATTCAAATAATTTATACAGTGGGCTTTATTTTTACCTCTTCTTAGAGAAAAATAATTTTTCAGGTTTAAAGTAAATATTTTTAAAGTTGCCATTTCTTTCTGTGGTTGGTTTTAATTTTAGATGTTCACCCCTATACCACCAATATTTCAAATTTTCTGTGCCATTTCTCTCATCTGCTCACTCATTCTTGAATTAGTTTCATAAACTTACCAGAGCTTGTTTGAATCCAGAGAAAAACTTATCAAAATCCTTTAAAGCAAAATGGATTTATCTTTGAAATTATACAGGTGATTATATTTCATTTTTAAAATTCTAGTCCTTGTTTTCAAGAGGTGAAGAGAGAGGAGAAAAAAGCTCCACGCTATTGAATCAGAATTTAAAAGAATTGCTTAACAGAGAGGAAGTGGTCTAAAGAATTAGGCTGTCATAAATCATGAAATAAAGTATATTGTACCATAAAAGATTTTGGAGATTAAAAGTGAGCCATGGGAGTCTTTGTAACTATAGGGCAATAGTGCTGGTTTCTTACAACAACGCCAATTGTGCCAGACATGACTCTTTTTAAATAAATAATGCTTGAAACCTGTGTATCATCTACTAGACCTGGGATTTTCAACCGTTTTGCCTCAGAATTTTTAAAACATATAGTAACTGACTGTTTAGTCAGGGGCACTGTTGTCTTTTCCTTTAGATTGTCAAATAACTAAATGATAGCATCCGCCACAGCAATAGCCATCCAGTATGAATGCCCTGTCATAAACCAGAAATATACAGGTAATGTACTAGAGTTGCACCTTATTGGTACTGTTACATAATAAGGTTGCATCTGATTGGTTAATTCTTGGTACCAGAAACCCTTACATACAAGTATAGGTACCTGATTTTTTAAAAAATCACTTTGTAGGAAAAAGGGTAGGTAATTACTGTTATTATTTCTTATAAATCAATCAAATTATTTCAACTTTATTGTCAGATCAACAAAAAATATATTTTTGGTATGCCAATTTTAGTAATTAGTTTGTGTGCCATGAGGTGAAAAATGTTGAAAATCACTGCATTAGATGGTCAAAGGTCTATTTTTATTTTAGAATATATAGAAAGAAGAAATGTTTTATTTCAAAGATCTGCATCGATCACACCCAGTTAAATAAAACTGTCCTGTTTAAATATAGGGGGTGAAAATGTATTCCTTTTTTTGCTTTTATTCACATAGTGGTCTTATTACAAATGTCTTTCTCAGAGGCAAGCTCAAAAATCTTTTAATATCTGTGTTACTTTAATGTGGTAGTGACTAAGCTGAGATTTTTCAGCTCTCTTTAATGGATCTCTCCTCTCCCCTTTGAACACATGCTTTATCATATTGACTGGGCAAGTGTTTAGAATTAATTGACAATATGGAATTTGAGGTTAAGAAAAGAGATGAGAATGTAAAAAGGACATTAGTATATATTTGCACGGTAACCTCTAGACAGGTAATGTGCTTTCAAGCAAATTACCTTGGCCACACTGGAAGGAAAGAGCCAAACTTTTGTCTATAAGAAGCTGATACAGAGTTTAGAGTATATTGTTTGTGTTTGCATGCTTCATGAAAGTCATCATGGTCGGAGTTACGTTTTTAATCCTGTCAAGTAGGAAGTGGGTCGAGCTCACCTCTGAATGATGAAGTGGAGTCTTTCTCAGTGAAAATGTCCACTGAGTGTAAGAAAAATATATATTTCAATCTCTTAAAATTACTTCTTATTTTGGAGTATATAGTGATGAGAGTCTCTAAGTAGGAGCTAACCCGGAAAAAAAAAATGATTCTGCATTTCTCTTATCTCCTTTAATCGTTAGGATTCAGCCAAGAAAACAAAAACCACTCCAGAGTGTCCAATTCAGAAGAGATTTAACATAGAAGTGCCCTCGGAAGGACTGATGGCGTGGTCAGAAATGAGCACCATTAGTCTCAGTAATAGGAGCTAGAGGCAGCTACTGCCAAACAGGGCAGAGAGTGTATTTTGGGGTGATCTGCAGCACCGAGGAAGGTGAGATTCATGGGCAGGACCAGAAGCTGAGGCAGAACGCCAGGTCTGGTAAATCTGCGGCTGTCTTCCATTTCCGCAGCAGAAGCTCCTGCTTTCTTTCCATCATCTTTTCAAATCTTATGAGCATTCCTGTTCTTGGTCAATTCTAAACTGAAATCCTGCACAAAGGATTTCTGAAAAATGTAGTTCCTAGGCTTCTAGATTCTATTATGCAAAGGAAAAACCAAAAGGGATAAAAATGATTTCCAGTACAGAAAGTCAGACATAGCTTTCTTCCTACCAAGGATTTTTTTTTTTTTTTATTTACCTTTGCTAAAAACTCCTCCCTGTTTGTGTCCTTTCTACAATAAGTACTTATTTGATTCACCCTGTGTGGAAATAGATATGTTTAGGACACAATCACACCATCTGTTGAGTTTAATTTTGTGAACATTTTTCTCTTTGGTACTGTTACCAGACAGGAACTGAGCCCAGAGTGGGGCTGCCTCAGGCTGGCGGGTAATGTGTGCGTTCTTCACTTGGTGCAGGAAGGATTTCACAACATGAGCCTAAGCGATTCTGAGAGTATATTCATTAAATCTGGGGTCAGAAAAGCAAAGGAAGGACTTAGGGTAGAAGAAGCAACAGGAGAGAGCCTAGGCAGGGCTGCTCTGGCTCCCTAGAAATGTTATAGGAAAGGAGTGAGCCACGCTGGACTGCATGGACTCACTGAGAAGTAAAAGTCAAGATGAGAGAAGTGAGCCAAGGCAGGGCTGCTCTTACCTTACTGAGAAAGGTAGAGAATAAGGGGACCTTGGAGACAGATTCAGGGGGTTAGCCCCGGACAAGCTGCTGCTGCCCACTGCTCTCCTGGTTGCATGTCTCCTGGGGACCCTTCACATTTAGGAGCTAGCAGAGATACAAAGTGTCGGTGTGCTCTAGCAAGAGCGCACCCTGGGTCCTTTGTGTTGAGGCCTTTTATCTTTCTTTGGCCAGCAGGAATCCTAGCGGAGGTTTCAGGGAAGGGTCTTAACAGAATATTCATTAGCTTTCTGGGTGTGCCCTTCAGTATGTTGATTCATCAAAGTGTATGTGTATAGAGGGGTCAGGGTTATTTTCTGGTTAGTTTTATTTTTAAAGAATGTCACTGGGATTGAGGCAGCTTGCCCCAGGATGGTCTGGAGTGTGTAAAACCACTTGCTCCTAAATGTCCTTGGTTAGGGAAGATAAAATTTTGTGATTTATTAGCTGGTGGTAAATTGCTCAAATTGCATGGCCTTGTTTAATTTTTTAGTTTCCCTTAATCTACTAGTCAAGCAATTTCCCTGGCTTCTTACTATCCTGTCACAGTACAAAGAATATTTAAATGGAAAAGCGATTTGAGAGCAAATAATTAGAGTGGAAAAACTATGAACTTTAGAGACTTGGATGTATTTATGTGTTAGGGCTGCCATAACATACAGACTGAGAGGCTTCAATGACAGAAATTTATTTTTCTCCCAGTTCTAGAGGCTGGAGGTCCAAGATCAAAGTGTTGGCAGGATTAGTCCCCTCTAAAGCCTGAAGGGAAAATCTTATCCATGTGTCTCTCCTGGCTCCAGGTGGTTGGCTAGAATTCTCTGGCATCCTTTGACTGGTAGACACATCTCTCCAATCACAGCGGTAGCACTTGGGGTATTCGTGAGTGCTTGGGTTTCTGGCAGAAAGACAATGAAAGAGCAGAATACAGAGACCACAGACAGCTATAGTAGGCAGTTTAAAATTGTTGTCACACAGATTATCTGGAAGTTTAGGGTGTCTCAGGCCTGAAGCACACAGTGACAAGAAGATGTAAAATGAGCAGACGATATTCACAAAGAAGAGGAACTTCTCTCTCCCAGATGCGACACTGCCTTTCCAGTGCTCATTCCCTTTGGCTTTTGTTTCAGGCAGGTGTTGCTCTAAGAGGACACCTCCTGTCCTGTGACTGACTTGGTTTCCTTGTGCTGCACTGAATTTTCTTCCTTTTGTCATTCACGTTACAGGCTTTCTGCAGTTGCATTTCTGACTGGTATTTTATCACAGCTGGAGAGCTATATTTTTCTCCAGGAAGCCTTCCTTTGTCACAAGAGGGAAAAAGTAGAGCCTCCCCAGCAGGATGACATGAGGGTAATTGATACCCTGGGAACAAATGCATAAACGGTTTCTCTAATGTGTTCTGTTTCTCCACTTGAAAGTACTATCAGTTCAGGAAAGTTTTAAAAGATCTTCAAATACAGAAGTGCAGTGTTTGGGGTTGTTAACTATTTATTGAATGTCTGTTAGTTTCCCAAGTATTTCAGAGATTATCTAGGGATCAGAGGGAGGGAATCAGTCTCAACATCCCAATTGGAGAGTAGTTAATTAACATGAATGGATCCAAAAAATGATAAGGTAATTCCAAATCATATCTTTCTTGACTACTTTAGTCAATGGCATGGCCTTTGAACTTATCAGTAGCACAAACAAGCCAAAGGTTCAAAGCAGATCAGATGGTAAAATGCTAAGGTTTAAGGGACCTAAGGTTATTTATGCACAAGAGGAAAAAATGGTTCTCGAAACGTCAACAACAGAGACTAGGGATCATGAACCTTTCATCTCTAATATTGTTTATGACTGTAATAGACAGTGAAAACTTTGGTGTGCCAGGATTTATTTTTCCCGTAAGATGTACTCAGGGATAAAGATGAGTGTGACATCAACTCTTCCCTTGAAAAATTCAAATTTAGAAAATTTTAAATGAAAAGTTACATATAATAAATATGAAGTCTGGTCTTGGATATATTTAGTTTGATATCTTTACACTTGGTTTCAGATGAAATATATTAAGTACACATTCAGTACTCTGGTTTTATGGAAACAATACATATGCAGTAGTATTTATTGAAGTCTGTTCAGAAAAGGAAGTCATTCTTGATAAGCCTGAACTAAAAATTCTCAGTGGTTTTTATGGAATTCCCAGAATTAGTGTCTGTATTCCTACGTTAATCAGAAAAAGCATTAATTCTGTATCTTTAAATTTAATGCTTTAGGGATAAAAGCCTCAAAGAAAACACTAACATTTTCTCAATATCTGCTCAGGCACTGTCTGACATTGGGTTGTGAAATTTATAGGCATTGCATACTTTATGTAATCCTCAGAGCAAACTCAAGAGGTATGTCTTACTATGCCTATTTTGTAACTGAGGAAGGGTGGGATGTAGAAAATTTGACTGTGGTCTTCAATGGGATTGAAGAATTAGTGATAAGGAAGGACTCCTGCGAGGATAAGAGAGCAAATAAGGAGGACTCTCCTTGTTCCCTGGCATGTGGCTTGTAATCTGGCACCATTAAGAAGGGATCCTGCCACTTTAGCCTGGCAACCTCCACCCTAAAATTTTCAAATATTGTTTTATACTTATCGAAACTTTCAGCCGAACCCTATAACAAAGGTGTTCAAAATATGAACAGGTCAGACTTTTGCAATGATCATTGCTATAGATAATCATAAATTGAAGGTAAGTTTAATTATTTAACTTCTAATTCCTTGAATTTGGCCTTCCAGAAAAGGAATTGGCCTTTTGCAATGCCCAACAGCAACAGGTCACAGATCAATGCCTAAGGTTATCAATCCTAGGCAACTGCTCAGCTTTAACCCTATTTTCTTCTTATATCAGTAGAGGGGCGAGTACTACTTTCAACTCTGTATAGGAATCTTGCAGGGTGGGGCTAAGGTAATGTTCTGCCTGAGACATTGCTAGGTTACCCTGGAGGATCACTAAGATTACCTTTTGACACTGACTCCCTAGAGATATTCTTGTTCCTTTAGTAACTGTTGGTAGAAATGCCTAGAGTTCTTTTGTCAATATCTTTGTAGATTTTATGGCCTGGGAGAGGCGACCTAACCTGATTACACTCTTTGTCACGTTATCTCCACTCATCTAACTCCATTTTCCCTTTATTCCCTGAGACTAGGGACTTAAGTATGCACTCTAATGTTTTCGGCCAGACCTTTTCTCCATGGATTGCTTCTTTATGCTCATCTAGTTATTAACAGGATTCTAGTCCAAAATGAGTGGCAGCTATAAATTCAATGAGTCTTGTCCTACTCACATTTTTTTCTAAGTTAAAACTAGATGATGCATTATAAGTATGAACATTTAATCACCACCAACTCCGTAACAAAAACAAACAAAACAAAAACAAAAACAAATCCAACAAGGCACAGCAACAGTATGGTGATTACTAGAGGGAAAAGAGGTGGTGTGGGTTTGAAAACCGTAAAGAAGGGATAAATGGTGTTGGGAGAAGATTTGACTTGGTGTGGTAAATATACAATACAAGATACATATTTTGTATTATAGAACTGTACACCTAAAAGCTATAATTTTATTAATCAATGTCCCCCCAATAAATCCAATAATTTTTTTTAAGTCAGAGAGAAGGAAGTTAAAATTTGAAGTTCAAAAAGGATTTAATGAGTGCTTGCTGGTTTGAAGATATAAGGGGCATAGGAATGCCCGTGGCTTCTAAGAGCTGAAAGAGGACCCCAGCTGACAGCCAGAAAAGACACTAGGTCTTCAGTTCTACAACTGCGAGAAACTGAATCCTACCAACAACACGAAAGAGCTTAGAATAGGATTTTCATTCAGAGCCTCTGGATGAGAGCTCCTCTGGGTAGACACTTTGTTTTCAGCCCCGTGACGCCCAGTCAGGGACTCAGCCATGCCATGCCAGACTTCTGACCTGCGAAAAGATGAGCTAATAAATGAATTCCGCTTTAAACTGCTAAATTTATGATAATTTATAATATAAAGTGCTATCCTTTAAGAAGAATCATGAAGACTCTGGCAGCCAGAGAGACTCTTCAAAATCTCTGCTTCACAGGACCCCTAAATAGGAAATACTGAAACTTCTTTATCTTTAGTTAACTTATCTATAAAACAAGAATAATATGTTATCTCCTCCATGGACTTGTTATAAAAATTAGAGAATATGTGTATAAAGGTTTGTGAGAGAAGCTTAGAAACAAACTATAGTTAGAACAACGTGATATGAAGTTACCAGATAGTGGTAGCGCTATAACTATGCAATATTACTAATAAACTCTTGTCACTGTTGTTTAGGACCTTAAACCCTTATAGAGGAGACATCGTGGGGATAAAGTATTTCCATAAATATATGTATAAAGGATTATGGTATTCAGGAGAAAGTGCAAATAGTGTCTGAAGAATAGGAAAATAGATTATATAATAAATCCCATCTGATAAATGCCTCAAAGAATACAGTATCTTGCATCTCAGATGGGAGATTCAAGTCTGTGTATTGTCATTTTAGAATTTTTCTTTTACAGCTGAGAGCCCTGCCAACATATTCAATCATTAGAGTTGCCAACTTCTTGAGTATTTCTGAGGATTTACTGTACCATGCTGACTTCAAATCTATTTTTGTTATGTTACTGATACGGGATCCTGTGAGTCATTACCTTTAAAGTTTTATTTAGAAATTGCTTCCAGTTATGTTACTACAATTCACTTTAACTTTTTCTCTAAATGTCATGCATGAAACATGAGTCCTGTATCCAAATGAAATGCGCACTGGAATAAGCAGAGTAAATTTAGCTTGCTTTGCGTCTCTGTTCCTTTGAAGTTTGTTTGCCTCCTCACGGATTTCCCAAGTACCTGCTATAAGTAGGTGTTATTGTTGAAAATGTATCAGGCAAGAGGAGAAAGTGAGGATAGAATTAACTATGAGTCTATTCAGTCCAGATCTATGTTGGAAAGAAATTTGCTAGCTTACCAGTTTTGCACAATTCTTTGCAAGACCAAGTTTATTTACATTTGCCCCTAAAGTGGAGTCATTCAATGTTCCACTTTGAGTTCTAGGAACAACATCCCAGAACTTGCTAAATCATCTATACTCCTTCAAAATGATTAAGACTCTTGTAGCTCTATATCATTGAAACGGCCAATTCATGTTGTTTTGCTACCCAGTGACCAATAGGGATCATCTATTTTTTGCTTAATTTTAGTTTAGCATAATAGATAACAAAATCGCTGTGCCTTCCAGAAGTGCACCTATTTCCCAGCTTCTGCACTCAATATTTGTGAAGTCTGTCGTTGCTCCTTGTTCAGTGATGGTTTTTGAGCAAAAAGGATGTTAAATAGAGTTCTTAGGGATGTTTAAATCTAAATGCCTATTCTTCATTTATAGGAATGACAAGTAGGCTAGTTGCCCTTTTATATTAAGAATTTATAATGAGTGTAAGTGAAAACAGAATATTTCAGACACTTAAAAGATAATTTAGCATTTAAGAAAATGTTTAGGTAACTTCACAGCAAATTGACTAATTCAACAATTTAACTTATTCCAAATCCAGTATGACATAAAATTGCCTATAGTTTCTTTCACCATTTACCCTCCTTCTATTTCCTAATTTGTGTCAGTTATAACATTGCTTTTATATTTTCAAAAACCATTTATATTGTTTTATAAAATAATTACATATTCTTTATTTTTCTATATTTTGATTGTAAAAATCCAAATGATCAGTAAGTAATATTTACACTATTGTGATTAAACACCTATGGTTCATGGCAGAAATAAGAATTATAATGGGTCCTATAGAAAGCAATGTTCATTTAGTTACTATCTTGAGTCATTTAAAGGATGAGGATACAAGAATGAAGGATAACTATGTTATTTTCTTAAACTTTATCAATTATTTTAATATAGCAAATTTTAGCTTGCTAATATTTACACCTGAATTTCTTACACTGACTTTTGTTTTATTTTTCCTGAAGTTTCTTTTCACCTGTCTTTTCTTTTTTCTTCTTAAAATAGTAAATGCACTTGTCGTAGATCTAAGATTACTCTTCATCTTATAGATACTATGTACGTATTATGTCTACTTTATTTTTTAATTTTCCTTCCTGGACTTCTGACCTCAGGCTTTAATCTAGCCCAGTGGATCTCTAGGCCTGTTTCCACAGCTAACATTGAAATTTTACTTCATATACTCTTAAACTGAGAACATTGTTTCCGAGACTCAATGTCTTTGTATTTAGGGTTTGAAAAAAAAATTATTGTTGTTGTTTGGTTGATTGATTAATTGGTTGAATATTCACTTACTGCTTTTTTTTTCCAGAAAGAATATATAAAAGGTAAACTCTGAGTTCCTAAATAGTATAACTTTCTCTATTTTGACCTCACACTTAATTGGATATTATAGAATTGAATAGAAAAGTGATGAGAAGTCAGAATTCTAACGTCAGAAGTCATGTGCTCAAACAGCAGCACCAAAACACTGTGTCTTTGGGAAAATTACTTATCCTCCCTGCGCCTTGAGTCCCTCCCCTGACTGGTGGGGTTTTCAGGGTGTTTAACACACAGTATTAAATAAGTCAGTGTATGAGAAGAGGGTTTGCCACATCGTGAGCATCATATGAGTGTGGGTGTTAATAGCGTGTTGGTACCAAGCGTGGGTTGTTATCATCCATCAAAATGTAAAAGCCTTTGCTCTTTTGTTGTCCAGTATTTGGTGTTGTTGCTGAGAAATTTGATCAATCTCATTCTTATTCTTTTGAGGTAACCTGTTTTGGTCTCTGTAAATCTTTTTGGGATGTTTTGTATTTGACATTCTGAATATCATGCGCCTGTTTCTGGGAATGGAGCTTTTACTTAATAACTAACAATTTAATTTAAGGAGTGTTGGATTTAAAAGACAAGCATTCAACTCAAACCCATATTCTAACACTAGCCATCATTCCCAATTCAGTTTACTCCTCTTGAGTTCTAGTTGTCTCACCTCTAAAGCTGGAGGAATAATATCAACCTACTATAATTATTGTGAGGATGGATTAATATGAGGTCATGAAATCACTCTATAAATATGAAAGTAATATGGAAATATTAGTTAATAGTATTAATTTCTTTCACAATTACCTCTATGATCCTTGGATCTTCATATACTCTGATTCAAAAGACCAAGTATTCAGTTCCTCATTTTTGTCTTTTTTCGATAAAATTAGATTTATCCCTCTGATTATTTGTAAGCCTTTTAGTCACCATTGCAAGTTCAACTGCATCTTTCTTAAGTTGCAACAGTATAATTACAGACCATTTTCGGGTGAGGAGAAACCGAGTTTTTATTTAAAGCAAAAGTCATGCTCTCTATTTCTTTCCTAATATATATATTTAGCATTCATTGGTTATGTAATGCATTTTGAAAGTCACTTGAAAATGCTAACTAAAATTCATTTAAAAAAGGCATAGGAAGGGGAGGAGGAAGTGAGGATATATGTAGATTTTAGAAACCAATGTATAAATATGTGAACATTAACATAATTTCAGAATTGCTTCTCCATTTTCATTTTGCATTTAGTTACTTCATTTACATGCATCTAGAATTTTGCTATTTTTAACAGATTTGGGATTACATTAATTGATGGGCATGTTCTTGTGTTATGTTTATAATTGGTGAATTTGGGAGTATTTCATTACTAAATAAAGAACAGTTGGCATCCAATATTTTGTTTTGTTTTTTAATCCTGAATTAGCATATCTAGCTCTGGAAAAACATGGGAAACATGTTGAAAACTAATGTAGCAAAATATTGAAATTTTAGTGTTATACTCCAAAGACAGTTAAGAGGCTGTAAAACTGAGAACAAAATAAAACCCAGTGTAACAGCATCTCATCCTACCTGTAAGGAGACTGGCTTATATTCTTTGAAGACCCGATTACTATGTTTTTTTAAAAAGCCAAACAGTCCTCAGGGCACTGCCAGGAAAGATACATATCTCACAGTTTTCTGTCTGTGATCATGGCAGAAGCCTTTAGTATTCCTCTGCCTTCCCAGCTCCCTTGCAACGGGGCCATGTGATAGGATCCCCGTAAAAGGAATGAGAACAGAAGTGCTGCTGTTAAAAACCACACGGTCTTAAGGTTCGGACAGTTCTAAGTGTTATTTCTTGCTAAATGTTAAAATATAGCACAGTATTTTATAGATGCAGCAGTAAATAGGATGAGCTGATAGGAACGAGACAGGATAAAAGCAGCCAACAGCAAAGAAGAAATCAATATGTAATTGACCAAACAATGTATGTAAGCAATGGTTAAGTCTCCCTTCCCAGGGGCAGAGGTCTGGTAATGAATTCCTTGTCTCCTTTACTTGCCGCAAGTAAATAAAACTTCCTCGAGACAACCATGTCTTGTTTATTAGGGCACCCCAAGTGGCAAACACCTTGAGTTGGGTAACATGGCGAGTGATTTCCATTTTCAGGTCTGGCCCTCAGTACACACCATATGAGCCTTTGGTTTTCTCCTGCCCTGCTGTTCATAGCAATCTTGGAGCTGCGTGGCTCCAGTCGGTATCAGGATGAGACAGAGAGCCACCCCGCCGCATTGTCCTACACATGAGCCAGAAAGAACCTTTACTATGTTAAAACACTTTCATTTGGTGTTGCAAATTAATGGTTATAGCGACAGTTCTAGGACTGAAGGGATTTAAGGGATGCCTAGTGAAGGAAGACAGTTGAAGAAGGACAGCACCCTTAAGAAAGCAAGAAAATCCAAACGTGAACTCAGGAAATAGAATAAGAAGCTTGCTCCTAGAGATGATGAGGAGACATAAAACATGTAACCCATTCCTCAAATGATTTGAATAGAGGCTGATTTTCTTATGGCTAGATTTTTCAAATCATTTTTATTATAATCTTTAAATTTAGGCTTCTAATATGTGAAACATTGTTTTAAGCATTCATTTTTTTAAAAACTCTTTCTAAGAGGAGATCCAAGGTGGCTGGAAGCTCTGTCCACTTGCTCCCAGACCCACACTGGTGTTGTAGCTAAACCACAGAGCAATCGACTCAAAAATCCAGCTGGGAGTGAGAGTGTGTGTGAGTGTGTACACAGGCGAGTGTGCAGGGCGTGTGCATGAGTGGGCAAGAGCATGCCTGCCTGCAGGGCGCTTGGGAGCGGGTGGCCCAGGTTACCACAGCTGCTGCCGCTGCTGCCGCCCAACCCAGCACTTCTTGCCATGCAGACTTGGGGTGGGAGCCATTTTGAGGAATTTAAAGTATCCCCCTTGGGAAGAAGCCTCTGGAGTGCCTACACCAGACGTGTCTCTGTGCCCTCTGCCCCAGGCAAGGCCCGGTACCCCACTGCCACCAGGAGCCAGGATCTGGACACTACCATACTTGTTGGAGAAGGGGTGGTTGTTTCCCTGACCCTGGGAGCCACGGGAACTACATATGGGACAGAATCTGACTGAGGAGCCATGAGGCCTGGTGGCGAAGAGAAATGGTGTGGTGGTGCTGGCTGCAAAAACAGCATGGCGGGAGCAGGCCTGCCCGAATCTGAGAATCACTGGAGGGAGCGGCAAGAGCACCCATCACCGCCCCGGGATATGGTATCTCTGCAGGACCCCTCCCAGCACCAGCAGGGAGGGATCCAGAGAGAAACTATCTAACACTGTGGGAGACTCTGTCAGGTTCTGGCTGACTCTGACTGAGAGAGACTTCGCACTTTTTGAGGGAGGGGAAGCACATGGAGATCAGGACCCCCAGGGCTTGGTGCTGTCATGTGGTGACCCAGGGTCCCCCCTCCTGATCGCACACAGAAGCTCTTTTCAAAGTGGAGCTGAAGGGAGACTAGAAACTTGGCAGAGACCCTGTGCTTGTGTGTGCATATGCGCATGCGCAGCCGCTCTACCGACAAAGAACTAGGAGTAGTAGTCAAACTGAGGGGACTGTGAGACCCAACACAGCATGGCTGGTGAGCAGGGGACTGTGCAGAGTGGAGAGTTTGGGCCCAAGTCTCCTGCATGAGCGGCAGTTTGGGGACTGGACAGCAGGGCCTAAAATGCCTGAGATTCACGGCAGCCAGGCAGGTACCCTAACAGTCCCACCTTGGGGATTACAGGCTCTGCAGATCAGTGAGATCAGGCTCATGAGTCCCTTGCTGGGCACATGTCCACAGGGGAAAGCTAAAAGCTCTGAAAGGGCCATTTCTACCAGACACTATAAGCTACACTGTTCCTTCGGCCCTGATCCACTGAAACCAGCAGAGCACAGAGATTAGAGATGGATGCAACAAAGGGTGTTCAGAGCCCTGCCCTGCCTCAGTGCCTAGGCAGAGCTTCCATCTGGGCCTAGCAGGGAAGAGCTGCCCTTTTATACAGATTGGCTCCTCATAGGAAATGGACAGCTAATTCACCAGAAACCATATATTATTGGAAAGGACCTGGAACAGAACAAGTCATGTGGCAAGGGGCAGTGAAACGCTCCCACCATCTACCCTGAAAACTGAACAGTGCCCCCCAGGGGTGACCCAGGGTCCCCACCCTCCTGATTGCACCAGAGACCCCCTCTAAAGACAGGTGGAGAAGGTACTGGCACTCCTCTCAGGTCATTAAATGAACCACCACTGGGCCCTGGGCTGATGGAAAGCCAGCAGGGCAGAACGGTGAGGACCAGCCAAATTGAAGAAGACAGCCACAGACTGTGGATCATTTGTAGTCTCGAACAGGCTGCCTAGGGCCAGGCTAGAACGCCATTTGACATTACCAGGGTCAGATCCAGAAAGAGAAAACAGTGGTAAACACTGCATTCTACTGAGATGAATTCCACCATGGTCTTCTTTATTTGCATTTTTAATATTCATTTAATTTCCTTCAAGTTTGTGCCTATTATTTCACTAGTTTTTTAAGAAAAATTTTAGTTTATTTCAAATCTCATATTTTGCTCCTCCCTTCTCTTACTCCATTTTACCTTCTTCCTTCCTCTTCCTATTTTTGTTTCAAATTTTTTTTTTTCCTCTGGCTATGACTTGTTTCTATTCAGCACTCTTACTATTTCTCCCCCTCCAACCTCTCAAAGCAATTTTTCTTGTCATTAGTCATCTCTCATTCTTTTTCTCTTTCTTGAAATACCCTGTTCTCTTTCCACCTTTATCAGTCTTTGCTCATTGGTTGTTGATACGGTGGTGGTTGCTGCATTTCTTCAATGTTATTCCTAGATTTTCACTATTTTTGTATCTCAAATCTCAGATTTTACCATTCTCCTCTCTTACTCCAATTTGCCTTCCTCCTGCCCTTTTTCTTTTGTTTTAAATTTTACTTTTTCCTCATCTTAGCCTGGTTTTCACTCCTCACTCAGTATTTCTCCTCCCTCTGTCCTCTCAGAATCACTTTTCTTTCCTTTAGACACCTCAGAAGCTTTTTTTGCTTCCTTTTTTCCTTATTTGCACTCTGCCTATATAAGCCTTTGCTGATTTGTTGTTAATATTGCTGTGGGGGATCCTTTACTTCAATTTGGTGCCTATTTTTTTCAGTATTAAAAAAATTTTTTTAAACCTCATATTATACTCTTCCCTATTCTTACTCCATTTCAGCTTCTTCCCTCCTTTTTCAAATTATGATGTAAATTTTCTTTTCTTTCTTTCTTTACCTTGTTTCTATTCTCTACTCTTATTATGTCTCCTCCCTCTACCTTTTCGAAATCATTTTTCCTTCAGCCAGTCATCTCTTATTAGTTTTTCCTTTCTTATAATTGTCTTAATCTCTCTTTTTTAAAAACTAATATCTTCTTAAAGTCTTTATTTCCTTTTAAGTCACTGGATCATCACCAAAATCACAACATTAAAATGGGTGATAAGATACATGTATACAATTTTTAATATAAATTTCTGCTTCTCCATCAATTTCCACATTGCCTGCACATTTATATCAGGTCTCAGAAGACCACTGAAAATTAGCAAGAGAAGAAGTGTGAAAAGACAGAAATAGTATCCAATCCTTGTACGATGTCTCATTTAGGAGAGTGGGGGAGCTGAAAGAAAGAAATAATAGTACTAATTTTTGTGTGTGTGTGTGTGTACCCACTACACATTCAACTTATTTTCCCTCTTTCATGTAGACCTCCTATCAGTTTTTGATAGATGGAGAAACAGAGACAGGTAGCAGCCAATGGAATGACATGCAAATCATACCTCCTATAGCTGCTGCACCCCAGGCTTGTTATTTTCAGTCAAATTCCCCTCTTTTCCATCACAATGAATGAAAGTCAATAATCAAGCCTCCATATAGTCCCCACATTCCTCACTCTGGCTTTGTGACCAAGGTCAGGCACCCAGAAAAGTTCTAGGCAAAAGTCATGAGTTCCAGTATGGGCTGGGGCTACAATGGTGGGAAAGAGGGGGAAACTGGCACAGTGGAGACACTGTGAAGAAGCAGGAATCCAAGAGAGGGTTTGCCTTGCTGAAAGGTGTTGGCTGGAGCCGGCTTGCAGGGGCACCAGAGCTGATTGTACACGTCTCTTCCCTAATACCCTTTCAGTGCTCTTCTTACTTTGGTAGTTTGAAATCGGTCATTTATGCCACAGCATTTACCTGCATGCTGCTTCCTAAGAGTATTCAAATTCCATTTTTATTAATGGTGTATGAGCCAAACAAAACCCATCTGCTCTAATACCTGGCCCTGAGGTTGAGACCTCTGCTCTAGGGTGAGGCTGTCATTGGCACTGTACCAGATTTGAATCCTTGTTAGTTCCCTATCTTTTCTTTTCTCTATTTCTTTGCTCCTCTCCCCTCACTCTCTGACTTTTATTTTTTAACTAGCAAATATTTTATGTTTTTATATTTTTTGTATATTTTATTGATTATGCTATTACAATTGTCTCATTTTTTCTCCCTTTCATCCCCTCTGCCCTGAGCCCTATCCTATCATCCCCACATCAACATTTTCCCACCACCACTTTCCTAAGCCCCACCCCTCCCCACCTTCTGCCCTCAACTCTTTACAACTTTGTTAATACTTGCTCATTTGCTCTTGTTAGTGTGATTGTAGGTAGGGGTTATTACTGAGAGTGTGTGTTTTGTTTCCCAGGTGGTTTTGTTTTGTTCTAGCAGCACCTTTATAACAGCACACAACACTTAGTGAGTGGGGTGACTCTCTGATAGCCAAGCAGAGGGAAAAACCTGCCGAAGAATGATGCAACAACCAAAACCCAATTACAACAAGAGACCCTACATGAATGGCATAAAAAGCATCCTAAGAGTATCCAGTTCAGGAGATCAAGGAGACTGCGCTTCTGAGTCCCATTGGTCTCTTACCACAGAAAGTCATATCACAAAGACAGAGTCAGCAGATCAATTTCATATTCATAAAGAGACAAGAAGAGTCACCTAAAATGAAGTGATGAAGAAACAACCCCCAATCAAAAGGAAAGGAGGAATCCCCAGAAAGAGTGCTAAATGAAATTGAGGCAAGCAACCTATGAGACAGTCAGTTAAAAATACTGGTTATAAAGATGTTCAAAGGGCTCTGTGAGAACTCCAAGGAACTCTATGGGAGCTACAAGGAACTTAGTGGAAACTATTTCAGCATGACAAAGGACATAGAAACTATCAATAAAAACCAAAAGGAAATGAAGAACACAATATCTGAAATGAAGAACACACTATAAGGAATTAAAAACAGGCTAGATGAAGAAGAGGATTGAATCAGTGAGCTGGAGGAAAAGATAGAAAGAAAACACCCAGACAGAGCGACAGATGAAAAATGACTTAAAAAGAATAAAGGCAGCTTAAGGGAGCTGCAGAACAATGTGAAACATAATGATATTCATATCATAGAGATACCAGAAGGAGAAGAAGAGGAGTAAGGAATACAAAACTGTTTGAAAAGTAAAAAAAGTAAATTTCTTTAGCATAGTGAGGGAAAAGTCATGCAAGTCTAGGATGCATGGAGGGTCTCAATCAAGATGAAGCCAAAGAAGCCCACTCCAAGACATATTATAATTAAAAAGGCAAAATGTAAAGACAAAGAAAGAATCTTACAGGCAGCAAGAGTGATACAGCTAGTAACATACAAGGGAGCTCTGATAAGAGTATCAGCTGATTTCTCAACAGAAATGCTACAAGCCAGAAGGAAATGGCAAGAAGCATTCCAAGTAGTGAAAAGCAAAGTCCTAAAACCAAGAGCATTCTATCCAGCAAGGCTCTCATTTAAAATGGAAGATAAAATAAGAAGTTTTTCAGACCAAAAAAAAAATAAAAAAGGCTAAGAGAATGCATCTCCACCAAACCAGCATTGCAACAGATGCTGCAGGGACTGCTTTAAGAAGATAAAGAAAAAGAGAGGAACACTGTACAAAAGGAAAAAAAAATGTCAGTGAATAAGTATCTATCAATAATAACCTTAAATGTAAATGGATTAAATGCTCCAATCAAAGACATAGAGTAGCTGAATGGATAAGAAAACATGACTCACATATATGTTGTCTATAAGAGAGCCACCTCAGAACAAAAGATCTACACACAGAAAGTGAAAGGATGGAAAAAGATATTCTAAGGAAACAGACATGAAAAACAAAGGCTGGGGTAGCAATACTTATATCAGACAACATAGACTTTAAAACAAAAGCCATAAAAAGAGACAAAGAAGGTCACTACATAATACTTAAGGGAGTATTGCATCAAGAAGATATAACCCTTGTAAAAATATATGCACTCAACATAGAAACACCTAAATATACAAGGAAAATCTTGGAGGACTTCAAGAAAGATATCGACAGTAACACATTCATCATAGGGGATTTTAACACCACATTACCAAAAATGGACAGATTTTCCAAGCAAAGTATCAATAAGGATATTGTGGCATTGAATGACACTTTAGATCAAATGGACAAAATTGATATATACAGAACCTTTCACCCCAGAGAAGCAAAATATCCATTCTTTTTAAATGCACATAGAACATTTGAAATGTAGACCATATGGCAGGACACAAAATCAACCTCAACAAAATCAAGAAATTGAAATCATATACAGTATCTTCTTGGATCACAGTGGCTTAAAACTAGAAACCAACCTCAAGGAAAAAACTCAAAAACATTCAAATACATGGAGACTGAATAACATGCTATTAAATAATGAATAGATTAACAGTGAGATCAAAGAAGAAATCAAACAGTATCTGGAAACAGATGAAAATGAACACACAATAGCCCAAAACCTATTGGACATAGCAAAGGCAGTCCTGAGATGGAAGTTCATAGCAATACAGGCCTACCTAAAAAAATAAAAAAGAAAAGAAAAATCTCAAATAAACAACCTAACCCTACATCTACAAGAACTAGAGTAATAACAACAACCAAAGCCCAGAGCGATCAGAAGGAAGGAAATAATCAAGATCAGAGCAGAATTAAATGATATAGAAACTAGGAAAAACAACTCAAAAGATCAATAAATCCAGGAGCTGGTTCTTGGAAAAGATAAGCAAAATTGATAAGGCTTTAACCAGGCTCATCAAGAAAAAGAGAGAGGACCCAAATAATTAAAATCAGAAACAAAGGAGGGGAAGTTACAACTGATACTACAGAAATACAAAGGGTTGTAAGAAATTACTTCAAACAACTATATGCCAAGAAAATGAATAACCAGGGTGAAATGCACAGATTTCTAGCAACATACAATCTTCCAAAATTGAATAAAGAAGTAGCAGAAAGCCTGAACAGACTAACCACTAGTGAAATTGAAGGAGTAATCAAAAATCTCCTGACTAACAAAAGCCCTGGACCAGAGACCTTCACAGGAAAATTTTACCAAACATTTAAAGAAGAACTAACTCCTATTCTTCTCAAACTATTCCAAAAAATTCAGGAAGAGGGAAGACTCAAACTCTTTTTAAGAGGCCAATATTATCCTAATTCCAAACAGGTAAAGATACAACAAAAAATAAAACTACAGGCCAATGTCTCTCATGAACATAGATGCTAAAATCCTCAACAATATGTTGGAAATCCAAATCCAGCAATATATAAAGAAGATCATCCACCATGATCAAGTGGGATTCATCCCAGGGATGCAAGGATGGTACAATATTCACAAATCAATAAACTTAATACACCACATAAAAAACATGAAGGAAAAAATTCATATGCTCATATCAACAGATGCTGAAAAAGCATTTGATAAAATCCAGCACCCATTTATGATAAAAACACTCAGCAAAGTGGGAATAGAGGGAGCATACCTCTACATAATATAGACCATATAAGAGAAACCTATAACCAATATCATAATCAATTGGCAAAAACTAAAAGCTTTCCCCTTAAGATCAGGAACAAGACAAGGGTGTCTACTTTTATCACTCTTATTCAACATAGTATTGGAAGTACTAGCCACAGTGATCAGACAAGAAAAAGAAATAAAAGGGACCCAAATTGGAACAGAGGAAGTGACTCTGTCATTATTTGCAAATGACTTCATAATGAGCATAGAAAACCCTATAGTCTCCACCTATAAGATTGATGTGATAAGTGAATTTGGCAAAATAACTGGATACAAAATAAATATCAGAAATTGAAGAAATTTTTGTATACCAGTGATGAAATACCAGAAACAGAAATTAGGAAAAAATCCCATTTACTATAACAACAACAAAAAAATAAAGTACTTAGGAATAAACCTAACCAAGGAGGTAAAATATCTGTTCTTGGAAAACTACACAACACTGAAGAAAGAAATTAAGGAAGATTCAAACAAATGGAAGCATCTAACATGTTCATGGATAGGAAGGATTAATATCATTCAAACATGCATACTACCCAAAGAAATCTATAGATTCAATGCAATCCCTATTAAAATACCAATGGCATATTTCAAAGATCTAGAACAAATATTTCAGAAATTTATATGGAACAAAAATGACCCAGAATAGCTTCAGCAATCCTGAGAAATAAGAACGAAATAGGAGGGATCACAATACCTGATGTCAAGCTACATTACAAGGCCAGTGTAATCAGAACATTCTGATACTGGCATAAGAATAGGTATTTAGATCAATGAAAGAGAATAGAGAGCCCACAAATAAATCCAGGTCTCTACGGTCAATTAATATTTGACAAAGGGAGCAGGGGCATAGAATGGAGTAAAAATAGCCTCTTCAACAAATAGTGTTGGGGAATCTGGACAGCTACATGCAAAAAAATCAAACTAGACCACTCACACCACACACCAGAATACACTCAAGATGGATAAAAAACTTAAATATAAATCATGACACCACAAAAGTCCCAGAAGAAAACATAGGCAGTAAAATTTCAAATATCCCATGCAGCAATATGTTTGCTGATATATCTCTTAGGTCAAGGGAAATAAAGGAAAAATAAATAAATGGGACTATTATAAAATTAAAAAGCTTTTGCACAGCTAAAGAAACCATCATCCAAATGAAAAGGGAACCAACCCTATGGGAAAACATATTTGCCAATGATACCTCGGACAAGGGTTTGATCTCCAAAATATATAAAGAACTCATGCAACTCAATACCAGGAAGACAAACAATCCAATTAAAAAATGGGCAAAGGACCTGAATAGACACTTCTCCAAGAAGGACTTGCAGATGGACCTTAGACATATGAAAATCACTAACCATCAGAGAGATGTAAATTAAAACCACCATGAGATATCACCTCACCAGTCAGAATGTCCATCATAAACAAATCAACAAACAACAAGCGCTGGTGAGGATGTGGAGGGAAGTGAACCCTAGTGCACTGTTGGTGGGAATGCAGACTGTGGAAAATAGTATGGAATTTTCCACAGACTATAAAACCACTGTGGAAGACAGTATGGAATTTCCTCAAAAAACTAAAAATGGAACTGTCTTTTGACCCAACCAATCCACTGCTGGGATTATACCCTAAGAATCCTGAAACCCCAATTCAAAAGAACCTATACACCCCTATGTTCATAACATGGTTACTTACAAAAGCCAAGTGTTGGAAACAGCCTACGTGCCCTTCAGTAAATGAGTGGATCAAAAAACTGTAGAACACTCACACAATGGAATAGTATGAAGCAGAAAGAAAGAAGGAACTCCTACCTTTCGTGACAGCACGGATGGAACTGGATAATATTATGCTAAGTTATATAATCCAGTTGGTGAAAGACAAATAACATATAATCTCACCTATAAGAGGAACATAACAAACAAAACAAACAAGTAAGCAAAACAGAACCAGAGGCATGGAAACAAGGAACAGACTGACAGCAACCAGAGGTGACAGGGGAAGACAAGGGTGGAAAGAAGGGGAAGGGACTAGTCAAGGAGCATGTGAATGACCCATGCACATGGACAACAGTGTGAGGATTGACTGTGGGAGCTGGAGGTGCCCTGGGCAGAGGGGAGCAAAGGGGGAAAAACTGGGACAATTGTAATAGAACAACAATAAAATACTTAATTTAATTTTTTTTACAATAATATCCTGGAAAGGAATCATTACAATTCTACTTTAATAATTAAGAAACTGAGGCTTAAAGAAGTCAAGTACATTGAACAAAACTACTAAGTGGTTTTCTCTCCCTATTGCTGGAGCAGGCAGCCCACCATACACACTGCCTCTAGAGGAAAGAATTCAACCCAGAAAGTTGAACTGGCATTTCTCTGAACTGTAGTCAGACACATTTCCACTGCACCACTGGCTACTGATAGAGGTATGCTTCTAGTGACTGTTCCTCCACATTCCATTAAACTATAATTCTGACAAAATAAATTCTTTGAATAATATTTTAAAAGTTAAGTGGAAAGCCCTGGCTGGTGTGGCTCAGTGGGTTAGGCATTGTCCCATGAACTGAAGGGTGGCCGATTCGACTGCTGGTCAGACACATGCCTGGGTTGCAGGCCAAGTCCCTGTTTGGGCTCATGCAAGAGGCAACCCATCGATGTGTCTCTAGCACATTAATGTTTCTCTCCCTCTCTTCCCCTTTCTAGAATTAAATAAAAATTTTTTTTAAAAAGTTCAATGGACAGAGTTCCATGCTATGCCCTTAATTTTAATAACTTTGCTGACTTCTTGACTTCTAACACTTCTTACTCAGTAGGTAAAATAGCAACAAATTTCCTCAAACGCCTTGCTGTACTTAAAATCCTCTCAAATGGTTTGCCTATGTCCTTAGAATGAGATTTGTAATCTCTGTTAGCATTGCTTATAGTGCTTAACATGGTCTATTGCCTGCTTCTGTCTCCAACGTTTTTTCATTACTGTTCCCTTCATTCTTTACATTTTAGGTACGCTTACCTTCTTTTTGTTCCTTGAACAGGCCAGGTCCATTCCATCGAAGGGTCTTTGCACCCACTGTTCCCTCTTCCTGGAAACTTCTTTCTCTGACTCTTCAAATGTTTGGTTTCTCCCAATTATTTAGGTCTCAACTAAATTCTCACCTCTTCAGAGAGACATTTCCTGGCCAACTGACAGGAAAGCGTCCACCCCATAATTCATGACCCTATTTTATGTCCTTCATTGAGCTCATGCTGCTGTGAAATGATCCGGTTTATTTATTTATTTACTCAATTTTTTTGGTCTTGTCTACTTTTGCATGCACATTCACATGTGCATGTGTGTGTAAGGACATTTAACATGAGATCTTCCTTCTTAAATTTTTAAATGCACAATACAATATACTAACTATAGGTACAATGTTGTAAAGCAGATCCCTGGAGCTTATTCGTCACCGTGTGTTACTGAAACTTGATCCTGTTGAGTAGCAGCTCCCCAGGTTTCCTTCCTCTCAGCCTCTCAAAGTGGCCATTGTGCTCTGCTTTAGGCTATTCTTATGCACCTCATATAAATGGAATCATGCAGTATTTATCTTCCCAAGCCTGGCTTATTTCACGCAGCAAATGTCTTTAAGGTTCATTCATAGTTTTGGATATGGCGGGATTGTGTAATTATTTATCTTATCCACCTAGAACATGTGTTCCAAGAGAGCAGTGATTTTTGACTATCTTCAGTTTGCTGCCGTGTCTCTGCCACTCAGACAGTGCCTGGCACAAAGAAAGAATTTAGTACAGTTTCTTGAAAACGTGAATGATATCGTATTTGATGCTTTTTTAAGGAGAAAAATGAGGTAAAACTTTAAAGAATATGTAATGTAGCAATTAGGTGTTTGGGCTTGGGAGCCCAGATTGTGGGTTTTAAACCTGGCATTGCTATTAATAATTATTTGTGATTATTCCCAAACTCTGTTCCTCAGTTTCCCCACTTGTATTATGGGGATAATACCAGTACCTTCCTCAAAGGTTTTTTATTTATGTTTATAAATATAATTTAGAATTGTACTAGACACAGTAAAACAATACTTATATATCTGTTATATAACCAAACCTTAGACAATTTAAGTTATATTTCAAAAGCTTCAGGTTTCTTTCTTTGTTTTCAGTTGTTTCTGATAACTAACTTTTTGTCAGTCAACAAAAAATATAGAACTAATTTACCATTCTATGTTGATTTTTGATCAAAATTCCTGAGTTTGGTAATAAGGGCACAGCTGCTATTAACTCAGGCTATTGTGGAGACTGTGAGATGTGTGGGTGGGAGTGGGGCAGAGCAATGCATCCTGTGGTCATTTCAGTAAAGAAATAGGTCATTTGTTCATATTAATCAATGTACTAATGACATTTGTTAGATAATTGACATCCACCTGTAATTTTGTTTGAATAGATTTTCATTGTATAAAACTGGGAGTAGGATTTCTTTCAGAATTACATCGCACATTTTGATTTGATGAAGGATGTTTTAACTTTCTCTTTTCTGGTCATGACATTTTTCTGTGGCATTTTGTACTGGAGGAATTTAAGTTTGACAGTATCAAGGACATGCTTGTCTAAAACTCTTGTCATCACATTTCAAGACTGGAGATATATATTCAAAAACATATCAAACATTTGACAAGAGCTGGACATCTCTGACTCAGTCAAAGTAACTTCTTCTTAATTCTCCCTTCTCAAATCTCCCTTAGTTATGATGTTCTATTGTATCTTAAAAAGTAAGCTCATGGATGACTCAGTCAAAATGTCTAGTTTAAATCTTTAGCCTGTCATTAAAAGACTTCCATATTTTTGTCTTCCCATGTCTTTTTATTCTTGTTCTTAACAGACATTCCCTTGCATCTTTTTCAGTCTTATTGCCTTGTGAGCCATGCTCCAAAAACTCCATTGTCATATCTCGCCTGAAGGCCTTTGCCTAAGCTCCTTTAGATAGAATATTACCTTATAAAATTAAAAAAAAAATATTCTAGAAATTATTACTGTCTCCATTATTTACACTCTCATTCCTTTATTTCTCCATTCTATTCTCTTATGTTTGTTTTTCATATTTAAGTGTTTTAAGCATCATTTTAAACATAGTAGTCAAATGAAGAGAGATAGAAAAAATGAAATATAGACTAGTGTCTGTAATAGAGTCTTAAGAAATGGTTACCAATAAGATCTTTCTTCCCATCAATAATTTGAATGTATTTTCCTTTTACTTAAACTGGGACTGGCTTTGTGATTTGCTTTGACTAATAAAATGTGGTGGAAGTGGGAAGCTCAAACTCCTGAATCCAGGGCTGAAGAAGACTGGCATCTTTTGCTCCCTTCCTGTTAAAGCCAAATACCTTGTAAGAAAATGAACTACTGGGTCACCATGTTGTGAGGAAGCGAAGCCAATAATGTGGAGAGATCACATGGATGAACACATCCAGGGAAGTTGCCTTAGAATTTCAAGACCATCCTATTACTGTTGGTAGTTGACTATTAATGAAGAAAGGGAAGCAAAGGGAATTAGACATTGAGCTTAATAAACTGGGGAGCATGAGTCTATTTGCTTTGCTAGGAAGCTTTTGCTTCACCAGGAAGCTATAGCCTCATACCCCAAGGGATTAAAGCGGTACTCCATCAAGTGGATTAACACTCCTCCCTTTTTGTCTCTGGTACTGGATTATTGATAGGGAGGTTCAGGGGGAGGTATTTGTCTGTAGGGGTCTATCAGTCTAACTAGGAGTGGTTCCTATTCAGAGTCCGCAAAAGCTTGGAAAGTCAATTGGTTCTTTAGAAAAAGCACCTGGCCTATCCCAAATCCAAGTTAATATAATCCCAGGGAAACAGCAAGCGCTCTCTCTCGTGCTCAGGAAAGCCCATTTGCCCTGTGTAATCATGCATTCCCTCTCACCCAGAGGCATGTGACCATGTAGGGCTAGCAGCTACTGGGACCTGTAGCAGATTATGTGGACTCCAAAGGACTGAACTTTACGATGAAGCAGAAACTCTGGACACTGGCTTTTGCTTTGGCCTTGCTGAGGACACAGTAGGACTTTTTCCATGGCTGGATGGACGGAGATGGGAACTGGGAAACCCAGGGGCAAATTTCCAGCTGAATAAGCCATTTTGCCACACCACCGTCTCCCATGCATGGGTCCTTGGAATGCTTTCCTTCCAATCCCACGGAAGAGCCTAGGCTCCACCAACAATAGCCCTAGGTATGAACTAACTGCTGCTGAGCGAATACGTTTAGCCAGTGACATGTGTAGCAAAAGAACTTCTTGGTGAAGCTCAACCAACCCACACAATTCTAAATAATATTAAATTATAGATGTTTTAAGCCATAACATTTAGAGATGGTTTATTCCTTAGTACTAGATAACTAAAAGTTTCTTAACTGCTTGTTATACGATTTAGAAAAAAAAGATTTTGCACTTGAGAAGTTTGAAAGTAGCAATCAAACAAGTGAGGAATTACCTCTAAATATATTTTAAAAATATTATATTTTACTTTTGCTATTACTGATTATTTTTAAAATTCATTATGGATTTGATGAAACCTGTCAACATGACTCATAAAGCTAAAAGACTAGTCAATTTACTTTACCTCTGTCTCATTTCAATCATAATTAAAATGAAAATAATAATATTTTCTATCTTGTAGATCTATCTTGAGGGTTAAATAAGTTAACGATAATAACGTTCTTAACACAGGGACTGATTGAAGCAAGGTCCTATTAAGTGTTTGCAATTATGATTATTATTTCTATACTCAAGAGATAAGCAAATCTCAAAAATGCCTGACAGGAAGAAAGTTGCTAGAAAATCATCACTCCAGGCGAAGCTCAAGATTAAGCATCCTTTTTATATGCCAGTGCTGAGAAATAACCTTGTTTGCTTTCTCTGAAGACTCTATATGGTTTCTTCCATGCTTTTCCTTTTGATTTGCCATTAAGAAATTTCATATTCAAATTTATAGTTAGCTGTTGCAAATGGGAAGAATCTTAAAGCCTGTTTATCATTATTTTTTTTTACTTTGGAAGGTGTTTGCAACTCACAAAATGCAATAAATGTGAATGGTTGGATTTTAAATAAATTTTGGTTTTGAATCTGTGTAAATTGTTCCTTTTGCAAAGAGTATGCAAATATGAGATAAAAGTTAAAATGTGTTTACACAAGATATGCAAATTAAGCTTTGGTTTATTGGATAATGTAAATTTGTAAAAATGTTATATGTAATTTTCTTATTAAAATCATATTGCTTAATTATATCTCTAAAGATTGTTTTCTAATGTGTCATTACCTGGTAAAAGGTATTCTTTAAACATATTTGATGTGCATTGTAATCAAGTAGTAAAAAAAAGCTGTAACATTATTTTCAACATGATATTTTTATTACTTAATTTCCAAGAGAAATATATTTAATCTCATTTAATTTGACATTTCATTATTTATTATATTATATTATGCTAAAACATTTTTATATATTGAGCTGTAATTCCCAAAATCATAACTGGTGCCTAATAGTTGTTCATTTTTCATTGACTATTTCTATTGCCTTAGAGAGTACTTACCTAGAATCCTCTCAAGGGAATTTAACAGCTGCACAAAAGCAACAGTTGTAAAGGAGGTCTCAACTCTCAATGTCAAAAAGACAAATATAATAAGTATTTAACATATGCCAGATAGATGATTTTATTTGCATAAATTAATTCATGTTTACTACAACGTCTTAAGAGATTATCCACATTTCACAGAGTAGTAAATTAAACTTCAAAATCAACAAGCAACTTGTCCAAGATCACATAGTCAAGATGTGGCAGGACTGGAAAACCCACTCAGCTTACCTTCCTCCAAATCCTCTGTTCTTTCTGTTGTAACATATGTTTAACCCTTGAACAACGGGTTCGAACTATGTAGGTCCACTTATGAGCAGATTTTTTTCAATAAATACTGTCATCCCTTTGCACCCTCAGAATCGCATCCTGAGAAATCGAAACCTCAGCCAATCGAAACCAGTATTTTTGCATTCCCAACTACAGATTCCCAACAGAGGATCTAATGCTGTTTATAATCCATGGTTGGCTGAGTCTGTGAATGGGAAGGACCAACTGCAGTTGTGTTTTGGGGGAGTCAAACATTAAATAAGATTTGCAACTTTGGGGGCCCAGGATCCCTAATCCCCCGCATTATTCAAAGGTCAACCATACTACATATAAGGCTCTCATCTGGAGTTGAAGATTCTAGTAACGGCAATGTTTTTAACCCTGCTATGTCTTGAGATCACTTACTAGGTCTGATTTTCTGTTTTCTAAAATACTTTATTTGTTTCCTATTCTCTCTTTGTTATTTATTCATAATTTTCTGCATGTAAAGTGGGAGTGGTGTAGGCTAGATGATTTTTAAGCTTCCTTCAGCTCTATATCAACACAATTTCTCCTGGGTCACGATCTTCACTGTCAGCTCAACAATATTTGTGAGTCTGGTAATGATGACATTTTCTCTTGAAAGGCATTTGTGTTCCTGTGTTTCAGCAAAGAAAAGGACGTAAGGAGAAGCCGTTTGTGAAAATTTTGCCTTTTAATCTCTGGGCACTATTTTACCTCATGGCATAACTGCATTCACGTTTTTTTCTTTTGTCTTCATTTTCTGTCTTAATTATTGATCTGGGACACAGCTGCTCTTGGAGCCGATGGACTCCATTGCTGTAGGGCGGCGGAGTGAAAATGGGAGGCATCCTCACCCATTTTCATAGGTGATTGGGCCTTACTTTCGAGAACCTTGTTTGTGGAGAATCTAAGGGGAAAAAATACCATACTTTTAATTTTTGCCTCTTCGGGCTTCAGAAAACACAGGGATTTGGAACACGTACATAAGATATTTAATAAGGATTATCAGAAGGAGAAAAATGGATAGAACATTTGAGTTTCATTTGCAGGTTTTTAGGTGACTTCTTTTTTTTTTTTTAAGTCCTTTGATACTCAACACCAACACAGCAATTTAAAGAAAAGTATATTTATTATCTCACAGTTTCCATGAGTTAGAAGCCCAGGCATGGTTTAGCTGCTCTCTGCTCAGAGTTTCATGAGCTGCAATCAGGATGACAGCCTGGGCCTCTGGTCTTAGTTAAGGCTTGGGGTCCTCTTCCCGAGGTCTCGTGGCTGACAGAATTCATTTCCATGCAGCTTATGACGTCAAGGTTGGTTTACTTCTTCAAAGCCAGCAGCAGAAAAACAGCCCCTACAGTTTCCAATCTCTGAGCTCAGGTAAGTCTGACCCACACAGGATAATCTCCTTTTAAAGGTCTGACCCACACAGGATAATCTTTTTGATTAACTAAATTCACCTGATTGGGGACTTTGGTTACCTTAGAAAAATCCTTTCATATTGCCATATAATGTAACATAATCAAAGATGTGATATTTCTATATATTCACAGATCTCACTCCTACTCAAGGAGAGGGACTTTACACCAAAGTGTGGATCTTTGGAGATCATTTTAAAGTTCTGCCCACCACAGGTATGTTAGTGATCGGTCATTGTTCTATTAAGGTCTTAATATTTGGGCTGAGAAATAACACATATTGTTCAGTTATGGATGGGGAGAGAGACCCGAGTCAGGAGGCCTTCTTTCCCTACCTTGGTTCTTGTCTTGCTGCAAAAGTTGAATGCAAGATAGAGACAGCAAGTACAGTAGAAACAAAATAGCAAGTTTATTTATGAAACACATATGAGCACAAAGCTGCAAGCAGGCACCTGGCTAGTCTAAATACTCTATGTGTAGAGGAAAGAAAGTTGTTAGGAAGCTTGTCAGTAAGTTAGTAGTGACTTTGCTCTATACACTCGAGCCGAGACTACGATTGGGTACTTAGCTAATCTAAGGATGTCAACTCTTGGGGTTCATGGGTTATATACCTCAGCTAGCTTCTAGGTTTCCCTCTTTCTGCCCCTTGGGAATAATGTACAGCTACAAAGTCTTTTTTCTCGGTTAGGAAAGGTTCTTTATCTTAGTTAGTGAAATTGTTAGAGTCTGCCTCTTGCAGCACAGGCCTCCTCTTCCTCCCGTGCCGCTTGTGATGTTCAGAACACCTGGTGTTCTTAGTGAGATTGTTATAGAAGCCTCTTTTCTCAGCACCGTCTCCAGGACTCTCCCCTCCTCCTGTGCTATTTTGCTTGTGATGCTCGGGCCACCTGGCAATCTTATCAAACTGAACTCAGGACTGCTGAGTTAATAGGTGAGACATGTCTTCTTTTGCTTCCCGTCTCCTGTATTAAGTCCTTTGTTAGATTGTAATTGCGAGGGCCATGCCTTTATTTTCCCTCTGGCTGCTCATTTCTAGCTGCTGCCTAACAGTTCCTTTATTTCTAAATTCTTCTGATTGACATTTAGACGCTTTACCATCGGGAATTTCTAATTTACTAAATGTAATCTCTGTAAATAGCATTGTAGTCAGGGTTATTTTCTTGGAAGCAAATCATTCTAATAATATCGTTATATCTGGAGAAATGACTGTATAATAAATATTAAGGAATCTTACGGGGAGGCTTTAGTGTCAGATGACTGAATTTTATGGTTATTTGTGGTAGGCCAGTATTAACTATGATTCAGGCATAAAGAAGAGATGAAGGCTGAATATTTACCATTAGAGTCAGTTAATGGAAATAGCAAAAGAGCAAATTTTTATACTTGGTTAGCTATCAAATATCTATCTCAAACTTATATATCAGATTAATCTTTCCTCTGGGGATACAATGACAAAGTTTTCTGCCATTGTGCATCTCACCACGTAAAGGGAAAGCCCGCTTAGAAATATGAAACAGTTCATTAAATGTAAGTCAGCACACATGGGCCATGAGGATGTCATTGGAAAGACTGTTTCTTAATATTTTTCAGAACCCGAGGAGCTGATGAATAAGCAAGCATGACAATACTAGTAAAAACGAGAAGTGATTCAAACCTTATGCTCACAGGACTTTCACCAGAGACATTGGTAAGAGACTATAATGCAAATATTCGAGTGCATATTGTGTTGGATGCTCATTCATTTTCATCTTCAGGTAAACTTAATTCTGAATTAGTTTTATTATATAGGTATTTATAAGTCTTACAAAAGTCCAAGCCCTTTCCTTATAGAGAAATGATTGTATGCACTTTAGAAGGAAATTGCCAAACCTAAATCACCTCAGAATATGCCTGAATATATTATTCCTGTGCAAGAAGGGCTGGGAAACCAAGACAGACAGGAAGAGTGTGACAATAGTTACCTAGCAATTTCATGTCCCATCGTGACCCCCTAAAGTTGAACCATAAATATGAAGCATGTATTTTTCTTAGGTAGACTGCATAATTATCTGTTCTACTAGCTAAAAAGAATTTCAAAGGCTACTAATAACTTTTAAATGTAATACATTAGTCAGAAAGCCTCAACTTTTAATGTACATAGGAATTACCTGATTATACCTGATTGTTCTCTGGATAAGGTTCAGCCTTCTTTGAAGTAGCTTAAACTTGTGTCATGAAATAAATCATTTCTACCCTGGCTGGTGTGGCTCAGTGGATTGAGTACTAGCCTATGAACCAAAGGGTCGTGGATTCGATTCACAGTCAAGGCACATGCCTGGGTTGTGGGACAAGCTCCAGTAGTGGGTGCATGAGAGGCAACCACACATTTATGTTTTTCTCCCTCTCTTTTTCTGTCCCTTCCCCACTCTCTAAAAATAAATAAATAAAATCTTTAAAAAGAATCATTTCTATGCAGAAATATAATTAAGAAAGCAGTAATCAGGTTAAACCTAATTTGTAATGTAGCATGTTAGAACACGTAACTTCTTAATAAGCTATTATGAAAACGCACACACATGCATATATGTACACATGAACAAACAATCATTAGTAGAACAGCAAATTGCACGCCCTTAAATATGAGTAAAATTTTGGAATTCTTAATGACAAAAAAATAAAGCTATGTTGTATTTTAAGAGCAATGCCATCTGATAAAAAAATAATGTAAGCCATATATGCAATTTAAAATTCTTTAGTAGTCTCATTAAAAATGTAACAAGGAAAATTCATGTACTGTTATGTTTTATTTTATTTTTTTAGAAACTAAATACAGTTTGGAAATTAAATAAATGAAGTGTAACATAAAACAAGGGCTGTTGGATTCCCAATATTTATTGTCAAGGGTTCCAGAAGAAATAATGTGTTCATACTGCATGGGAGGCAGCATTGCCCTCTACTAGAGCTGTCTGTACTGGCTGGTGGCTTCCTTGGAATTCCTGGTGAGGCTCTGTAACCAGCTCTATACCATTTGCACCTTGGCGCTCGCGAAGCAGCATTGCTAAAGTGAAAAGCATTTTGATTGGAAACGGGTGTCTTTGATTAGAGGCTCTGTTCCATGGCAGTGCATCTAGCATTTGTACTGATCCACAGCTGTTATCTTTAGCCATGGTATATCAACCCCTATGGCTCATCTCTAATCATCAATTCACGAGCCTCTTTTCTTTGTACCTTTTCTTTGCATTTTTTTGTCACTTAGAGTGATGATGGTCCATCCCTTTGAGTTATCCTTAAGGCCGAAGTTTTTTTACAGTGACTCATTAGGACTGCTGTAAATCTTCTGGTGGCCAAAGTAAGCCTCCCGTCTTCGGGAAATACCCTAAATGATTTCCTGGTATGCCACCAGCCAATATTTTAAACCAGGCCATCCTAAAAATAATTAAGACGGAAGAAAATTCATGTAGCCATTTTAAATAATGTAATAAACGGGCAAATGGAAACACTTTTATATACATACTTAACTATTTTTTAAAAAATAGATTGAATTATCACATAAACTTTTCTTAAATTATGAAGTTCCTTGCCTAAGATGATAAGACTGATAGATTAGGTGTTACTTTGCTAGTAAACTTTAAATCCAAATACTGTTACAATGGTTTGGGAAGTTGACAGTTTTTATAAAAATGACACGTTATCAACACTCTCAATGTAGATATCAATTTTGCTTTATCTATAATCTAATATAGCATAACTTGGAGCTAAATAAAGGTCAAAGGGTCCACTCACCCACTAATCATTTTAATGCATGACTTTCATTCGTGTCATTTTTCCATTTGCTCAGTCTTACTTCTTGCGACTTACAATTTCCTTTATAGAAACCCTACTGCTGCAAATTGAGCTCCAGCTGCCCTTGGGGTTGTGTTTAGATTTGGGGCTGAGAAGAAACATAGTATACAAATTGTTTGGAATATGAGTTTTGAAAGTTGTGGGCACAGGAATATGAAACATGCATTTTACCACATAGTTGGTTTGAGTTTTCAGGCTGAAGCTGAATCCTCCTTGAAAGTAATATTTATTGGCAGCACTTTTAAATCACGTGGAGTGTCAGACTGGCTCAAAGTCTGTCAGCCACAGAGCTGTGTCAGGAGGAGGGAGGGTATGAATCTTTGCACCTGAGTGACACTTTTTATCTTCACTGAATCTAAAAATATGAAACGTGAATAATAAACATATGAATACAAATTTCCAAAAAGTATGCTATCTGTTCACTCTACAATTCAAAATAAAATTGCCAAAGGTGAAGTTACCACTTCAAAGTCTATACCACTTCCATTTATTTTTTTGTGAAATGTTCCAGCTTGCTTTCATATATTTTGCATGCATACCTCCTATTAATGCAACAGAAATTATTTCAATAGAATAAATTAGGGAATTATGCCAACATGGTGTAGCTGGGTTCTCTGCTCAAATTATCACAAGGATGAAATTAATGTGTCATCCAAGCTGATTTTTTGTCTGGAGACTCAGGAGAAAAATCCACTTTCAGGTTCATTCTCATCAGAATTTATATCCTTGGCGTCAAGCATTGAATTGAGGTGCCTGTTTCCTTGCTGATTGTCATCTGGGGGCCCCCCTCAGTTCCTGGAGGCTTCCCTTATTTGTTGTCACGTGGCCCCCTCCATTGTCAAAGCAACCATGAGCTATCAGGTCCTTCTTGTGCATTTTGAATCTTACTTCCTCTGTCTCTATGCTGTAGATCCAGATATAACAGCTTATGTGATTCGGATAGACACCAGGCTGATAATCTCACTGATTTAAAGTCACTGATTTGGGACTTTAATACATCACCTTTTGCCATATAAGGTGATACAGTCATGACAGTGATAGCTCATCATATTCACAGGTTCCACCCACACTCAAGGGAGGGAATTGTACAAGTGTGCCTCACTGGCGGTCATCTTCGAATTCTGCCAGTCACAATCATTTCATGTATAATTCATAGTTAGAGAACAAGTGTTATATATGAAAGACTATGGAGACAAAAGTGTGTTACTCGAGTCACAGGATTTTAGAATAAGAATAAAAAGGTTTGCCCTTTTCTGTTATTTAAGGAGCTCCATCAATACACAGTTATGAAAGTTCCAATTAATCTTGTCTCTAATTAATCAGTTTACCACTTTGGATCTCTCGTTCCCAATGTTTGGACATTTTTAGAACAAATAAATGTTTTTTTAGGCATTTCTCTCAGATATGCTAACTGGTGTTATCAATATCTGTAGATTTATCAAAAAATGATAAAAACTTTTTAAATTTAATAATTATTTGGATATGTGTTATCCAAATAATTGAATTTTAAGCATTTGCTTAAAAATTATGTACTTTAGAAATATATATATACTTTTCTCTTTTCCACACTGTATTATTTTGAAACAATATTGAAAATTCCATGTAGGCTAGTGAAATGAGCAATTTCATAGTTGTATGAGTCATTTTGGTTTTATCTGTTAATTGAAATATCTTTTGCAAGTAACTTCTTGAGTTTAGTTTGATAATTTTGTTTTCTTCATTCTATGCTTGTAGAAACGTGTGTGTGTGTGTGTGTGTGTGTGTGTTAGGGGCAGGTCAGGAAGAGAGAGAGACAGAGAAAGAGATTTAGGTGTTTTGGGGTGGATGTTGGATTGACCTTCTTGGCATCATTGTTTAATTAATTGCTTATTTGATGGCATTTACATGTAAATAATGGCACTAAGCTAAAAAACAATTACTGGGGTATTAAAATTAAATTGTGTTTAATCCTAATTTATATTACCCAGTTAGCTACTTAGACAATTTTGTTTATAATTTCTGCTTCTTGTAAATATGACTTTATTGCTTTAATCAGAAGTTATTCTTATATACATGCATACACACACACACAGACACACACATATATATATATATATATACACACATATTCACATGTGAATTACTTCAGATAATTTAGGCCTTCATGGCTTCAGAAAATCAAATTGTCAGTATAGAGTTTGGATGTATTTTCAGCCCTAAGATTATTTTAAAATAATTTTTATTGCACTATGTATGGACATATGTGTATCATATATTTGGACATTTTGACAACATTAATTCTTCCAATCCATGAGCATGAAATATCTTTCCATTTATTTGTCTCTTTAGTTTATCTCATTATTGTCTTCCAGTTTTCAGTATACAGATCTTTCACTTTCTTGGTGAAATTCATTCCTAGGTATTTTATTCTTTTGCATACAATTTTAAATGTGTTTGTTTTCTTTCTTTCTCTTTGTGGTAGTTTATTAGTGTACAGAAATGCCACAGATTTCTGTATTTTGATTTCATGTCCTCTGACTTCACTGAGTTTATTCATTAGTTCTAACAGTTTTTTGGTGGAGTCTTTAGAGTTTTCTATATACAGTATTATGTCACCTGCAAATAGTGACAGCTTTATTTCTTTCTTTTCAATATGGATATCTTTTATGTATTTGTCTCACCTAATTGCTGTGACTAGGACTTCCAATACTTTGATGAATAAAAGTGGTAAGAGTGGGCATCATTGTCTGTTTCTGGTCTTAGAGGAAATGCTTTCAGCATTTCATTACTGAATATGATGTTGGCTGTGGGTTTGTCATACATAGCCTTTATTATGTTGAGGTGTATTTCCTCTATACTCACTTTGTTGAGACTTTTTTTTTTCATAAATGGATATTTAATTGTATCAGATGCTTCTTCTGCATGTATTGAGTTGGTCATATGATTTTTAGTATTCATTTTATTAATGTGATATATCACATTGATTCATTTGTGAATGTTGAACCATCTTTGCATATGTGGAATAAATTTCACTGATCAGGGTTTATAATCTTTTTAATGTATAGTCGAATTTGGCTTGTTGATATTCTGTTGAGGATTTTTGCATCTATGTTCATGAAAGATATTGGCCTGTAATATTCTTTTCTTGTGGCATCCTTGTCTGATTTTGGTATCCAGGTAATGCTGACTTTGTAGAACATGTTTATAAAAGTTCCTTCCTCTGCAATTTTTTTGGAAGAGTTTGGGAAAACTAAGTATTAAGTCTTCTTAGAACATTTGAAAGATTTTACCAGTGAAGGTGTCTGGTCCTGGGTTTGTCAATATTTTTTTAAATGCTCCCTATTGATTATAAGATGTGGTTTGGGTTATGATAAACAACAATGTAAACACTTGCAAGTGTAAGAATGTTGCAGGAAAACAAAAGCAACAACGAGAAGAACATACAAAACTAAATAGAAAGACAGAGCACATACAAAGTTTATAATTTAATTTTTCTACTTTTTTTCTGCTTTTATCTTTTTCATATCTAGAACACAGATTTCTGAGAAAGACTGGAATAACATAGAATGCAGTTTCTGACAATGGGAACAACTTTTGATTTCCATTGAAGAGGGTACATATATTTAGAAAATGAAATTGCTTCAGAGGTGGAAAAAAAACCAAACTAAGAGAAAACTTTATGATAGTTTTTTGAAGAAGCATATATAGAAGCAAAGACTGAAACATTTTTTAATCATATTTGATCTCAGAATTGTTAAAGCAGTTATTTTGTACTATGCACAATAAAATTGGTAAATGATTCAGAAGATTTAATGAAGAAAAATATTATACCATATGAAACTAGGATAAATAGCAAATATCCAATTATCTAGATTAGGGTACTTTCTAGAAAATGGAATAATATCAGAAAACAGAGAAAAATAAAGGCAAAATAGAGTCTTGAAATAAATATATTATAAAGGTATCCAACAGAGCATTTTATAAGGCTAAGGATTTTTGTCCTTTTTATTCAGTTGAGTATCCTAAGTGTGCAAAACAGTACCTGACATTTAATAGGCATTCAGTAGACATTTGTTGAATGATGAGATAAATAAAGAGGAACAGCTCACATGGCCTGCCTGATGCCAGCCAGGACATGAAACTCAGGAGCACAAAAGGAATGCAAAAATAGGACCCAAATATGAACCCAGGTAATGAAAAACCAGAGTTAATGTGAATCAGCAGTTACTGCTGACTCTGAGAGTTGTTATTCATTGATTCTCATTATTTTAGCTACTATTTTCCTTGTTATAGTCATGGAAATTTCTCGAACCGTGTCTCAAGTTCGGTTACGCCTGGCATAGTTCTGTAAAATAGCCTGAATGGAGGGAAGAGCGGACGTAGTGTGGAGATATTAGTTTTTGTAGGGTTTTGTCAGGCCTTGCTAGTTCCACTTATGAACCAGATTTCTTCCTGGGCCATTGCTCAGAGAGAAAGAAAACCCATTTACTCTATTTTCCTTTGAAATGTTAGGTTTGTGGTATCCCACAGGCAGTGATTTATTCAGGAAGGTTTGCTTAGACTCAGGTGTGTGCTGTTGTTTTTCCTGGAAGTGAAAAACAGGTGCAGGACTAGCAACTGACCACCATAACCTTTCTGAAATGTCTGTTTAGAAAAGGTTACAAAATCTACAAATTATAACTTTCTCCAGTGACCAGAAAAGCTGTTCTTGAGGGACACAGACCTACAGTCAGGTCACCAAGAAAACCTCAAAAGATGAGCTTAAATTTCAAACACTAGGCACTTGACACATTGGGGTTGACACTTGGCAACCTTTAAACACAGTCCTTGGGTTTGTCCCCTGCTTTCCTGTGGGATGATGTGATACTACGTGACAGTATTTAAAGCTGTTGGGAAGGAAGCAATATGCTGAATCATGATTCTTGGAAAACATTAGGGACGATCAACACATTCTTCAAGATTTATCTGTCCTCACCTTCGGAAGGCCCAAGGACACCATGATTAATAAGATGTGGATCTATGTAACCGTGGCACGGCACCAAATTGCCTTCACCAGAGTGCAGGTTCATTGTGGGAGGAATTTCTGTCTCTTCTGTTCCATATTTTATCCTTGTCCTTTAGAATAGTGTCAAAAAAAATATGCACCTACTGAAAGATAGAAGACTGTGTTAATGCGACCGCTCTAACACATGAGGAAAAAGACTGCAAGCCCCTTTGGTTGCTTTGCTCCTCCTGCCTCCAAGTTCCCTGCTCTGTGAGGACTGCACTGATCACCGAACTCAGGGTGTAACTCCATGAGAAGTGGGGAAGCAGCGTGCCGACTGTAAACCCAACCATTTGTAGTGTGTCATTGACTGTCGTTCCATCCATTCTCCCTTTTGCAGCCAGGTAAACATATTTATAATTCCTTTCATTGATTATTTATGATGCTGCACTTCTGCTTGATGAGTGCAGAATTTATCATTGCATCCCTGGTGCTTAGCGTGATGCCTAACACTAGAGTGCTCAATAAATACACTTTGGGAGACTAATTATATATATATAATCTCCTAGGATTATTTATTTATGACAATCCACAAATTTGGCCAGTATTAGTTGAAAATGCGGTGTTTACAAATTGCACTGTGTGCCAGACCGTAAAGGCAGTGAGTGTATCAAAATGTGAGAGTTGATCTGAACTCTCTGGGGACAATCTATGTGGGAAACCAGATGTAGTTAAGACAATCATGTAAATCAAAATCTGAGGCTCTGTATGTGAGTGTTTCACAATGAACGACACATAGAAAAATAACTATGGAAATTAAAAGAAGAACTGAGATAATATGTTGCGCTACCGAGGACACAGAACACGTGATTGTGAAGGGGATAATTTGAATTGTCCTTCAGAGAGTGTATGAATTTACACACAGTGGATGAGGAGGAAATTGCATTAGAAATAGTCACATTAGTGTCATGCTTTCTCTAGTTCACTGTGTCCCAGGCACATGCTTTCCTTCACTTGCCCACCTGAGGGCCTTTTACTGCATATATATATTGCAGTAAAAGTATATATATATATAAAATATATATATAATATTATATATATATTATATATAATAAAAAATAATAATTTTTCTTTTTTGGCCAGGAAAACACTTTCCTCCCCTGCCCACTCTTCTTTTCCCACAGTTATCACAGTTATCTTTCAGGACTCAGCTGAAATTATCTTTTTATCGCGAAAAACTTTCTGTTGCTTTCTACCCTTTACTCAGTTAATCTGTACCTCTTCCCTGATTAAGCCAGCTTCTCATATAATTCTCTTTCATAGCATTTCATGACTTTTCCTTGGTAATATGCACTGTGATATTAATTAAAATAATTAATTAACTGCAAGCTCATTTTAAGAGAAATTTCTAATAACTTTCAATATTTGAATAAAGGACACATTAAATTCTTACTAAATTACTGAATGATTAAAGATGAACACTAGAGTATAGGTCCAAAGATGCCAGGTTTGATCAATCTCAAATCTGTATATTCTGGGATGACATTTGAAGCCTCCAGTTTTCACTTATGTGAAGTCTTAGGCTCCCTGGAACCCATGGGCAATTATGAAAATAAGATCTGAGAACTCAGGAAGCCAACTAATGTTTCTTGCTACAACTTGTGGGAAAAAAATAAAGATAAAGGGGAAAAACAATGTACAAATTTAGATAGGGAAAGTGAAGGGCAGAGCCAGTGTCGCTAGCTTTCAAAAATTTTGCTCTCACAATTCCCATGTACCCCATGCTCTATACATTATTGATCATAAGAAACTTCAAGGCCATATCTGCACTTTTATGATCAGTGCACTTGCTCCAATTATTCATTCAGTTTGAAGCATCTTTCCACCCCTATCCTTCAACTCTGGACTTATTGGTAAATACTGCACTGCTCCCTTTTGTTACCTTACTCCCAATAATATGAACTTTATAATAGAATAACATACTATACCATTTGCTGTTGTATATCCAATATCTACGATAGTGTCTGGGAAATTGAAAATGTCCCAAAATGTTTATGAAATGGATGCATGGATGAACAAACTAGAAAATTATACTACTTCCCTTTTAACACGTTTTCCTTTATTCATAAATGTCATCAAGATTATTGAATTATCATATTAAATCTGAAAGAATATCCATGTCTACGAAAATGAGGAAAATAATTTTTGGACAGCTGTTTGTTTTAAAGATTCAAAGTTCACAACAGTTCACTTGGAAATTTTAATGGGAAGTCCTGAATATGATCAAATAAATGAGAATTGTAATAATACATTTGAAATTTTAAAAAATTTGTGAAAACAATTTTGAAGAACTATAAAAATGCTTACTTTTCCCAACACATTTATTCATTTAATTATTTCAGTAAGCAGTCAGTGATCCTATGATACATAGAATTGGATAAAACATAGTCTTGGCCTTAGGCCACAGATTTCTTCAAACTGTGCAGTAATCCATTCTTAAGAATTTATCTAAGGAATTAATCAGATAAAGAGGGAAATTATATACTAAGGGATGTTTATTATATACTATTTATCATATAAATTTATGCAAAAAGCTTAAGGGAATACTCCAATAAATTAGAATATAACCACATTGAAGAGGTATTATGTAGACATTAAATCTATTCGTCACTGATGAAAATCTTTAAGCTTAACACCTATAAATGTAACGTTGGTGAGTTTATATCTTAGTGAAATATATTTGTGTTTTTATATAAGACTATAAAATGGTAAGTTGGAATAAAAATTAGTACACTTCTGTTAGTATGTTAGAAGTTGGGGGTTAATGTTAAAAGTTTTGCATTTTTAAAGATATTTATGACTTAGTAAAATATTCTGAGTAATAAAATTCAAGAATAGACACATTGAGAACTAGAAGAGTTAGTATTACTCAAATTTTGCAGAAATCTGATCAAAGTCTAATAACATCAACATGGTTAATGAGAAAAATAAAAGTAATGAGATTTCAGTTCATCTCATTTTCCAGTATTCTGTCTCATCTATCACAGATTTATTTGTAAAATAAATTTAGATACAAAACTTTTGGGTCATTTGGGGAGGTGGCATTAGCTTAGGTGGTCTTGGTAGTCAGAAAAATGGCTCCCCAAACACATCTGTCTCCTAATTCTTGAAGTTTGTGTTCCGAGGTTCCAAAAAAAAAACCCCTATTTTTGTTTTAACCTGATTTAAATGTCCTTCTTCAGGAAAAATGTTATCCCCAGTCTGTAATCAATTCTAATTATTTAATAACATAGTTGTCTTAGGCTAAAATTCTGGTTTGGGTAATTTAAATCCCAGACAAAATATTAAAAGGAAGATCTAGAATAGGAGACACTCATAGAAAATCTCTAGCATATTCCTGAAGATCCAAGGAACACTTGAGATGGCCTACTCAGTCATTTTTGGCTGAATTTGATATTCTGTGCAGGGAGGCACTAAAGGCTAAGGTAAGTAGAAAAACTGCTCAAGTGTTGAATGCTTGTATCAACATACACATTGAACCCCTCAGCAAAGGGTGGAAGACTCCCTGGGCAAAATAATTAAAAAAAAATCTCTGACCAGTCATTAGCCAACCACAAAGCTGATTGATCAGATAGCTTAGTAGCTACTTACTGTAGTGAATATACACTATATAGAGTTATTCAAGTTTTTAAAGAAACAGAAAATATACACACTAACAACAACAAATCATGGAGGAGTTTGCTAATTTCCAGAGTTACCACAATATGTTATCTAAAAAGTTCAATTATCAATAACAAAAACAAAACTATGAGACAAGCAAAGAAATAGGGAATTATGGCCTGTATACAGGAGGGAAAAAACAATAGTCAACAAAAACTCTCCCTGAGTGAGCACAGATATTGGAATCACAAGACAAAAACATTAAATCTGCTATTATCAGTGTAAACAACAAAAGACAATGCCTAAAGAATTAAAGAAAAATGTAAAAGTCATGTTTTACCAAAGAGACAGTATTGATTAGAACAAATTACTTACAAGAATAAATTACTATCAATAAGAACAACAACAAAAAAACGAATAGAAATTTTGGAGTTAACAAGTAAAATAATAGAAATAAAATTTTTACTATAGGAGCTAACTCCTATAGTAAATGAACCTACAGAAGAATGAGTAAACTTAAAGATAGGGTAATTGAGATTTTCAGTCTGAAAAACAAAACTTATAAAGAATTAATGTTAATGATTCATGTCTCAGAGAAATGGGGATCACCAACAGGAATTTCAACACACATACAATGGGACCCCAGAAGGAGGAGAAATGCCCCCTAAAATATATATAAATATAGGTGTAGATATTGATAAATGATGGTTCAAAATTCTCAAATTAGATGAAAACATTGTTCTCCATTTGAATAACTCAATAGATTCCATGTGTGATAACCTCAAATACAGATCTACTATTAGAGACTCCATAATTTAACTTTCAAAACACAAAGACAAAGAGAGAATCTTAAAAGTAGTATGAGAGGTGACTTATCAGATATGAGGATCCTCCTTAAAAATAGTAACTGACTTCCCATTAGAGACCATGGAGGCCAGGAGGCCAAGAGATTGAGCATTCAAAGTCATGAAAGAAAAAGACTGCCAACTAAGAATTCTATGTGCTGCCGAACTATCTATAAATAGGTAGGAGAAATTAAGACATTTCTGTGAACATTGAGAAACTTGTTGCTAGAATAGTTTTTCTACAAAAAATACTAATGGGTAAAATGAAAGGACACTAGATGATAGCTCAAGTCCACACAAAGAAAGTGCTCTGGTTACATTTAGCTATACAACCATATATGAAAACAATAATTATTTAGTAGTAATTATTTGTTTTGATTTAAAAGATAGTTACATAAGTTAATAATTATGAAACATTATTAATGGGTTTATAATATAAACACGCAATTATTACCTGAATAATAAGAATAAAGGGTGGGGGACAGAATGGAACTAATTTGGAGTAAAGTTTCTATATGCCATTGAAATTAAATTAGTATTAATTCAGTCTAGATTGTCTTAAGAAGCTAATTGAAATCTCAAGGCAACCATTTAAAAATAACTAAAAATTTAACCAAAAAAGCCCCAAAGAAATGAAAATGATACACTAGAAAATATTTAACCCAAAATAAGGTAGCTATAAAGGAATAAAGGAGTAAAAAAAGATAGACAAACAGAAAACAAATTGTAAAATAACAGAAGAAGATTCTACCTTATCAGTAATTATATTGTATGTAAATGGATTACACACTCAGATCAAAAGTTGGATTGACAGAAGTGGGAGAGAGGTCTAACCTACAGGTCTAAGGATACAGAAATGTATTTTGTGTTTAAAAATAAATTGGCTGAAAGTAAAGAATGGGGATATGTACATATGTGTGTGTGTGTGTGCTCATGTATATATGTATATATGACCCATCCAGAAGGCATCCAGCCATGTAATATGAAAAATAGAGACCATTATTGAAGAAGATATAAGATACAAAAACATTGTACATGGGACAATGATGCCTCAGTCTCCTTCAAAGTAGGCACCTTAGGACCTCACACAATTCTCCCAATCGTTATCAGCTGCCCCATCATATATTTTTGAATCTCATTAACGATCTGAACTCTCTTGCCTTTCAAAGGTGATTTTAGTTTTGGGAAAAGCCAGAAGTCACAAGGTGCCAATTCTGGGCTGTACAGGGGCTGAGCCACCTGAGTGATTTGACGTTTCATCAAAAAATTCTGCTTGAGACATGATGCTGAGTGGGTGCATTGTCATGATGAAGCTGCCAATCAAGAGTGACCCATAGCTGTGGCCTTCAGAATTATGTAAATAGTTTCCATGGAGGAATGTTCAAGCTTAATGCAAAATTTGATGCAGATTTGTCGTTCTACTCACTCAGTCAATTTGAATGTGATGGCCACACAGCACACATGCTCACTCAATGGTGTCTATTGCCCCCTCTGACTAGTACAGTGAAGTTGTCATTGTTCACACATGCGCATTCCAGTCCACTCTCCTTAGCTACCAGGTTACGTGGTTGTCACACAAACCATTCTTGTTATATTAACCATGGATGGACTTTTTCCAGATAGACCATTTTATGTGTGTATATATATATAATGTGTATGTATGTGTGTGTGTGTGTGTGTGTGTGTGTGTGTATGTGTGGGTATATATAGGGGGAAGAGAGATAGAGATCATGTAAACCATTCTCCAAACAAAATGAGTGTGGCTAGACTAATAGATAAAAAAATGACTTTGAGAAATAAATTTTAGTTATTTTTAAGCCCAAGACTTCAGTGTTGTTTGCTATTAAATTATAGAGCCTCATAATATACAGTAAATTTTGGCCACATTCATAAAAATACAATACTAATTTATAATATAGAAGAACAACTCCTTAGTTATTCCTAAAGAAGGGACAACAAATGAAAATCAATATTTTCACTCATTTATTTTTAAAGGGTTTTTCATCCCCTTGAGTATATTATAGAAAAGAAACATGTGAAAGGAAAGTAAGGACTATATGAAATGAACCCCATAATATGTCTATAGCAACATCTGGATCCTAACAGAACTTCAATAAATGTTAGTTTATGGACTCTGTTATACTCTGTTATCTATATTTAATGTCATTAATGTTTCAAAGCTTTTTAGTTCTTATTCTGATTTTGTAATTTTGCATTTAAAATTGTTATAAAACAAATTAAATACAAAAAAAGGAATTAAACTTTTAAAAACAAACTCATTGAGAATTATTGAAAATAATAATTGAATTTGTATTTGGAGTAGTCGATTCTGAAGCATAACAAACTGTGGATAAATGATAAATATGGCCATAAATATATGTTTAATAATGGGTGTTAGCTTAATCATAGAGTCCCATTAATGGGAAATATTTGTGATTTAATAGGGAATCAATATAATATTTCTACCATGAAGGTTAAAGCTTAATTAAAAACATGCTTGGGTAAAAAAGTTAGTGCTTAATGTGCAGATAATTAAATATCACTGAAGAGGCTGGGGCAACAAATTGCACAAAAGGGAAAAAAGGGTTTTAAGTGATATAGAAAAGAATAAAATAGGTACTCTGATTCTTGAAAAAGATAGGAACAGAAATACATTAAAAGCCTCATTATATGAGAAAATTCTCAGAGGAGATCAGTTCATAGAAAGCAGAATTAATGTCTTTTGTACTTCTGTGTTTCTTCACTTTAAGTACTATGTTTCTTCACTTTAAGAAGGAGGGATATGAAATATTCCTCTGGATGCCAGGAAGGTTCAAGCATAACCCCCTACCTTTTTATTAAGTGAACAATGTAGGAAAAATAGAAACTATATTCTATTATATTTTGCCACAAAGTAGGTACCTAATTTGGACATCCCCTGCCATCAAAAATAATAAAAATATCAACACAATAAAATGCTGTTTTTGTTTACCTATATTTTATTGTATTTGTTTTTTTTATTCTCTATTCTACCCTCAACCCCAGCTTCTTCTCAGCCCCTCCAGACTTCAAACACACACACATTAAATATGTGCTCGATAGACTCAAGGCGCTGTGCCCTTTAATTTAGTGTAATAACAATGGAGGAGACATTGTTACTGAGTTTCCCATGCTCAGTCACACAACTGGGTACTGTGGCTCTGGAATTGAAATGATAATCTGACAATAGTCTAAGTTGGGTAATATAAATTTATAAAATAATTATCCTCAGAGATATAAGAAAATATATTGCATTAATGAAAATGAATGGAATGCTCTCAAGTCAAATTTCTATAACAGAAAAAACACTTTGGAAATTTAAATCTATCTATCTATCTATCAATCATCTATCATCTATCTATCTATCTTGAATTAAAAAAAAAATAGAAGTTTTGTATGATTAGACTGAGAAACTCTCCCAGAAAGTAGAATAGAAAGTCAAAAGAAAGGAAATAGCAGCAAAAAAAAAATTGAATGACCAATCTGATAGGTTTCTGCATGTCAAAGCCCCAACCACATTCTTGCCCCTTCCCCAGGTCCCTTTTTGGCTCTATTCCCTTTGACATTACCAAGGAGACCTCCAGGGTAATTTCTCTTATCTTTACCCTGGTCTGCATAGAACAACCACCATTGAGCTTCTCAACAAGTAGAAAGACACGACAGCACATGGGGAAGAACTGAGGAAACTACACAGAAGTATTTTTCTGGAGGTTCAGACTGCCCACTTGGAATTGAAAGGAGATACTTTGCCCAAAATTGATGACAGTCAAACATAACCTGAATTACAATTTGTCAGGACAGTTAGAGACTGGGTTGAAGTACAAAACTGAATTTGAGTAAACTTGAAGATATGTTCCAAGCTTATTTATCTTCATTTTAAAATTTCTCCTTACCAAGTGCTTTTCAAAACTGTCTTTTTTATCTGCTGCTCCATTCAGTAAGATTCCTTATTTTATCAATCATCTATCTGTTATCTGTCTGTCTATCCACCTATTGTCTGTCTATCTCTATTGTTGACCTAAAAATAAATGGCCAAAGTGAAAGGCAAGGAGTATTTGAGATTCGAAAGAATCAGGAAAGACTGATACAGGCAGAAACCCAAATAGTATTCTGATTAGGAGTTGGAGGCAAAGTGCACTCATGAGAGAGGAAAGGGGAATAACTCTAAGAACAGAAGAAAGAAACTTCTATGGATGTTAATAGCTAAGGAAGAAATATTTGTAGGTGAAATTAGCTAACATAGTAGTGCTAATTCTAAAGAATGTCTTTACTTTTCAATCCAGTAGTCATGGCATCTGCTTTCCTGCTGGCTTTGCAAACAGTGCTTCTTTGGGCCCAGTTTAAAGTTTATTTTGCCCAGTTTTAAGGGCAAAAGTTTGAGGAGTAAACCATGCAAAGCCGAGTTCCACTGGAATGCCAGCTCTGATTCCATATTAAAGTGGCTTTGTTTCTATCATTTCTTTATCCATCTATCCATCCATTTATTTATCATGTATTGATCAGAGGCAATAACTTTTTATTTAATATTGCAGAATATAACATCCCTTCTTTGTATGTGAATTATTCTTACGAATGGCAATTTTTTCCTGCTATTCTGGCTTTCCAAAGATCCATTCTTCTTGAGTTTGGCTTTTCAGATCTCACATTTCACACTCACGTCTTTGTATGCTAAGTGAAATAAGCCAGTCAATGAAAGGCAAATACCATTTGATCTCACTTATAACTGGAATCTAAGGAAAGAAATAAACTAAGGAGAAAAATAGAATCAGAGACACAGACACAGGGAACAGACTGATAGCTGTAAGAGGGGAGAGCAGGGAGGGGAGGTTGGACTGGTTGAAAGAAGGTGAAGGGACTAGACGAAGAACATAATGCATCTTCCATGGACATGAACAATGGTATGGGGATTGGCAGTGGAAAAGAGGGGTTGGGAGGAGGGAGACAAAGGGGGAAAATTATGACAACTGTAATAGCATAAACAATAAAAATTTTTTAAATAGGCCACTATAAAAATAAATTTAAAAAACACCATTTGTGTTTTTGATTACTTTTTCCAAAATGAGCTGATTTAAAAAAAAAAAACCTCAGTGCTAATTTCAATCATACAGTGAAATGCATGTTAAAGATGGTTTCCTATCTCCTGGTGTCCACTGTACCGGGGATATTTCCTTAATGCTAAAATTTTTCTCTTTATTTGAGAATCAGTGCGATTGTTTCTTTCTTAGGAAGTGTTCCTTTTTGCACATGTCTAGAGAATGCAATGTAATTATTGATCCTATTTTTTATCCATTCTTTAGTTTTTGTAGGATGTCTGAAATATCCATTTTCATTTTTGCAACATGGAGCTGAACATTACGCTTTCAAACTGAGGTAACAAAATTGGCTTAATAAAGTCAAACCCTTATCCTGTTTTTGATAGCTCTTTAGAAAAATCATACCTAACAGCTATGTTAATCATGTCTCTTTTCAACTGACTACCCACAAAAAGTCAAGTGCCTCTTGAAATCCTCAACTTAAATTATATTGCCCTAATGGTAAATGAAGAGATTAACTAAAGATGAACAACCATCTGAAGCACGTTTAGAGACAGAAATGATACTCTATTTTCTATGCCCTTTTAATGTAACCCAATAAGTGCTTAAATATTTGTTTCTTTATGATTGAGTTTTTACAACTTCATATTGAAAGGAGAGTTCAATAAAATTTACTTTACCTACATCAATGAAATGGCTACATATTTTAAAATGTGAATATTTCAAAAAAGGATCTGTTTCAACTTCTGAGTTTTTGTCTCCATAGTCCATCACAGGGCTGTTGCAGAAACGTGACTGAGCAGGCTAATGTTGAGATATTAAATATTCATTTGATATTTATTTAAAATACAGTATACATTTCACATTTAAAGGAAATTTAAAGTGTTACTAAAAGTTTAATAAATTAGAAAATTTTAAACAAGGGATAAAAGTGAAGTAAAGTAGGAGCAGGGTTTCTGTGATTCAGACATGGAATTGATTTCTGAGCTCTCCAACTTTCCTTCTTGTATAAGAAAGGAGAAATGACACGAGTCACTTAGAGAGTCATGATACTTGCTATTGAATTATTTTCAGAATGAGCATGTCAAAACATGCAATACCTGATTATTTAGTCAGAGGCATTGACTTCTTTTCCCTTTGGTTGTCAAGTATAAAAAGGAAACAGCCAACACAACAGCTGTCCTGTGTGAATGAATCAAAATTATACCTATTTTTTTGTCAGGCTGACAAAAAAATAATGTTTTTCGGTGTGTCACAGAATTTCAATAATTAGTTTACAAGGTCTGTCCAGAAGGTATCCAGCCATGTAATTTGAAAAATAGAGATGTTTATTGAGGAAGATACAAGATACAAGAAACATTGTACGTGGGACAATGACGCCTCAGTCCCGCTCAAAGTAGGCACCTTGGGACTTCACACAGTTCTCCCCATTGCCATCCGCTGCCCCATTGTATTTTCCTGAATCTCATCGATGATCTGAAGTCTCTTCCCTTTCAAACGTGATTTTAGTTTTGGGAAAAGTCAGAAGTCGCAGGGCACCAAATCTGCACTGTAGGTGGTCTGAGCCATCTGGGTGATTTGATGTTTCACCAAAAAACTGCATGAGACGTGATGCATGAGCAGGCACGTTGTCATGATGAAGCTGCCAATCACCAGTTGCCAGAGGCCTTTTTCATCAATATTGCCTGTCTCAGTGGACTAATAACACTGAGTTAGTGCTTCTTATTAATTGTTTGGCCTGGAGGAGCGTACTTCTGATAGACAACATCTTCCCAATCAGAAAAACACAGTGAACATGGTCTTGTACTTGTACAAAGGCATGGCTTTGCCACGCCTTCTTCAGGTGTGGAGAACCAGGCAACTTCCATTGGGATGACTGGGTTGTTGTTTCTGGATCATACTCGTAGCCATTGACCCATGATTCATCTCCACTTATGACCTTTTTAAGGAAATCTGGCTCATTAGTTGCAGTTTGAATCAAGACATTAGCAACTGCAGCACAATATTCCTTCTCCTTTGGTAGCAGAGGCCGCAGGGTGAATTTTGCCACAACATGTTTTGTGTCAAGATCAAAATCTCGGAAACAGTAGTTTTTGGAATCAGCTTCTAGTTCTCACACTGTCATTCACTGATCTTCATTGATTGTAGCTCATACACATTCAGCATTCTCAGATGTTCTGCATGTCGCAGGCCTTCCAGAATGTGGATCACTTTCAACAGATTCTTGACACCTTTGAAGCATTTGTGCCGCACTTTCATTTGCACTGCACTCACTGCATCATCCCCAAAAGCTTTCTGAATAGTCCAAATAGTTTCCACAGAGGAATGTTCAAGCATAATGCAAAATCTGATGGAGATTCATTGCTGTGTTTGCTCAGTCATTTCAAATGTGATGGCCACACAGTACACATGCTCACTTAGCAGTGTCTACCACCCCCACTGACTAGTGCTATGAAGTCATCATCATTCACACGTGCACATTCCACTCCACTCTCGTTGGCTGGCAGGTTACATCGATGTCATACAAACCATTCTTGCTATGTTAGCAATGGTTAGACCTTCTGTGGACAGACCTTGTGTACGCTCCATAAGATGAAAAAGGTCGAACACCACTCTCCAGGGGTAACTACATTTTCTGGGATGGTGGAAAGTACGTCAGACACAAGTCATATTTGTTCACAGTCTCTGCAATTTCTTGAACCTAAAGAATAACACTTTCCAACAATGTTTTGAGCTGACTTTTGGTTTGGTCCTAATAATACCTGAGGGCTATAATTTGGGCTGTTTCTCAGTGTCCCATCAGTCTATCCTGGCTGACTGAGCTTATGATTGAATTTCAGATAAATATGCTTTCATCATTTCTCAGATAAATGGAAGAGTATAGTCTTATTGTCTATGCATATAAAATATTTATAATTATCAAATATTTTTATCTTTATAGTAACATTTGATACATATTTTATATAGGACACTGTTCATATGTCACTTCCTCAGAGGACATTTTTGTATCAACCCAGGATCCATTTTCATTCCTGCTTTGTTTTTCACAATACTATTTGATATTTTACAGATTCATTTTATTTTCTTTTATTCATTTTTTTTTCAGTTTTTCACTGGAATGTACATTTCAAAAGGGTAGAGAATTTTGTTTATTCACCACTGTACATCCAGAACCTAGAATTGTATCTGGTACATATTCAGTGCTTAAAGTATAATGATAATTTTAACTAGTCCTACATGCTAGATTTGGTGATGAGGAAACAAATTCATTAGGGCCTTTTGATTTGCTTAAGGGACAGAGCTAATAAGTAGCATAATCTATTCACCCTTGCTCCTTTCCATCTGGGTACCTTTAAAGGTTAATTTTGAACCCAAGTTCAATTATACTGGTATTTTTAAAATATTGTTTGATATGCAGAGGAATCTGAAAACAATTTAGTGTCATTAACCTGTAAAAGGAGACTAACATTTTCATGGCGAGGCATAATATGAGCAATATAGATAAATAACTTTGGGAATGTCTTGGACACAGTAAAGTTATTCAAGTTTGAAAGTTCAGTAGCTCAGAATTCTCTAAGCTACTGATATTCTGATTCTCAGAATATTTTGGAAGTTTTAAAAGGATGCCTCTGTCAGACACATCGCCCAAATCATTTCATCTTATGCTTTTTTAAAAATATAAATCTTAAAGTCACAGCATTCTATTACATTTCCGTTGTTATTAATGTACATTTTGTAGAGGCAAATAAAAATAGATACATTTTCTAACTTTTTAATATCTTCAATTATTTCTCCATATTCATTAGTTTTTCGTTTATGATAATTATAGCTCTTATTTCAAGAAGAGGTTTCAGATGTCACTATGCAGTTTGCTGTCTTCTATGTGGCTGTAGATTTTTTAAGAGACGCACTTGTAGTTATATTAGAATCCACATAGAATTGCAGTATTTTGGAAATGCTACATGGCTTTCTACTTCGCTAAACATAAAATATAAACATGTGGATAATGTGCTTGCCTGACTTTTTCAAAAAGTATGCCACTACTAGAAGTCTCAAAAATTCATTCTAAAGCAGAATTTCTTACTTGCTATTTCAAAGCAGCAAGCATAAGATTAACTGGAGGGGAACTTAAAAAGGTTCAGCACCTGAAACCACAGTCAGTACCACTCCATCTACCCCTTCGCAAGCTGCATAAAACACAGCACTAACATAATGTGAGTGTTAGCTCTTTGTAATGACACCCCTGTGTACACTTTACCCAGCACCCTTTCAGCTCTACTCACTTGTCTTAAGCCTGGAAGAGGTGAGCAAATTGCCGCAGGCTAAAAATATCTCCAGGATATGAGTTTCCACCCTCTTTCAAACACTCGAAAGAGGCACTTCTCGGTAGTGAATTGTTTCCTTACTTCCCTCTGTAGACCACACTTTTCAGGATGAAGAGTGAAACCCGACCTATCTGCAGGGTGTGCCAGTGCCTAAAGGTTCAGAATAGAATACTTCTGGAGGGAACAAAGTGTCCTCGTTCATACGCACTGATTTCAGCAGAGCCGCCAAATAAAATTGTCCCTTTTATTTTCCACTCCTTTCCAAGGGATGGGCATATGCCTTTTCTGGGAACTATAGGATAGTTAGTGTCTTGGTTTAGACCATGAATACCGATGCTCAACTAGCTGGAATCAAAATCTGATTAACTTCTTATTAAACATGTGACTTTGAACAAGTTGCTTAACCTCTCAGTACTTCAGTTTTTCTCCCTCTCAAATGGAGAGTATATTAGTACCTTCATCCTAGGATGATTGTCTTGCTTAAGTCATTAAATAAATAAGAAGTGCTTTGAACAGGCATGGCGCAGAGAAGCTGCGTTTACATTTGCTACCGCCGTAGCCACTGCGCATGTGCGGGCACACCCATACGTTTGTGACTTCCGTGGTACCTTTTCTAAAGTCCTAATTCTTCTCATTAATTTCTTTAATCATTAATTTGACATGATAGACATTCTAATGCGTGACAAGAGATTGTCAAGTAAAGGCTTGCTGAGTGTTAGTGTTCCCGATTCCTCCACACTGCTTAATCTCGTGTTCAAAGGCAATTTTTCCAAGTCATTGCTGGGCTCAAATATTACCTTACTGTCTAACAAAAACAGATTTCCTATTCCATGAGGAATCCCTATACTTTATATAAGTCATATTTTTTGTTCTTACTTTTTCCTCCATCATCAATATCTGCCTAAATCTTTCCATTGAGTGACCAACTCGAAATTTACTTCTGCTCTAAAACCTTTCTTAAATTTTCCAGTCAAAATGACTTTTTTTATGCTACCATCGCATTTTGTTTGATTTTATATCTCCTTCTTTAAAAAAATACTGTTTTGAAGTATAATTTACCTACAGAAAAATACTCAAATTTTAAGCTTATAGTTCAGTGAGTTTTGACAAATGCATATACCTTTGAAACTCACATTTCTATTGTTAGAGAGCATTTCCTTCCCTTCAGAATATTGTCTTGAGCTCCTTCCCAGTAAATCCCCACAATCTCTCTCAGGTAAATTCATTCTGATGTCCATCACCTTGCCTTAGACTTGACTGCTTCAGAACATCTTATAAAATCAGGCAGTAGATACTCTTTCATATGTGTTACTTATGAATTAAAGAATTCTAGACAAAATCAGAAGGTTGTGCAGTAGTAAATAATGGCTCTCTATTAAATAATGCCTAACTGAAGTCTCTCTTAAGGGCACTTGGCTAGGATACCACAGTATCTGGCACACAGCAGATACTCTATTACAGTTAACTTACATATTACATGGAACTTTACAGACAATGGCTTCACCTAATGTTTAAAATTCAGTCAGACAGGAGAGGCTTATATTCCAAGCAGACATTTCACATCTTCCTCACATATTCATTTTCTCCCTGTGTTTTGGAACTTATCCTATATTGCAATCATGTCTATACCAATTCAGTAAATCATGAAAGACAAACTCTTGGCATTGAGAGTAACAGGCTAGACCCATACAGTACTTTATCTAGTGTTATATTCAAAGTCTGCCTAGAGCACCTCAAGAAAATTTCACATAAGGTGATATTCTTACAGTGTTTACAGAGAGCATAATGAAATCCCAAGTTGCATAACTTAGCACGTTATGCATTATCTTGCAGCCACTGAATTGGTAATATCTACTTAAAATGTGCAAGTAATTCAGCCTTTCCCAAAGTATATCATTTTGTCAAAATAAAGAAATTTTCAAATCCCTCTTGGATATGTGCTTGGGTATGCTGTTGAAAAAGTACTATCCTGCATTTGAAAAGAAGGAAATCTAAAATATTCAACATTGGCAATTAGGGATTCTAAATTGATGGAGATCACACAAATTCAAATCATGTGTGGAAACTTCCTAACTGAATTTTCAAACAAGACTATAACAACAGCCACATGAATGTTGCCTATATCCTAGTAGTCCACTTTGGAATGTCATACACTTATTTCTTGTTACAGGGCTCTCTGGGGTGTGTTCAAGCAAAGTTATAGAAAACCAAAAACAAAATTCCTCACTGTATTTTACAATATTTTTAATATATTACCCATCCTAACTACCCAATCCTAATACTACATTTACACTCCAGTGACAAAGATATGCCACAGCGGAGGTAAGTCTTAAGCATGGTTTCAACTCTAAAAACAAACCCAAAAGAAACATTCTAAAAATGTGAGCAATAACACAATAATTTGAATAAGAACATGCTTGTGAAAATCACATACACATATGGAGTGTAAGTTCAGATATACTGATACACAGAGGAACACATCAGTAAGTACTAATATGTACAGTAAGGATACAGTTAACAGTTGTTGCCCTGGCAATATCAGCCCTCTGAAGAATCCAGCCCAACAGAAATGTCTATTTATTCTTTTTGTGCCAGGCAAAACCAGAGAAAACTGATACCTATCCTGTTTTCACAGGACAGACATGTGAAAGAAATAATCACAAAAATGGCCATTGAATTTATTTGACATGTGTGTGGAAAACTTTCTGAGTATATTTAAAATCTTTTAAATGGCTGGTTTCTTTTTGTAGGCTCTCACTCAGGACTCTGACTCTTATGTGGTTGGTATGGTTACATAGTCCTTGGTCTATAGCAGTTCAAAAATCAGAGATAGAGGCTAACTAGAAGAGACCTGCTGGAGGCAGTCATCCAACAATAAATAAGTAACAGTGAACAACTCATAACAATGTAAAAATAAGGCAAACAACTGTAGCTTAATTCAATAATTCAATATTTTTCCAACTTTTGTCCTCATATATGCAATTTGTTTTTAAAACAAATCTCACCTGGACATGCAAACAAATAAGATGCATAAATGTAGGGCAGTTCAAATACCAAACCTAATAGACCTCAAAGAATGGTTCTCAGAAAGCTTATGGTTCATTAGTTTTCCTTAAAAATAACTACGTGCCCTGGCTGGTGTGGCTCAGTGGGTTGAGTGCCGGCCTGCGAGCCAAAGAGTCACTGGTTCAATTCCAAATCAGGGCACATGTCTAAGTTGTGGGCCAGGTCCCCAGTGTGGGGTGCATGAGAGGCAACCACACATTGATGTTTCTCTTCCCCTCTCTCTCCCTTCCCTTCTCTCTAAAAAATAAATAAATAAAATATTTTAAAATAAATCACTACCATAACCGATACCATCATGCCTCTAAAGAAATATTCAATTTAATTCACCTTAAAAATTTACAACACTAAGAACAATACAAAAAAAGAATTTAGACTGACAAAATAAAGAAAGAATTTGATTGTAGTGGTGCTAGGAAAAGAGTTATTGTTGAAATTCCAGGAAGAGGGACCACCAAAAATGAATGCAAAAATGTGAGATGAAAAATTTTTCAAAGTTCTCTATGTATTCCAAACCCTGTCTCTGCCCTGTCACCCACATGCCACACATTGTAGGACATATTCATCTTGTAAAACAATTTTCGACCCTTCACTTTGATGTCATTATTGCCAGGTGTTTTTGGCCCTCTGAGTGGTAGAAGTCCAAGGAGCCAGTTTCATACTGTGCCAGCTAATGTAATTGTACATATTAGATACCACTGCCGGTACAGAATATCTCCCCAAACTCACACCAAATGCATCTCTAGATCAACCTTCCCTCAGAAGGATCTCAAAATTGCCTATATTGTTAATAAGTAACATGGCAAAAGATAAGTTGGAGTGGAAACAGAAAGCAGTTATAATGTGACCATGGTTAAACTATTTCATATTTTTGCATTTTTGTCAAAAATATATGACCATACAAATGCATTTTATTTAGAGGACTTTCCAGGACCTTCGAAAATGTCTGTGCAAGTGAGGGTCTCTAGAGCTTGGCTTCATTAGTTTCATGGTATATATGGAAAAAATCTTTTATACCATATAATTTCTCAAATGTCAGCACTCTATTTCTGTTTCGGTAATCTTACTGTTCATGCATATTTTATAGTATGTCACCACAAATCCTTTTAGAAAGCACTTTGTAAAGCAAGTGGTATATAAATTATGAACTCCTACAGAAGTAGGACAGGGAGTTAGAGGCCACATATCAAGCCATTCTCACTCACTGCGTGATCTTAGGTTAACTAACTCAATGTCTCTGGGTTCCAAGTCCCTAAGCTCAACAGCATAAGGCCCAAAAAGAAGGCCAAATATTTTGATAGCCAGCAAAATGAGAGAACCTTAAACGGCCTAATTACAAATTTCCTCTCCACTCTGGTTCCACAGGTTAAATCTGCTAGGCAAACAACCCTCTCATCAAGGGGACAAGGCACAGTTGTTCCTGCTTATCCCTGAGCAGTAGTTCCAGTCCCTGCCAGCCTGTAGGATCATTCAGACAAGCCAATCACACGCTCACATGGAAACCAGTGGTCTCAGCACCCTCTTGGTAAAAAACCTGCCTCCCACAGACCCTGCTTATCATTCTGTTCCAAAGTGCAACCTCTATGTGGCACTGCATCTCCTGGGCTGTGAATATATGGATATATATTCACATAATAACGTGCTATTAATCTTATCTACCTCGTATCAAGTATCATGTATTTAGTGCCCCCCATAACCCTAGGAGAAAATCGCTCCCACACTATGACACCCAACTTCTATTTCTCAGTTCATCCTAGTAGGAACTAATCTAGCACAGATATTTTTCTGCTACATATCCAGAGTAGAGGCCCTTTATACCTGGAACTCATGACATTTATTGTGCTTTACTCTCCATTATGTAAAGACAGGTCACAACTACTGCCTAGCCAAAAGGTAGTTTATATTTTCACAGCAATCCAGAGGCCATTTGGAAACTCTATCTCCATTTTATTTGTGTGTGTGTATGAAGCTATTTAAACCCCCTTGTTTTAACCTTTTGGTAACTCCCGGGAAAACAGGGAAAATACTGTATTTAATCACTGGGAAATAATAGAGATTAATGTCTGTCATATGATTTGTACTCCAAAATGGTAGCAATTGTTTTTAATTTTTACTGTTAGCCAGTGTTTGACCCTTTAATCATATATGCCCTGTTATATGATGCATGGTTAAGTAAAATACTTAATGTTAATTTTCTTCATTTTCTCAGTTTCTAACACCAAAATTCTGCTTTATTTTTTGTTCTTCCAATGGCCACAGCCTTGGCAGTTATCCCATAGGCACCTTATACAGGTGACATCCTTGTTTAAGGTTTAAAAAAATCATTACTTAATGATCAATTCTCATGTGCTTATAAGCAATACCCATATATAATTTTATTTAATTAAATCCTCATATCGATCCTATAAATTAGATATTCCTATTTCACCAATAGAGTTAACCGAAACAAAATCAGTAACTGCACAGAGCTGTGCTTGAACTCCCATCAAAAACTGCACACTAATCACTCCACGTGCCCAATTCCAGCTTATCCTGAAATCCCAGGGCTCACAAAGCAGCATGAGCGGGCCCAGCTTTCTTAAGGGGAGCAGTAGGATTTACTTCTTTTCTGCCAGTGTCCACTCTCCGCACTACCACCTCCAGATGTTTCCCCACGCCCATGGACTGTGCTTGCACACCTCTGCTCAAGCCTCTTCCTCTTGGCTCATTCACCCCTTTCACTGTAGCAAAGCTTCCCATAATGCCACCTACACCCCACAGGTCACCTTCCTGTTACTCCCCCAAAGAAGCATGTGACTTCATCCCATTCTGGGTCTTTCTCACACATCTCGGCCGTGAAACTGGCATCTAGGATCCTCTCTGCCTGTTTTACAGATGTTTATCACAAAATTTAGAAGCCACCATTCCATGAGATTATTTGTTATTTGCCTGAAACAGTGCATGAAAAATAGAGGGGCCTATTTTCTGCACAGGTATACTAGGAAGGGGTCTCTACGAAGACAAACAAAGGGAGTTCTCTTTGCAAGTTTTTGTCTGTTCTTTGCAACCTGTTGAGGTGCACTAGAGTTTGTTTAGAATTCATAAGCCTCAGCAGGGATGTTGCTAATTTCCTTGGTTAAAAAAAAACAAACAGAAAAAAGAAAGGGTTTGAATATTTGACTTTTGTGGTTCTGTTTTTTATTTTCCTTTTAATGAATAAAGGAACAATTTCACCCATCAATGAACAGAATGAAATTGTAACAACATATGCTCTTTCTTTTCTTTTACTCAATTTTATTTTATTTTAAAATTATGTTTTATTGATTATGCTATTACAATTGTCCCAATTTTCTCCCTTTGCCCCCCTCCACCCAGCAACCCCCACTCCCTCAGGCAATTCCCACACCATTGTCCATGGATCATGTGTATAAGTTCTTTGTCTACTCCATTTCATATACCGTACTTTACAGCCCCATAGCTATTCTGTAACTACAATTAATTTGTACTGGTTTCTTCTAAGATTCTCTCTTTATCTTTAACTTTTGGCATTTTATTTATGATGTATCTTAGAGTGGTCCTCTTTGCCTCCATCTTGTTTGGGACTCTTTGTGCTTCCTAGACTTGAATGGCTATTTCCTTTACCAAATTAGGGATGTTTTCTTTCATTACTTTTCCAAATAGATTTCCAGTTTCTTGCTCTTTATCTTCTTCTACTGGCCCCCCTATGATGCAAATGTTGGGCCTCTTAAAGTAGTCCCCGAGGCTGCTTATACTATCCTTGGGTTTTCTTTTTTTTTTTGGATTCTTTTTTCTTCTTGTTGTTCTGCTTGGTTGTTTTTTGCCCCTTATGTTCCAAATCTTTGACTTGATTCTCAGCTTCATCCACTCTACTGTTGTTTCCCTGTAAATTGTTCTTTATTTCAATTAGTGTATCCTTCCTTTCTGACTGGATCTCTTTTATGCTGTTGAGGTTTTCACTAAGTTCCTTGAGCATCCTTATCACCAATGTTTTTAACTCTGCATCTAATAGATTGCTTATTTCCATTTTCCTGAGGCCTTTTTCTGGATTTTTGATCTGTCCTTTCAATTGGGCCATGTTTCTTTGTCTCCTCATTTTTTCAGCCTCCCTGTGTTTGTATCTAGGTATTAGGTAGAGCTGCTTTGATACCATGTCTTAGTAGCATGGCCTAATGTACTAGGCATCCTATAAGGTCTAGTGGCATAGCCTCCTGTATACTCCAGGCTGGGTACTCGAGTTGTGCCCTTCATGTGGGTGGGTTACATCCTCTTCTTGTTAGTGAGACTGATTGTCATTGGCAGGTCAATGGGAGGGATTTACTTAGGCTAGTCCACTACAAGGACTGACTCTGACCACTGACCACTAACCTCTGCCCTCCATGGAGGATCAGCTATGCTAGTGCAGGATGGTGGCACATCCAATGTGGTCTGTAACTGTCCACTGGATGCACAGGCTCTGGGGTTTCTGAGGTGGTGCTGACCAAGATCAGCCCCCACTTCTGTTCTTCATGAGGCTGTCTTGCATGAGCTATAAAGAAATCTACAAATAGCTGCTGCTTGTGGTAGGCTTGGAGGTTCCCAGGTTTATCCAAGCTGTAAAACTAGGATAGCTGCTGTTAGTGCTGGGTGTGGGGCCACTTAGCAAGAGATAAGAGGGCTGAGAGCTCACTGAAGCTAGCTGTTGCTTGTTTGAGAGGTTTTCAGAAGTTGTGAAGCATAAGCCAAGACCAGCCATTCATGTGGAAAAGCCACTGTTAATAGCTTTGGTGTGCCCCTCAGTTGGGTGGAGTGGAGCTTCAGGGCAACTCCAGGGTGGGGCAAACAGTGTTAACTGGATAATGGAGTCTCAGATATGACACTGGCCTGCTGGCTCTGTGCTCTGTGGCTCTGTGGCTCTGTGGGAGATGGTTCAGAAAAGGAGCAATGACCTCTGCCCTCCTTTCTGTCTATGACAAAGCTATCTGTCCTCCAGTTTTTGCTTTGATGCCAGACCATTCAGTTCCTCCCTGTTTGCCACCAGTGCCTTTCATTCTGCTATTCCAGTGCTGGACCTCAGAGGGAATGAGTCTGAGAAAGTCCATGGACAGGTTCTTTAAGTGAAACTGCTTGGGAGTCCAGAATTTTCTTCCACCAACTCCATCCCTGCCAGTTTTTGCAACCAGAAGTTATGGGGAATTATCTTCCTGGCACTAGAACTCTGGGTTTTAGGGCCTGGTATGGGGCTGGGACTCCTTAGATATCCCTCTTGAATTTTTAATCCACCACACATGGATGTGGGAACAGCCCATATGACATCCCCACCCCTCCTACCTGTGTGGATGGATGTGGTTTCTTTAATTCCATAATTGTTGCACTTCCATTCACCTCAATTTCTGACAGTTCTGAGTGATGGTTGTTCTATAGTTTAGATGTAATTTTGATGTGGTTGTGTGAGGAGGCGAGCTGTTTTTACCTATGTCTCCATCTTGACTGGAAGTCCCTTTTGCTCCTTTTAATATTAGTGAGGAACTCAAATACTGGAAGATTCTAAAAACAGGTGTTTTGTGATGAGTGGGTGTGGTGGGCAGAGATGAGAGGAAGCAGGGCAGTAGATGATAAGTGAGAAGAGTCAGGAGAGTAGTGAGGCTGCTAGAAGAAATTCCCAGGTGTCCTAGCAGGGATCTAAAGTAGAGGAGTAGGGGATGTGATGGGTTGGGTAGGGGGAGTCAAAGAAAATGTGACAGGATAGCAGGAATTCTTAGGATTGGATATGCCTGGATTTCAAAAATTGTTTAATATAGTAATATTGTTTAATGTATGAGGGAAAAAAAAAACCTTTCTCAGAGAAAGCTCTTGAGTGAAAAAGCAGAAATTACAAAAGAATGAGACCGTTTTAGAAAATGTGTACTTAATGAATTAAAAACACCAAAATAAATCATTTGATTCGAATTTTTCATAATTAATTATATTTGCCTACTCTTAATTCTCTAGTATAATAGAAAAATGTATAATACATTAATTTAAATGCCACAGCATTGCTCAGCAGTGACCTTGTGACATGTGCACCAGGATGTAATCAGGATTTCCTATGAGAGAAAGAAATAAAGGAGGAAGAAAAGCCATGGGGACTTAAAATCCTTATATACTAAACTAGCACCTTTTGCATCTTTTGCAATTAACAAAGTGAGTGTTGATTATATTAATAGAATCCAGTCAACAGATATAAAGTCAATTGTGTGAGACATGCTTAGAATATATCTTTTTGAAGAGCATAATTTTTAACAATGGAGTACATCTGTGTACACTGAAATAATTTTCTGAAATTATTAACAAAGCTGAAAACTCACTTCATTCTCCTAATTGTTAGGACAAGGGATGCAGTGTAGCACAGCGTTAAGACTTTTGTTCTAGCATGTGACTGTCTGGGCTTGAATCTTATTTTCCCAATTCACCTGCTTTATGATCTTGGTGAAGTCACTTTAGCTTTCTATGTTTTAATTTCCTCATATGTAAAATTGAAATAACCTGAGAATGCTTTAGTTCACAACATAAAACAATAAAGCTCAGTAAATATTAAATGGTTCATAATCTCATTTATCCTATCTATTCTAAAGACATGGAGATCATATTGTATCTTATGCTTGTCTGACCCTGTACAAGCTATCTTGGGCTATGTGCAATCCACTCTGATTTTGAAAGTCCAGGGTTTGAATTCAGCATTCCTTATTTATTGCTGGATAAACATGGGAAAGACATTTAACTCCTGTGAGTTTGAAATTTAGTTTTTAATTTTAATTGTTTTATTTTTCAGTTACAGTTTACATTCAATATTATTTTGTGCTAGTTTCAGGGGTACAGCACAGTGGTTAGATAATCATGTACTTTACAAAGTGTTTCCCATGATATTTCTGGTGCCCACCTGACACCATACTTAGTTATTGCAATAGTATTGATATTTCCTATGCTTGATTTTATATCCCTGTGAGTATTTTGTAACTACCAATTTGTACTTCTTAATCCCTTCACCTTTTTCACCATCTGCCCATCCTCACTCCTGTCTGGCAACCATCATCAGTCTGTTCTTTGTATCTATGAATCTGTTTCTATTTCAGTTGTTCAGCTATTTTGTTTTTTAGATTCCACATACAAGAGTTCTTTATTGTTCAATAAAATAATAGTATTTTGGGAAAAGTTTTTTAAAAATTAAATAATTTATGAGTCACTTGTCACATATTGGCACTTATGTCTCCTTCCTTTTTTAAGTCTTTTTAAAGGTTTTCCGGTTAAGATATATTATGAATAATTTTTAGAAAGTCTCATACAAAGGGGATTGGAAATGAGTTTCAAATATACAAATCTGTTCAGCTTTCCCTATTCAATGCTTGGGAAGGTTATATGGCACAGTTCTTTTGCATGCCCGTTATACACACAAAACAATTATTCCTTTCCTTTTCACTGCTTATTAAATTATATTATTTTTATTAAAGTTACATTTCTCTAAAATACAAACTGATGTTTATCATGCTTTCTGAATGTAAGGCTATGTATGGAAAAGAGGAAAAATTTAAACTTCTGTACTGATATTATAATATTCAGATTTTTTTAAGTTTGGCACTGAATTCCACAGCATTTTATAAAATTTCAGTTTATAAAGGGATAGTGAATGTCAAATGATGTGAAGATCTTACTACAAAGAGAAGGCTGAAGGGTAGCTCCCAGCAGGCATGCCCAGACATTCACAGATGCCTTGGAGGAGACAGTCTTTGACCTGAGACTTGAAGCCTAGTCAGGATGTGATCTGGAGTGCAGAACAGGTGAAACAAAACACTACAAATTTAGTGCATGAAACGACCATTTCACTGTGCTCCCAGGCTCTGCGGGACAGGAATTTAGACAGTGCTGGCTTTGCTCTGTGATTTCTGGGGCCTCAGCTGGGAAGATTCAAAGGCTTGAGTTAAAGTGATGTTTGAGGCCAGGAATTATCAAGAAGTTTCTTCACTTACATATTTGGCACATGGCTCAAATGACTGGAATGCTGGGTTCCCCTGGAGCTGTGAATTAGAATACCTATACAGGGCCTCATAATGTACCCCGGGCTCCTCAAGCATGGTAGCTGGGTTTTAAGAGAAATTACCCAATAACAAGTGGCTCAAGAGAGCAAAGTAAAATTGGTGTTTTCTTTCCTAGATCCAGAAGACAGAGGGTCTTCTTATGCAGCCTGTTAGTTACGTGTGAGTCACTAAGACCTGTCTCAGTTCAAGGGAAGGGAGGATTTTCAGACTTACTTGAAAACCACCACTTAGAGAAAAACAGCGATTTCATTTTCCTGTTTCTCATAGCAATAAATATGAGACCTTTAACCTATCGCTCTGGAATATGTGATTTCAGAGCTGGATGATACAGTTGGGGGTGTAATGGTTATATGTGCTGAGAAGCATTGTACAGGTCCTTGTGAATTTCCTGCTGTTTAGTTCACTGCTCAAGATGTGGAGGTTGGTTCAGAAAGTTGGAACTGAATAGAAAGCTGAGCATCAGAGAGGCTGTCTAAAGACCAGAGTATTTGAGAACTCAAGAGAAATATGAAAGATTTTAAATATCAGGTGGATCATTTTTTTGATGTAAATATTTTGCTTTGTAGTCAAAGGTGAGTTCTACAAAAAGTTTATTTCTTATTAAAGGACGTGGCAATATTACAGAGGGGCTTTTTTATGGTTTTTGATATAAAAATTACCAGTGATTATTAAAAATAAAGCCCTCTGGATATTTTATAACCTTTTAAATTTGTTAAATTTAAATTAAATTTGCCTATTTTAACCTTAAAAGTAAAAGTAGGAGCTTGTCCCTGCTGTTACTTAATTATAATTCTGGAAATGGATCAGAGAATCATAGAATCTTAGAACTTCAAAGGACTTTGAGAATTATCTATCCAGTCCCTGTACCTTATGTTATAAAGGTAATGAATATCAAAGAAGTTAAATGACTCACTCAAGATCATAGAGGAAATTAATAACACAGCTTCAAAATTTAGAACTTTTTTCTGTAAGTGCTTTTGAAATACCTCTGCAGCCCTGTCTTTCTTGCTTATGTCTCATTCTCCCTAGCTCTCCAACTTTTCTGTCATTAAAAAGAAGCTACTTTTACAAGTCCAGGAAGCACAGGGAGTCCCAGACAAGATGGATGCAAAAAGGCCCACTCCAAGACATATCCTAACTAAAATGTCGAAGGTTAAATACAAAGAGAAAACCTTAAAAGCGGCAGAAGAAAAACCGTTAGTTACCTACAAGGGAGCCCCCAGAAGACTGTCAGCTAATTTCTCAGATGAAATTTTACAGGTTGGAAGGGACTAGCAAGAGATATTCAAAGTGATGGAAAGCAGGGACCTACAACCAAGATTGCTCCATGCAGCAAAGCTGTCATTTAGAATTGAAGGACAGATAAAAAGCTTCCCAGAAAAGAAAAAGCTAAAGGCATTTATAATCACCAAATGAGTATTGTATGAAGTGTTTGAGAGTTTTCTTTAAGAAGAAGATCAAAAATATGAATAATAAAATGGCAATAAATACATATCTAACAATAATTGATTCTAAAAAAAATAATAAACAAGCAAAACAGAAACAGAATCATAGATACAGAGAACACTTTGATGGTTGCCAGATGGGAGGGGGGTGGGGAGAATGGGTGAAAAAGTTGAAACAATTAAGTTCAAATTGGTAGTTACGGAATAGTCATGGGGATATAAAGTACCAAACAGGAAATATAGTAGCCAAAGGACATATATGCAGGACCCACGAACATGGACAACAATGTGGGGATTGCTTGGGAGAGTAGGGGGTTGCTGAGTGGACAGGGTCAAAGGGGGAAAATTTGGGACAAACTGCTCTTTGTGTAAAGAATAAAATATAATTCAAAAAAAAGAAAATAAACTGCTTGTGTCAGATTAGAAACATTCTTTGTCATCAAATTATAAAGAGCAGTTATAATACCACATTCTGATATAGCTTAAGGTACTCATTATTATAACCTTATCCCAACGTTGTACATGGAGGATGGCTGTCATTGTTTGACAGTTAATTCAAGATTTCATGTGTTAGATAGATTTTGTTGTTAACCACTTTGTCGACATTTACTGTTCTTAAATTTGCAAATGATATGGATAACACAGGAGCTAAAGCGAAATGTATTGTATTTTAACATAACACTGGAAGAAATTTTCTTTTTCATCTAATTGTTTTTACTTCTTGAACTTTGCTTTGGTTTTAAAATAGTTTCACAGCATATCTTTGATGATGCCTAGCAATGGGCAAAACTGCAAGCCCTTGCATGACCTCTGCCTTAAGCATTAGCTATCAGAGATGACATTTAGGCCTCAGCTGTCTTTCAGCGCAGACCCAGAGAAGCAGCAAAATCATATTGAGCAGTGCTGTGACTGACATCAAGACCAACTGTATTGACTACTGACCGCCAGCCCGACCCCAGCCAATCGGTGGAAGTCACAATCCAGATGGGCACACCTGTAAAGGTTGAGAATATTCTATTGAGATCCTCCCCTAAGTCCTCTAGATAACAGACCTTAAAATAGAGGACCCAGTGCCTGTCCCCACCCTTTCTTTCCACACCCCAGGGCATACTCTCTCTCTTTCTTTTTTATTTTGGAACGTGTCCATGCCTTCCCACCCTTCATCATTTCTCAAGGCACATTTCTCTCCATCTCTCTTCTAAGCCCCACGGGCTCTTCTTCTGCATCTGTAACTCATTTCCTGAGCTTGTTTCTTCTACAGCTCACTTCTTCTACCCCTTTGACTTTCTAAATAAACTTCCTCTTATAGTTCGAGTCTTGGCTCTGAATTCTTTCTTGCTAGAACTCAAGTTCTGAGATTGCTAGACCAAGGTCTAAGATCAGGTACCATTTCACTGTCAACAATTTGAATTAAATTAAACTAAAACTGCTTTTAGCAGAAAGGATTAAATTATAAATGAAACATAACTTTTATGATTCTTCTTTATTAACTGAATGATTGGTTGACTCATTTATTAAGTCAATAAATAGTCATTGAGTTCTAGTCATATGCTAAGAACTATGTTAGGAATTGGGAACAGAGGGTGCCCTTAAGGATTTCAAAGTTGGTCAAACACTATTCACACTTTTCTGCCATGGGAACAGAAAATAGAAAATGATACTTGACTTTGCAAAAACACAAACTCTTTCTGGAAGAGGTAGAATGTGTTAATCATGACACTTCTCCTGAATTATCTGGCTAAGCCCTTTGAGGTTGCATATATTGCATTTTATTTGTTAAATGGTTTAACTCACACCAACTAATGCCCATACAATTTTCTTACTCAGCTTAAATTCCACACGTCATTTTTTTAAATTTGCTCTTTGCAACCATTCTTAAATCTTTTATCACTTACTTTTCTCTTTGTCACAGTTTCCTTAGCTAACTTCCAATTCAAATTTATTAGTGCGGTTTTGCCACAAGAATTCTCATAACAAACCATTCCAAAACTGAAAACAACAATAATTTACTCTCTCTAATGCATTTGCAGATCTGCTAACATTGCATAGATATAGACTGAGTGGGTCATGATTTGACTACAAGTTACAGACTCTGCTCACATCTGCCCTATGTAACTCTAGTCCTCTCTGAACCAGCAGTTGACCAAGTTGTGCTCTCCCCATGGGAAAAGCTAGCAAACAAAGAAACATCAGCAATCATGAAAATACAATTTAAGACTAATAATGTGATGTCCATTATCCAATTAGGCAAAGTAAGTCGTTTGGCCATGCTCCAAATCTCAAAGGGTGGGTAAATACATTTTACCTACAATGAGGGTATGCAAGCATATGGATTTATAATTTAGTGATATGAATGTAAAAGGATATTAATGATAGTTCAATATGCCATCTTAATTACTCATCTATTAGAGGGTTGTATAGGGAACCTAAAGATAACTAAAGAAAAATTTACAAATTTTCAGATTCAAATAGGCACCTAATATTGCCCAGTGATCCTACATGGAAGTCCAGAAGTTAATGCTCCCACTCTCTTTAAAACAATTGTATATTCACTTCTCTCTCTCTCTTCAAACGTGGTTATAGTTTGTCTTTCTCCACTAAAGTGTAATTTAACAAGAGTAGAAATCTTTGAAGATTTTGATCATTGATGTATCCCAAGATCTCCGAACAGTATCTAGTATATGGTGTACACTATACATACCTTGAATTGATACAGATCATCCTAATTTTGATTAAATAATTTGCTTAATGTATCCTGCATCCTTCTAGACTGTAAGTTACATTAGGAAAGGAGCTTTTTTTAACTAATGCAAACTCCGAAAACCAGCACAGATTCTTTGCACAGAGTAATCACTCAATAAGTATTTGTTGAATGCACTATCACAAGTGTTATTCTGAGGGACTAGAAGATAGGATCTGAGATTTACTTACAGTAGTTTATAGTGAAACAAATTAGGATAAAGGTGTGTTTATTATAAAGCATTGTTTATTAGAAAACCAGTAGCTTGTTTCAAAACTAGCAGATCATATACATATCATAATTCAGTATTATTTTATTTTATATTGTTTAATTTTATTTTCTATTAAGAGGAACTGTTCCTAATGCCACATATAAAAGACAGAAATACATATTAAATTTTGTTTGTATTTTCTTTAATTATGATATCCCTCCAGGCTTTCAAAAAGCCTATTGACAAATATGTCATCATATTAAATGACACTGGCTTAAGTACTGAGACACAATAAGTATTCAATTAAAAAATATGGAATAGAATGGAACTAGAAGTCATGTCTTAGCATTTTTGATTATGCTCGTCTTAATGGCTGCAGACACAAAGTTGAAATCAATGATTTATGATGAGTTGTGTCTTCTGGGCACTTTCTTGGGCAGCATTTCACTTGGGTAATTAGCAATGGTAATTTTGAATTAAGAAGGGATATAGATAAAAAAATTAAAGTTATTTTTGATGTACTATTGTCCCTTCCTTTAATGTTTGCAAATGACATTTCATGTAGGTCAATAGCTTACATATTTCCAAGTGGCCATTGCCACTTGATTTCCAGAAATGTGCAAAGCTTGTACTTAGATCTCCCTATATTAACAGTTAGTCAAAAATCTAAAGAGATCAGTCTATTTTGAAGGGTTAATATTCTGTGATACATACCAAAAGGAGCACCAAAACCCCTTTAAACTCCAAATACCTTCATACCCTGTCATAATAACACTAATTACTAACATTAGTATAATCAGAAAGCCCCAAGATGCATTATGGGTATTTGTACAAAGATCCCTCCAGTCTCTAAACTATAGCTTGCTGAACCTTCACAGGATAAGTGATTGAGTTGTCAGGTTCCTTGCAGGGTGAAAGTTCTGTCTTCTACGTTTTTCCCAGTTGGATTTAAAAAGGAGAAAAATTCTAAAAGGTGGAAATGATTAAAGGTGGTGTTAAAGAATCTATATATTTTCACAGGGCAGCTGCCAGCCAGAAAAGCCCTATATGTGGAAAATCAAAGGCCTGCTCCTCTGTAGTGTAAACATCCTCTCAACATGTGCACACAAGCACCCGTACATCATAGAAGGAGGTATTATGATTGGAATGTTATAACCTGAGACAGCCATAGGGGATCTCACCACGAGAGGACAATCATCCTTCTGTTCTGGGTTTCATTTATGCATATTTTGCAGGGTTCACACTCTCATAAAATAAAAAGAATACCAACATGTTTCACAGTTTGGATAGCATAGCTAATGCTACAGGTTTTGTGTTGATGCCAAACATGGTGGATATTATTGTTATATCCTAATATTTATATAAATATTTTACCCTTGAGATGTGAGTAGGTATTGATAAATATCTGCCCTGAATTAACTTATGTGAAATTTATATATGAAAATAAGTTTAAGAAGTATTAAATCAGTAGTATAATGCACATAGATGTGTAATAGACATAGGAGGGATTTATGGAGACAGATGGACAGGAGCTGAGACCTGACTAAACTATTTATTACTTGCATGCATTTGATCCAGTTATTTTCTTTCTGAGCCAATTTTTCCTCCATAATAGATGCAATGATGCCTAATTCTCAAGGTCATGAGGCTGAAATAAAAGAATATGAATAACCCTGGTCAGTGTGGCTCAGTTGGTCGGAGTGACATCCTATAAACTGAAAGGTTGCTGGTTCAATCCCCAGTCAGGGCACATGCCTTGATTATGGGTTCCCCATTAGGGCATGTGCAAGAGGTAACCAACTGCTGTTTCTTGCTTATGTCGAAATTTCTCTCCCTCTCTCTCTCCTTCCCTTTCCCTTTCTCTAAAAATCAGTGAACATGTCCTTGGGTGAGGATTAAAATATAATAAAACAGAAAAATGAAAGAAAATGAATAGAGCTTTTTAAGACCAGGTTAGGTACATCTATACTTTCTCCCTTCTCATTAATTGATAACATCTCAAAGACTGTGTGTGTGTGTAGACATACACAGGTAGATAATTTTACATCTATGTTATACTTTAGAGATTTAGAGATCAGGGGTGGTTATGTAATAACTTTTGAAAGCATTCCCAGATCTCTTGAATCCCAAAAGTTTGGAAAGAATAATAAATTTCGAGTTCAGAGAAAGTATATTACTTCAAACAATAAAATTGCTGGACTTGAAGTAAATAAAATTGACTATGAACAGGGTAATATGGTTTAATCTTTTAGGTCTCCTAGTCTCAATTGCTCGGGTCGGGTGACATCTATAAAGTCAATCAGGAACAAGCACAATTGGTTCTTAAAGGATGGACAAGATTTAAACAGACAGAGGTGGATACATTCATGGAAGGGACACAGTCATGCTCTGGTGACTGCATGACTGCTCAGCGTTGAACAAGCCAGTTCCAGAATACCTGCTTTTTTCAGTGATAGAGGCAAAAAGTTGCCCTCCCTGTTAAGCCGAAATATTTAAACTCTAAAGGAAAAAACAACTTGATACTTATCCGTGGCCACTTTAATTGCTTTTATTCACCCTAGGTCAGTTTTAATCAGCTCTTTGAGTAGTGATAGGACAGTATAAAGTCCCTGAGTTTTTCTCTTTTTTATGAATAATCTTTCTATTCCCTGGGAGGACATTTTACATAGTGAGACTCATTACAGCCCTGCACCACATTGGAATCAACTTGTCCATTGCAATTTCCAGGGCATAAGGTATGCTCAGGCATCAAAGTAAGGCTAGTTGAGTTCTTCATGTTATCAAGAGAATCACACAGAGAGAATTATTTGATGCATAACACGGCTCACCTGATGTATTAAGTGCAAATCATGAGAGGCCTTAGAGACCAGTACTGACACTTACTATTAATGAGGAAATCTGTCAGAAAAGGGAGAAATATCATGCTGAGAATCAACTATATTACAGTGGCTATGACAAAGGTTTTGGCCTCAGGAACTTCAGTGTCAGAACTGTTTCTGTCACTTGCCAGTTATAGACCTGGGACAATTAACTTTAAGATACCGAAGCTTTTCATTTCTTTACCTATAAAATAGGCCTGTTCTACCTATGAATGTATTCATTGTGAGCCACAAGTGTGATCAGTGCACTAAGTGCTTTAAAAATGGTAAGGCAAGGTCCCAAAGCTTGTTTTGTTATGAGAAGTCACTATGTATCAGGCACTTTGAGATGTTTCAGATGTTTGTGTGTATTCTATGGGCTGTCGACTCTGACTCTTGGCAATGCTGTGAATGAGCCATGTCCACAGTGTCCTGTCCTCAACCGTCCTGCTCAGCCCCTACAGACTCATGCCTTTGGCTTCTTTTATGCAATCAATTCATTCAATATTTGGCCTTCAATCCATGCAATATTTGGTCTTTCTCTTTTTCTGCTGCTTTCTATTTTCTCCAGTATTATCATGTTTTTTTTTAAAGAATCTTACCTTCTCGTGATATGCCTGAAATAGGATGGTTTCAATTTTGTTATTTTTGCCCCCAGTGATGTTTCACTCTTAATTTGCTTTAGGGCCTATTTGTTCATCTTTCTGATAGAGCCAAGTAACCACAGAGCTCTCATCCAACATCGTATTTCAAATGAATAATAGTTTTCCTATCAGCCTCCTTCACTGTCCAGCGTTTGCATCCACCCATAATATAGGGAATATGAAGGTGTGGGTGATCTTAGCCTTCGTTCCTAATGACACACCTTTCCTCTTGGTGGTCTTCCTTAATTCTTCCACTGCTCTCCTTCCAAGTCTCAGCCTTCTCTTGATTTCTTTGCTTCAGCCTCTATTTGCATTGATGACTGAACCAAGGTAAGCAAAATCTTTAACACTTTCTTTTTTTAATAGTTTGTTTTTATTATATTTTTCCATTACCATTTACCATCTTATACTCTCTCCCCCCTCACTTTCTATGTTAAAGTTGTGTATTTCTTCTGTAGTCATGCTTTAGCACTTTCTTCTTTTACTTCCATCAGAAGCTATTTCAAATCATTACTACTTTCTGCTGATAAGATGGTGTAATCCTTGTATCTTAAGATATTAATATTTCTTCCACCAATTTTTACTACTCCTCCCTTATGAGTCTAGCCTTGCTTTTTATGAGACATGTTCTGCAAATGGATTTAAAAATAGGGACATAAAACACACCCTTTTCTGACAACTTTTCCTATACAAACTCATTCTGTCTCTCCATATTCTGTCTCTCCTGTATTCTGCCTAAAATACAGGTTATGCATCAGGACAAAGTGCCAAGGTGTGCCCATTTTTATTTTTAGGGCAACCCATCGCTTTCATTATCCTCACAATAAAAGGCTTTACTATAGTCTATAAACATACATATCCTTCAGACTAACCTTCTGAAATTCTTTGGAGCACTTCAGTATCCAAGAAACGTTTGCAGTGAGATCTAGAGTGCCTCTTCTTTTTCTAAATCCAACATGAATGTCTCGTGTTTCTTATTTCACATAAAGCAAAAACCTTTGCTATATCGCCTTGAAACTCGCTTTGCTTGTGTGGGGACTAAGAACAATGGTCCTACAGTTATTGCACTATTTGGCGTCCCCTTTCTTGAAAGTGGGGATGCGTGTATATTCAACACTCCCAGGGTGTTTTAGATACAGGTACATAAAAAACAGAATTAAAAAAAAATAAGAAACAGAATAAACATCTTCACATAAATACCAAAGTTGAACAAGAAGGGAAATACAATCAGAGTTCTTCATGGGGCTAACTGTGAAAAACATTTACATAGTTGCAACAATAGAAACATTAATAGTGCTTTGACCAAAAAATTATAAAACTGTTATATTGAAAAAAATAAGGGAAGAAAAGTTTAAAGAATTTGTGATGGACATGAAGATGGATGTGTAAGAGAGTAAATTCTCATTCAACATTCTTGAAAGTCCAAGCATAAAATTTAAAAGCCAGGAATAGTAGTACACATATTATTTAGAAATGGGAAATAAATAGTGAGGAAAAAACCTAAAAGAGGTGAAAATGGCTGTTTCTAGGTTCTGGAGACTGGAGCTGAGGGTAAGGTAGGAGATTATTGTTCTTTCTAACCTTTTATATTCTATTTTTTAAAAATTTAATTTTTATTCTAGTAAGAACATTTAACATGAGATCCACCATCTTAAAAAATGTTAAGCCTGCAATACAGGCTTAATACTGTGAACTATAGGCATAACAACATGCAAAAGACCTCTAGAATGCATAACTGAATCTTTGTGCACACTGACTTTCAACTCCCCATTGCCCCTTCCTCCCACCCATCCCACAACCCCCACACCTGGCAGCCGCCATTCCACTTTCTGATTCCATGAGTCCAACTATTCGAGATACTTTGATAGGTGGAATAATGCATTATTTACTTGACTGTGAATGACATTTCACTTAGCATATTGTCATCAACATTCATTCATGTTGTCACATATTGCAGAATTTATTTTTTTTAAATTAAAAAGGTAAATATTCTGTTGTATGCTTATGCCACCTTTTCTTTATGTAGTCACCCACTAAAGGACATTTAAGTTGTTTCCATGTCTTAGCTATTGTGAAGAGTGCAGCAATGAAAATGGAATGGTAATATCTTCAAGATCCTGATATTATTTCTTTTGGATAAATGAGAGAAGTGATATTCCTGAATCATACGATAGTTTAATTTTAAATTTTTTGAGATTCTTGGTAATGTTTTCCATACTGGCTGCATCATTTTGTATTTTCACCAACAGTGATTAAGCATTTTAATTTTTTTACATCGTTACCAATGCTTGTAGTATTTTTGTTTGTTTGTTTGTTGTTGTTTTTTGATAACAGCCACCTAGACAGGTATGAGGTGATACTTCATTCTGGTTTTGATTTACTTTCCCCTAATGATTAGTAATGTTGAGCATCTTTTAAAATACCTGTTGGTCATTTGTCTTCTTGAAGAAATGTCTATGAGAGTTTCTAGACTTTTTTATAATTAGATAATTAGCTTTTTTGTTCTTGAACTGTCAGAATTTCTCTCTTTTTTTGTATATTTACCCCTTCTCAGATACATAGTTCACACACTCTTTTTTCCATTCCATAGATTGGCTTTTCACTCTATTTGTTTCCTTTGATGCGCAGGAGCTTTTTGGTTTGATGTAGCCCGACGTCTCTGGTTTTTGCTTTTGTTACCTGTACTTTTGGTGTCCGATTTGCGAAACACTGCCAAGATCAATGTCATGAACTTTTCCCTCTACATTTTATTGCAAGAGTTTTACAGTTTCAGGTCCTATATTTAAGTCTTTAATCCATTTTGGGTTCTTTTTGAGTATGATATGAAGGTCTAGTTTCATTTTTTGCATGCGAATATTCAGTTTTCCTATCACCATTTATTGAAGAGACCATTCTCTCTTCATTATATATTAATGGCATCATGGTTAAAAATTAATTGATGGTTTACGTGTGGATTTATTTCTGGATTCCATTTTTTTCTTTGGTATATGTTTGTTTATTCTAGTATCATAATTTTTAAAATACTGTACGATTGTAATATAGTCTGAAATCAGGACATGTGAGGTCTCTAGCTTTGTTCTTACATTTTAAGACTGATTTGGTTATTATAATCTTTTGTGGTTCTGTATGAATTTACATATCTTATTTCTGTAAAAAAATGTCATTGCAATTTTGATAGGTATTGCAATGAATGTGCAGATTGCTCTGAGAGGTAATTTTGACAATATCAAGTCTTTTAATCTATGAATATAGCATGTCTTCCTACTTGTTTGTATCTTCTTTAATTTCTTAAATCAATGTTCTATAGTTTTTCATCTCCTTGGTTAAGTTTATTCCTGTTTTATTCTTTTTGGTGCTATTATAAGAGGGACTTATTTTTTAATTGAATTCTTCATTTATCTTTTGGATTGTTTATTTATTATTAGAGTGTAGAAATTCAACTAATTTTTTTTGCATGTTGATTTTATATTTTGCAACTTCCCTGAATTTATTAGTTATAACGGTTTCTTTTTAATTGGCGTCTTTAAGGTTATTTATACATAAGATCATGTCATCGGCAACAGGAACAACTTAAATTCTTCTTTTCTACTTTGAATACCTTTAGTTTCCCTTTCTTCCGTATTGTTCTGGCTAAGACTTTCAGCACTCTGTTGAATAGAAATGGTGGGAATGAGCCTCCTTGCCTTGTTCCCGAACTTACAGAAAAATATTTTAGCTTTTCATTATTGAGTATGACATTAGCCGTTGGATTTTCATATATGACTTTATTATGTTGTGGTAACTTTTTAATCTTTCTAGTTTGCTAAGAGTTTTTATCAGGAATATATTGAATTTTGTCACTGCTTTTTCTGCGTCTATTGAGATGATCATGTTATTCATCTCATCTTAATTGATTTTTATATATTAAACCATTCTTGCATGCTAGGGATACATCCCACTTAGTGATAGTGTATGATACTTAAATGTGTGGGTGATTTTGTGTTGCTAGTATATTGTTGAGTTTTTTTGCATCTACATTCATCTGGGATATATTGGCCTATGGTTTTCTTGTTGTGTCTTTGGCTTCAGTATCAGAGTAATACTGACACCATAAAATGAGCTTAAAAAGTGTTCTCTTCAACTTTTTGGAAGAGTTTGAGAAAGATTGGCTTTAAATGTTTGGCAGAATTCACCAGTGAAGCCATATAGTCCTGGATCTTTCCTTTAATGAGTTGTTTTACTTGGTGTCTGCACCGCAGACAAAAGAGTCATCTCTGACAGTCTTCAAACAGAAGAGCTCAGCAATAGTCACAGGCACTGACCCTGAACTCCTCTCAGATCTTCATTCCAGTCCAACCTGCTCTCTTTGTTCTTACTTGCCCCCAGGTGGCTGCAGTGTGCTAGGTCCCATCAGTGCTCCAGGACAAAAGAGACTGAAGCTAGTCTCTTTTCCTCAAGGCAATCACCAGAAAAGTTGGACAGATGGACACTCTATGCAATTCTTTCTCTTAGGGAGAAGCTAGGATCTAGGGTGTTTAACCTGTGTGCTCTGAGCTGAGTCCAGGAGATGACTTATGTTGACTATTTACACAAGAAATCAAACAGCCTTCTTTTTTTCACTCCCACCCCAGGCAGAGTAGGTGGAGTCCTCTTAGTACCATAAAAAAAAGCAAGACAGAAGCCGGTCATTTGAGTATCCCTGGGAAAATAGGAAACACTGGATGCGTGCGCCAACTCTTTGGTGCCCAGGAGGGAACTGGGAGCTGGAACCTCCTATCTTCTCACCTGTGCTGAGCCTGGGGGGAGGGGCTGTACTAACTGCCAGACCAAATACAGTCTCTTTTCTCCTTACCCTGAAACAGCTACATCAAGCCAGATTCTCTTGGTGCCCCTAGACTAGCAACATGGAAGTCGGTACTCTGAAAATCCACAGGGAAGAAAGGGTATTGAATAGATGGCCTAACTCTGTCTGGCCCCAGGAAGAAGCTGGTACCTGGGAGGGTTCCTCTGGGTCTTGGTGTGCTCTGCTGAGGCTAGGGGGTCTGGTGAGAAGATTTCTCGGGTTTCCACATTAGCCTGGATGTGCCTGGTTTTGTGCTCACCTGAGGTGCTCAACTTGTTTTTGGATATCTTAACATGGGATTTGTTTGTGAATCGTTGTTGCACCAGTGTTTTTATGAGGAAAAGGAGATTCTAGGGCTTCATGTTTTGCTGAACTGCTGATGTCAGTCTTCCCCATGCTATTTACCATATGAATGTACATTGAACAGTAACAGCGCTAGTGTGTACTCTTTCCTGAAAACTACAATGGAGTCTTCTCTAGGAAATGATGGAGTTCAGTTTCATTGTGAGCAGAAACATAAATTCACAATGAAAAAAACTGAAGTTTAGATTTTGTTCATCTATTTACTGATTACATGAACTTGGGAAACTCATTCTGAAAATTAATAATAAATAAATATTTTTTGTGGTGTCCAGTGTTATTGAATTTTTAAAAATTCTCCTTCTTTGTTGATTTAAAAACCCTTATAGAAATATTCTAATTTATTTCATGGCATCATGTCTAACTTATGTTTATTATCACCTCAAGCAGGAAAATAGATCCTATTACGTCTTGAGCTTATATTGTGCACTGTTTTTTAAACACATACATCTCTTCAACAGTCCCCTAAATTATGCTTGCTCATTTTACAAAAAAAACAAAGTATGGATATAGAGTTCTAGAATAATAGCACTCAAAGGGATATCACAGATTATTTATTTCAGCTGTCTAAAACATCAGGAATCTATATTGAAAGTATATTAGTTTATTTCTTTTGAGACTTTGAGACTTTTTAATTCCTTGAATAAGTAATATTTAATTACTATCTTTTCTAATAAAGCCAAAATCTAACATTCTTATGATGTAAAAGTGTCCAAATGTAATGCTTTGATTTAATAGCTTTTCTTCAGAGTATAAATAGGATTTTTTTCTAATTCCATTTATTCTCTGGATATTGATGGCCTAGAAAAGAGCTTTTGTTTGACATACACACATATATAATTCTCACAATGAAATTATGAAATATAAATACAGAGGTTGGTGAAAGTATGTTTACAGTTGTTTGTATAGATATAATACAATAATTCAATAATAGTACAAGAATAAACTCTGTGTTTTGCATACTCACAACTGTAAACCTGCTTTTGTCAACCTCTGTATGTCACTGTTTGAAAGGTTATCTACTAAACTATTTTACTACTTGTAGTGTTGATAGTTTTCAATTTTTCTCTTTTATGACTAGATATATAACAATTTTATCTACAAATACCGAAAATTTGGGCTCTTTTTAATACTTGAGTTTAAGTCTTCTGTGACTTTATCTCACATAACATAACTATGAAAATATTTGTATATCTCAACATTGTACAAAAGAATAAAAATTGAAAGCAGCCCTAATAATGTACATCGATAGAGAGTGATTATAGTAATTTAAAAAAGACATATTCCTGTGTTCCTGACTTGAGAAGATGTGCCAGAAATGATACTTATCTGAACAGTTGCAAAATATGGGCATTACATATTTAATCTTTTCTGGCCAAATTGTTTTGGATTTGCCCTTTAGAAGTTTAAAATATTCTGCAAACAGCCATTTCTGCTAGACAAGCTTACATATATCCATGATTCAATATAAATGGGCAAAATCTGTGATTACAGAATACTATCATAGTCAAAAATTGTTTGAAAATATCAGTTAATACATCATGCAGTTGAGAATTCAGTTGGTATTCTTGTCATTTATTCAACTTCCTGGTTGTAGAAAATAAATATATTTCCAGTCTCTAGAATGTATACCCCAAATCTTCATTCAGACACTCAAACCCTTAAATACTTCTTATCTTCGTCTTGCACCTCAGATTGGTACTTAATTGGGAGGGAAAGCAAAAGATTACGTTCTGTACTCTATAGGAGGTATTTCCCCCAAGCCATTTTGATAATACTTGGAGCATTAAGTACTTTAAACTTGATACACTGAGAGATAAGATGACCCTTCAGAAGGCAATTCTCTAAAGGGGAAACTAGAGAGTTTCAGGATAAAATGTTCTTGCGTTAGTACCAGAGGGATTTACGGAAAGAAGTGTGAATCTCCTCTAAGTCCTCAGAGGATAATTGTGTACACTATCACCTTGTATTTATATGGCTCCACAAGACTGGGATTTTTTTATTCAGGTAAATGCAATTTATTATTGATGATATTTTTAACTCATTGACTAAAGACAAATGTGGAAATAGTAAAAAATTCAATTCAATATACTCCAAAATGCCTAAAGCTAAAATTCTGATTATCTCTCTTGATTATCACTGAACATGCATTATTTTTATTTCTTTCAGCATGCAGCAAAGCCAATAAACAAACTGCTTTCCAAAAAATAATAGCAGAGATAGTTACCTTAAGAACTAAAAATCAGTGGGCTTTCAAAAGTTTATTTACTTAAAGGGGCAATTTTTAATGTTTTAAATGAAATTGTATTAATAATTATAGAGATCCACTAATGTTGCCATTTTTAGACAAATTTGTGCTGGGGTTTGATTAAATATATTTCCAATTTAAATACAGACCTACATTTAAAAATAAAATGATGCAGTTTTTCACTCTCAAGTTCTGATATTAATATATTCAGGAAATAGCTTGATAATAATACTGCTCCCACAGTGTAGCCACCAAACAGATTTTGCCAAACAGAGGCTCTTAACCTACGTTTAAATAAATTGTTCTTCTTCAGCCTGCTAAGCTACAATAATCAGGAGCCAGACAGGACCTTTAGCTGAACAAACCACTTTAGGTTTGAGCGTCAATAAAGGAG
>PVJD01002728.1:0-190744 GCA_004026545.1 Mormoops blainvillei | reverse complement strand
AATGTTAAGATGGTGGTCGGTAAGGTCAAATGCTGTACAAAAGTCTGGCTGAGGGCTGGGAATCCCACTTCATTAATAATTAACAGGCTTTGGTGACCTTTCTGAGAACAGATGCTGTAGAGTGGTGGGGTTTAAAGTCAGATGGTAGTGAGCTGAGAAGACCTCAGGGAGTATAAAAACAGAAGCAGTGAGGGGAGGAAAAAGGGTAGGTGGAGGGGAAGGTGGAACAGAGAATGCGGGTGTTCAGGATGAGAGGATGTTTGTAGGCTGAGAGAAAGGGTTAATGAAGGAGAAACAGGTGCAAGGGGAGCGGTGTGAACGGTGCAGCAAGGTTCCAGAGAAGAGGAAGAGGGCCACTTCCTCCCCTGGTGGTGGGGAGGCAGGAACAGGTATGTACGTGGGGAGGTTTGGAGGTGGGGAAGGGGGAAGCCGAAGGAGCCCAAATCTAATTGCCCCTCCACTCATTAGAAAGGAGGTGGTTAATCTGTGGAGAGTGAAAGGAATGGGGAGAATGAGGGAGGCTTCCAGAAAGGGACCCTGTGGGAGGCTGGAAAGAACAATGACAGCACCAAGGACTCAGTAGGGCTGGAAATCATCATTTTGTGATTGAATCGGTCGGACAGGTTCTGTGGTTCCCTGCAGCAGGCCTGAACCATGAGTGGAGGAAACCACTGGGACCGGTCAGAGGAAAAGCAGCAATCCCCAGGGAAGCGAGGACGACGGTGAGAGTGTCTCTGAAGTGACTGATCTTGGAATGTGCACCAGGGAGAAGAAATCAAAGCAGAGCTGATAAACTGAGAGGACAGAGAAGAGTAAGGAGAGGGGAACTTGATGCCGCTGACCCTAAGTGGAACGGGAATGGAGGAGTGTGAAACTGGGGCTGAAGCAGAGAGTGGAGTTTCAGAGTTCAAGATTCTAGAGTAGGGCGATTCTGTGGAACCAGTTCCAGGATGTAGCTTTGCTAAGTGGCACTTGTTGTAGTGGCATAGGGGACCATCATTGATTGCACTGGGGACAGTCAAGGAACCAGGACTCTCCACTGTCCCTGTCATGGATCCTGAAGTCATTCCAGGAGACTGGCAGACACTGAGAGGCTGAGGATATTTATTACTCTGCCCAGGCTCATGTAACTTTAAAAAAACGGTAAGCATGCCTTCAGTGAAAGCACTGACGAAAGTTTTAACTGAAGAATGTCCTTTGTCATGTCACTAGTTTGTCTGCGTGCTGACAGACACCTATTACATGGCATCTAACAAAGAGATCAGAGATTCACAGCTGAGTGGGGCTCTTGTTCTTCACAAGTTAAGGGTTACAATGACTAGTTCTTCTCCCTTCCCTTCAAGTCTAATCTTGGAGCCAACCACTAAACTAAGTTTCAGTGTGTCTCCTCTTACCCAAGGGGAAGGCAATACCCTGTTCTTGCTATACATGCCTACTGCTGGCCCAGAAAAAATTGATTTGAGTAAGAAATTAGACACTCATGAGGATCAGCAACACCACCCACTTCCCCCACAAAGATGTTATGTTTAAAAGAGGCCTGTAGTGAAAACCTAGGTTGTGAATTTAAAATTTGGTTTAAAATTTACTAGAGCTACTTCTGTAGCAGATGAAATACCATATGCTTTTTGAAAAGACAATTTCTCTGGGGGTATTGAACTACTAGTTTAATTTTTCTCTTTCTCCTCTTTCATTTTGCCTCATGATCGTTTTTCAAATTATATCTTGTATGAAATACAAATATGTAAAATAGGGAAAAGCAGAGTTTATCTGGTTACGGGCAGGGTCAGTTCATCCGCCCTTTTTCGCTATATCCAAACCATCTCCCCAATACCCTACCCCCAACCTTATTCTCCACCCAGGGCATCTAAGGTAACTTCCTAAGGGCTTCCTGTAGCAGCTGTTGGGATGAGGGACCACTGCATTTTATTGCATTTTAGCACTATCACAGTAAGTCCATCATTCAGTGAAGACAAGGTGCAATAGGTTCAGCAAATTGAAATATTTGGAATATTAAGAAATATATCTTGAATATGCTACTACTTCTTGATCTGCTTCCAACAACAGCAAGGAAAACACAGTTGGACCGTGATCAGCTGCCCATAGGAAAGCTGTGGCTAACAGAAAGGAGAATGTATGGTTACCAGGGGCTTGGGGAAGAAAAGTTATTGTTTAATAGGTACAGAGTTTCAGTTTTGCAAGATAAAAAGTGGATGGATGATGGTGATAAAAGTATGCATGTGAATATACTTAATGCTACTAAACTGTACACTTACAAATAGTTAAGATGGCAAATTTTACATTATGTGTATTTTACCACATTTTTTAAAATGGTTATTGTTCCTGAAATATCATCCAGCCATTAAAAATAATGATCATTCAGATTTCATAGCAATATAGATAAAACAGCTGATGATAGCATAAGCTTTTTTAAACCAGGGCAAAAAAAATTGGTTACCATCATATATATTCATATATCCATATATATACTCAGATATCCATATATATATACTCAGATGTATATATATACTCATATATTCATGTATATACACACACTCATCATACAACTGGGCAGAAAACATGAATAGACATTTGCCCAAAGAAGACATACAGATAACCAACAGGTACATGAAAAGATGCTCATCATCATTAATCACCAGGGGAATGCAAATCAAAACCACAATGAGATATCATCTTATACTTACTAGACTACATATTATCAAAAGAGAAGATATAGCCCTGGTCAGGTGGCTCAGCTGGTTGGAGCACTGTCCCATAAACCAAAAGGTTGCAGGTTCAAGTCCCAGTCAGAGCACACACCTAGGCTGCAAGTTTGATCCTTGGTCGGAGCATGTATAGGAGGCAATCAATCAGTGTTTCTCTCTCACATCAATGTTTCTTCCTCTTTTCTCTTTCCCTCTCCCTTCCTCTCTCTCTAAAATCAATAAACATATCCTCAGCTGAGGATTTCTTTTTTAAGACAAGAAATAAGTTTTGGCAAGGATGTGGAGAAAAGGGAACCCCTGTGCACTGTTGGTAGAAATCTAAGTTGGCATAGCCAATATGGAAAAAAGTATGGAGGTTCCTGAAAACATTAAAAATCATTAATAATAGAACTCCCATGTGATCCAGCAATCCCACTTCTATTTATCTCAAGAAAACAAAAACACTAGCTCAAAAAGATATATGCACCCATGTTCATTGCAGCATTATTTACAAAAACCAAGCTATGGAAACAACCTAAGTGTCCATCAACAGATAAATGGACAAAGAAAATGTGATACATGTGATATGTTTATACATATCATATATGGAATATTGTTCGGCTATAAAAAGAAGGAATTCTTGCCATTTGTGACAACATGGATGGACCCTGAAGTCATTATGCTAAGTGAAATAAGTAAGATAGAGAAAAATAGAGAAATACAAATACCATATGATCTTACTTATATGTGGAATCTAAAACTAAATAAACAAAAAATCAAGTTCATAGATACAACTTATTGGTGGTTTCGAGAGGCATGGGGAACAAAATTGGTGAAGGTGGTCAAAAGATACAAACTTCCAGTTATAAAATAAGTAAGTCGTGGGGATGTAATGTACAGAATGGTGACTCTGCTTAATAATACTGTATTGCATATTTGAAAGTGGCTAAGAGAGTAAAATCCTCATCAAAAGAAAAGAAAATTTTTGTAACTATGTATGTGATGGATGTTAACTGGACTTATTTTGGTAATCATTTCACAATAGATACAAATATCAAATCATTATGTTATACACCTGAAACTAATTTAATGTTACATGTCAATTATACTGCAATAAAAAATTCTACATATCATATGATTATAATTCTTCAAAACAAACCTACAGAAATGGGAAGACTAGCAGGAAATACACCAAAGTGTTAACAGAGGATGTGATACATACATTTCCTCACTCTTTTCTACATTTTAAAGTTTCATACAAATCAAAACTTTTAAATGAAAAAAAAGTGTCTAATATTGAAAAATGTTTAAAGCAAAGCAGATTCCTTCCTGACTATAGGAGTTTCTTCACATCATTTCATATGCTTAGTAGACATACATAGAAATGATACAGTAAAGAGTTATTGGGTTTTTTTTTTCATTTATTTACATGTATTTATGGAGTGCTATTTAAGTGCAAGGCACTGTCAGATATTGGGGATATGAGGTGAATAAGAAAAGCCTCTGCCCTCATGGAACTTCCTTTCTAATGGGGAAACAAAGTTAATAAATAAACACAAAACTGACATTGATCATGTTTTGCAAAGAATTAAAATACTTATTATATTATAGGTAATATAAATAATAGCATTTTTAGACTGGGAAATCAGGGGAAGCTCAATCGACATGAAATTTGAGCTGACGTCTGAAGGATAAGAATCAGACTTGAGAAGATAGATAACAGAGCAAAGGCATGACTCTGAGCAGAAATCAATGTGTCCAGTTTGGGGAAGTGAAAGAGCCAATGTGGTTGGGAAGTACTGGGTGCAGGAGTGGTATGAAGTAAAGACACTGCCCCTTCCTTCAGGAACTTGTGGTGAAACAGATCTCAGTACAGACAGTTTCTGACACTTCTCTTTTGGCATACCTTCAGAGAACTTCAAATTCATAATATCTACAGAGCAGAAATGTCAACTTTTTAAACTGAATTAAGTCTTCATTTTTTCCCTATAGACTACTTTCCTCATCTGCAATGAAAAGGGATTGCATGGCAATGTCAGCCTCAGAAAAGAAACAGATATTAATGCATATTCAATAGAATAAGCCCATGCTAAGAAATCCAAATTCTTCCAAAAATCAAAGCTTACTTGTCCTTGCCAAATTCAAATTTCCCAGGTCCAATTCAAAGCAGAGATCCATTGAGCCACTTAGGAAAATGTCCTCGGACTTGAGCAGAGATGATCTGTGGGGTCTCCTCCACTGTGGCCAATAGTGGTGCAGTACACGGAAGACCCTCCTGCTCACCGCAGATCGCTTTTGTCTGATGACTGTTTCCTACGTACTTCTTCAAAACTGTGAATATGAAATCAAAACCACAAAAAAATTTACCAATCTTCTATAAATATGCCTATTTCTCCCTACTGATCAGGGACATGTAAACCTAACTCCAAATACAGTCTCCAAATTCCTCTCTCTCTTCCCTCATGCTCAGATCAGTTCTTTGGTTCTCCACTTTTTAACAACAGTCCTTTTCATATTTTTGCTTTACAAATCTGCTTAAAAATTAACTCAGGAACTTAATTATTATTATTATCATTTCTCATAGTTGAACAATGCTCATCTTTTCACAAGATGGAATCTAACCCTAAATGTACTAATAGCAACCTCATTGTTATGATAAACACTGACTACCATCCAACATTACCATAATTAAGTTGATCTCAGTGCTTTATATACACCGGAATGTGATCCCAAAAATTTCATAGGGATTTATGGAGAGCATTTAGTAGGATCTACAATTTAATTTCTTTGATTTTAATGTACACATGAATGTTACATGGCATTTTCTAGGAGAAGGGTGTCATACACTGAACTATGCAGTGATACCTAGTCTAAAATTACCTGAAATTCAAAAGCCACAAGAAAAAAATAATTATTATATAACAAAGAGCTGAAAATTGTTCCTATTATTTCATACTTACTTAGTGTTCACAAGGCAGTATTGCCTCACACAGAGGGGTGGTCAAATATATAACTAATGAGGTACTGTAAAATACAGTCATTTATTTTATTTCATAAAACCTTAGCAGTGAGATAAAAGTCTAAACTAGAACAACTAAGACATAGGGACATTATTACTCTGAAGTGAAATCTGCATTCTCTTAGCAAAATATTTTACAGTATTATATTTATTATCCTATTTCTTTCAAAAATTTAGTTTAAAGCACATGAGACCTTCTATTTTGCTTTACATAACAATTCAGTCAAACTCAACTATTTCCTGATTTCACAAATAAAATTCACTTTTACCCTGAATCCCCTTCCCAATAACGTATCTCTAAGGAAATTTTACCTATTGCTCAAAGTCTATCTCAAATATGACTTTAAGATGCAGCATAATGTAATGCTTACAAGTGCAGCCCCAAGGAGGTCAGGTAGTTAGTGTACAATAATGCACATGAGACATACACATGAAAAAACAATACAAACATGAGTTTAATAGATATCTACCGTTTCACTGCCCAGCAACCATTTTCCATCCTGGCAACTGTACCTCTAGGATTTTCCTTTGGGGAGGCACCTCCTCTGCCCCAGTCCCTGTGCGAGGCAAGTAGTTTGACTCCACCCCTAACTACCAGGACTGGGCAAATAATGGGCCTGGCCAATCAGAGCACAACAATTGGTTTAGGACTAAGCATGGTACCCAATCAGAATGAATGATACACAATGAGAAAAAAAAAGGTGTGTGGGCCCAGCCTCTGCCTGGCTCCAGAATGCGTGGGTTCAAATCTTGCCTACCATTTTTCAAATAAATAGCCTTGAGCAAGACAATTAACCTCTCTGTGTATTTCCCTCCTTTCCAAGATGGGGATAATGATAATTCTTATTGATCCTAAGGCTATAAATAATAAATGAATTAGGTAATGCAAAGATGTAAGAAATTGTGAATATTCAAAAAATGTTAGCTATTATTTATGCAGCTTTTAAAAAAAATGTTTATTGATTTTTAGAGAGAGAGGAAGGGAAGGATGGAGCTGGAAAGAGAGAGAAAAAGAGAGAGGGGGGGAGAAAGAAACATCGATGCTGACCAGGAATCGAACCACCAACATTTTGGTATATGCCATGATGCTCCAACCAACTGAGCCACACTGGCAAGGGCTATTTATGTAGCTTTTAAGGATCAATCCAACATGATGTGATACCTTCCTCCTTTAGATTATGAGGGGGGACCAAAAAAGCCCAGACTTTATTTATTAAAAAATTATGTATTCTTATATGTTTAAACTTCAGTCACCTTCAGAGCACTCTCCATTTGATGCAGTCTATCAAGATGTTTTTTCCATTGCTCAAAACAGTTTTTGAGCTTGTTGATTTTGATGCCTTTTAGTGCTCCTGCCATTTTTTGTTTCATCTCTTCCATATTCACAAAATATTTCCCTTTGAGGACTTTTTCATTCAGGGAAACAAAAAAAGTTGTTAGGGACGAGATTGGGTGAACAGGGAGAGTAGGGTATGGGGGTCATGCCGTTTTTGGTCAAAAGCTGCTGAACACTCAGAGCAGTGTAGGCAGGTGCACTCCTAAATCACCTGTCATGAAATGGGCAAACACATTGAAAGAGTCTTCAACAAAAATTCATTGAAGCCAAATGCAGCCTCTCACAACAACTGGTACACTGATACAGATAGGTTCCTAGAACACTGACTTAGCAAGGGAAGCCTGTACTACAAGGGGCCCACCCACCAGAAGGTAATTCCAAGGTTCTTTGTGTCCCCCTCATGTTTATTTATTCAACAAAGTGTTGGGCACTGCTGAGGCTTAAAAAGGTGTGACCTTAGACCTTGACTCTTTAATCTCAGCACTCTTCCTTGGTAATCTCATCTAGACCCTTAATTTCACCAGTTACTTTTTGCAAGTGACTCAACGTGTCAAAAGAGAATTCTTCGTTATCCCCCTTCCAAATCAATTTCCCACCTGTTAAATCACCTGTCTTCAACATTTCCGTGGGCCTTGAATTCTTCACATTCACTAACAGGTTTAATTCTACTGACTATACCCACAGAAAGCTAGAAAGAGGATGCCAAAGGGATGATATAGGACAGACGGTATAAATTACGGGGGCTCGTAAGTTTGCAAGGGTGCCTGGAGTAAATCCTTTGCTAGAACTTATCCTCTGGCCAGGTAGCTCATTTGGTTAGAGCATCATCCCAATACACCCAAGGTTGTGGGTTTGATCCCCAGTCAGGGCACATACAAGAATCAACCAATGAATGTGTAAACGAGTAGAACAACAAATCGACATCTCTCTCTCTCTCTTTGTCTCTCTCTCTGTCTCTCTCATCAAGGAATAATTTTTTTTTTTTTAATTTACCAGTTCACCTTTCCAGGGCACAAGCTTTTCTTCTGGCTTGAACCTGTCCTCATCAGCACTGATGCTTCAGCTTTTCTTGCCTATCAGTCACTTCCTTTCTACTGCCCTAATTTAGGCCCTCACAACCTGTCAGATGGATATTATCACAGCTTCTCATTTGGACGGAGAAATCAGATAAGGAAACTATCTTTTAAACCAGGGCTTCCTAAATGGTGGGCTTCCTGATACCCTTAACCCCTGGGGTGGTCAGAGGCCCCAGGCCAATCACCTCCTGTTCTAAATGATTCATTGAAGCTCCAGATTTCATCCAATTTACTCCAGTGTGAGGTAAAAATTTATTATTTTCTATGTGTGCTATGATGTGGAAAGGGTGAGAAGCACTGCTACTAAATTATTCTTCCTAAGGATAGTTTTAATTATATCACATACTCCTCCATAAAACCTGCACAAATGACTCCTCACTGTCTACCAAGTAAAGTGCTTTATGAAGGCACTGTTCAGTCTCACACCAACCTGCCCGTTCAGTTCTGCCTCTCACTCCATCCAATCTCTTCCCCATTCCCCATTCTCTTCTCTCGTCTCTCCTCTCTCCTCTCCTCTCCTCATGATAACTGTACCCTTCTCTTCACCTACGGTGTTTCTCATATCCTTCTGGTAAAATTTGCTTACCTTACTCATCCTTCAAGATCCGGTGCCCATGCCACCTGTTTTGTAAACACAACATTCCAATTTCTCACAAAGCAACTGTTATAGCTCTCTTATGGCACTTTTGCATTCTATCTTGTGCAATAAAGATGAATATACTTCATGACCTCTACTGCTAGTATGCCTTGAGTACAGACTAGGTCTAGGTTTTTGCCTTCACCCCAGCACCTAACAAATTGCCTCGCATTAAATAATTGAATTAAATAATTTAAAGTTTATAGTATATATCAGTATGATTTCTCATAGCTCCATATCAGCCCATTTCAAAAAATAAAATAAAATGAGGTAGTAGTTATAACAGAAAGCTTCAAAACAATAAACAGTGGTTTAAGGAAGTCCCTCAGAATGCAAATAGAAGAAACAAATATTTACATTACAGTGTATAGCAGTGATTTTCAATTGAGAAAAGTCTAAATAGTGAATATTTTTCCTATGGCAAATCCAAGAGAATACCAAAACCCTGAAACCTGCCCTTATGTGTCGTATAAAATATACAAATAGAAAAGGCTGCTTCCCTGACAAATATACAAATCCTGACTCTGTCTTAGCTCCACACTCATTCCCTGTATCTGCTTCAAAAAGAGTGGAAAATTTCACCAGGCCCCAATATTCTTCAGAAAAGGCACAGAATTATAAGTTCAGGCTGGCAGGAAGAGAAGGAGGAAGGGACAAATCCCCTACCTGGGACCCAGTGTATCACAGATCGGAAAACCACTGCAATGGTAGAAAGATTGCAGACAAAACGGCAAAAGAGTTGAAAGATCATTTTTGGGATAAGTAGCAGCAGATCCTGTGATTTCCAAATCCTCACATTCACTAGCAGTGAGACAAGTAAACTTCCTGGGCAGTCCCTGGCTCACTAACAAAAAAACGAGAGGAGCGGTGGGGGAATGGGAGGGAGGCAAGGCTTCAAAACACCAGCAGTCTCTCTCATTCTCATTTCCTTGACAAGTACCCCAACAACTCATCTATAATAAGTAGCGTGTGAAATAGGAAATTAGACTACCAATAGTGGTCTCCTTTCCTAAACTCTCCTCTTTCAAATCTTTTCTCACACTTCAATTAGGTCAGTTGATTTGTGGATGAATTTCGTTGTTACTCTTCTCCTCTGAAAGATCCATATTTCCCTTCTTCATAGAATAAAGTCCAAATGTAATGTCAACAAAGAACTCTACAATCTGACCAAAACCTACCTTTAATCCTTTGCTTCTCTACCTTTCTAGCATTTCATTCTTCCTTTTCTTTTCTATTCATTTAATTTACAAACATTTTCTCACAATCTGGTATGAATAAGGTCTTGTGAAGGTATGCCCTTAAAAAACTTTAACCATATATAATTTTATTAAGTTAATAGTTTTGAGCACCACAGTATGAGATACTGTGCTACAAATTGAGAAAAACCAGAAACGAAATTCAGTTCTGATTCTCTAGCAGTTTAGATGATACATTATTCCCCTTTGTGAATTCTCAGTCCAGTGAAATGACTATAAATGTAACATGTTTTTGTTCCTGTGGGCCTTTGAACAACCCTTCCCTGCGTGAAATACCCTCCTTCTTCTCTTTTCAAAAACCGGTTTCAAAATCTACCTCTCTAACCCCCTTGCTAAAAAGCCCTACTCCCACTAGGAATTACTAGCACTGCCACAGAGATTCTTTTAACATTTATATATCCTGCCTTCCTAGCAAAGGAATGTAAGAGCAATTTCAAGAAAGGAGTGGTTAAAATTGTCAGAAGGGAGAACAAAGAGTATATTAAACTATTCTGTATTTCCCACAGTACTTAGCATAATATAATGTACACAGTCAATGTATATTTTCATTTGTAATCAGTGAAAAATATGAACTTGTGAAATTTTATTGAAATGAAAGGGTGATACTAGAAGTGTATATTAAAGGGCAATGTGCTATTAGAAGTGTAAACTAAAGGGCTAATAAGCCTTAATTAGGCATTCGGGAACTTCTGCTCTAACAGGTAGCTGTTCTGACCAGTAACACATGGTTTCTGACAGTAAACACACTGTTTCACTAAAAATCAGTTAGTCTTAATCATACCAAATGAAGAGATCAAATCAATTCTCTGAACCTGCACAGGAAAAATCGTATGCTAAACAATGGAGACACCATCCAGATATAACAAGTATATTATGAAATCCGTTCTGAAATAACCTGTTAGCCTTGGCATTCACATTAATAATAAATGCTTAGAAAAAAATAAATCAAGAACATTTTAATAGTGATGGGCCAATAGAGCCATCTTTGTATCTAGAATACTCAAGAACTCTGTAAGGTAACAGAATAACTCAAAATCCAGGTGATATGGTATATCAATTCAAATATAGTCTTCTGGTTGCATTTAATATTTTAAAATCCCATTTCTAATAGTTACTTGATTGACCTCAGTGTATCTCTCTACAAACCTAGTAATTTTTCCACTTAATAACCGATATGTTTAGTAAATATTATTTTACTGTTTGCAATCCTTTCTTGTATGAGTATTTATGATATGTGGTATTTATGCGTTGAAGTAATTTTATGAAATATTTTATTTTAGCATTTAAAAAGCAGCAAGGCAAACATGCTGTCCACCTGAAGAACACCAAATTCCTTGTGATATTATTTGTAAATATGTCCAAATTTGTGATTGCTTATATCAGCAAAAAAATATATATATAATAGATTGAATTATCTGTGTGATCAAAAAATGAATGCTATGATTTTTTAAATCTGATTAATATAGTTATTACCTATAATTATATAACAGTGAAAATTTTCAGTGAAATCATAACAGTGCCAACCTGGCTGGTGTGGCTCAGTAGACTGAGTGCCAGCCTGTGAACTGAAAGGTCGCTGATTCAATTCCCAGTCAGGGCACATGCCTGGGTTGCAGGCAGGTCCCACCAGTTGGGAGCGTGGGAGAGGCAACTGATCGACAGATCTCTCACACATTGATGTTTCTCTCCCTCTCTTCCTCCTTCCCTTCCCCTTTCTCTAAAAGTAGATAAATAAAATCTTTAAAAACATAAATTAAAAAGTAAAATAAAATAAAAACAGAACTGTAAAAACAATCATAGCAGTGCCTTCCATCAAAGGGAGGATTTTTTTTTTTAGCTAGTATTAGACATCCACTAGTCCAAATTCAGTTTCTGAATTATAACAGGATTGAAATGATTCAGCAAAGTTGCCTTGTTGTTTAGCCAATCTCTTTACTTCTGGACCATTAATTTTATCCCATACCACACGACTGCCAAAGCTTCTAAGTACAATTCGTTAAACGTATCATTGATATGGTTGTATAAAAAAGCCAAGTCATATGAGGTTTGGGATATTTCTGGGTTTTATTTTACCACAAGAAAATAATTTTAAATGAAAAACTTTTATTAATCATATATAACTAATAGTGAAAATAATCAATGATAACATTAAGTAGCAAGAGCACATGTAGTTTATTACATATTGAGAAACTGGACAAATCACCTTTAGGTTTTAATTTTTTATAATACTGACCATGAAAAACATTTCAAAACTATCTCCTATTTATCTGCTGTTTAAACAAAATATTTTTTAAGTACAATATTGTTAAACATTATCAAATTAACTCATTGAATCCTTTTTTAGAAGTTGAAGGCAAGGGTGTTTAAGAAAAAAGAGAAAAGAATCCATAAATAATTTAAATAATTAACACTTTTATAAAATACACCAAATAGTTGATCCTCAAAAGAAAAGCTACATACTCCATATTAATGTCCAGTTTAAAGCCCCCTTTAAATCTAGAAAAGAAATTCAAGGAGTTTCCCCTTCCGTGTTTAAGGTATACATTTTCTTTAACAACCATAGAGCTTTCAGAGAATACATGTCATTCTTTCATTACAACAATAATGGATTTAAATTCTTAGCATATTTTAAGTACACAATTTTATCTGTGCAATGTGTTTGCAATCACTGTAAACCTTTGTCTCAGGAGCTCTCTCTTTTGTATTAGAAAGTTTTCAATAGTATTGGCTTCTCTGAAGAGTCCATCTATCTCGTCAATATAAGATGCATCTACTGCTGCTCTCTCACTAATGGGGAAAAAAGGTTTTATGTTAAATTAAATAGTTATAATATCAAAACACACTATCATAGTGATGTTCTTTATTATGCTATATTTGTTAGTTATTTCATTTAAATAGCTGTGTACATCGGAAAGCTTCGGTTTACAAACACTCTTCGGTGAAAGTTACATTAGTCCCACAAATATTTTGACTTTTCGAATCCTCCTAACACAGCAGAATGCATATCTTATACATTATAATTCTAATATCAAACACTATGCAGTAACATTAAACTTAACAATGGGGATATGCTTGGAGAAATGCATCATCAGATGATCTGATAATTGCGCACAGAGTGCACTTACACAAACCTAGATAGTATATAGCCTACTACACACCTAGGTCATATGGTATAGGGGGAACAGGCTCTTCTCTGCCGAATCAGGTCAGTCCCTGACTGATTAGGTTGTAATCTGTGCACTCAAAACTGAGGTTGCGTGAATGAGAAAGAATGTATTGCCAAGCCACACAGATACAAGTCCCAGCAGAGGAAAACAAAATTCCTCCTGAGCCACATAGCCTTCCATTTCTTACAGGAAATGCAGCTCCATTAGAATCCACGGGACTACTCCTGTACATATGATCTGTCCTTGACTGAGACAGCATTATATGGAGTATGACTATACATTATTTTAACAGCCACACAAACCATTATTTGAGTACAATGATGTCTAGTAGTTTTTAAAAGGATTTTTTAAAGATTTTATTTATTTATTTTTAGAGGGAGGGGAAGGGAGGGAGAAAGAAGGAGAGAAACATCAACGTGTAGTTGCCTCTCGAGCACCCCATACTGGGGACCTGGCCTGAAACCCAGGCATGTGCCCTGACTAAAGTCCAACCAAAGGCCCTTTGGTTCGCAGGCCAGCACTCAATCCACTGAGCCACAAGAGCCAGGACTACTGTCCAGTAGTTTTAAAAAACACCTTATAAAACATGATCATCTCGGGGCAATAAAACATTAAAATTTATCCTTCAAATATATTTGGATAATGTTTAAATATTTCATAAATATATTTATCTTTAATATCACTCTACTATTATCATTAACTTCACCAGTTTTCTTAAAGAGGTTTTATCATAAAATTTTAAATGTTGTATCATCTAATTACAGACCAAAATATATCCAGACCAGCATTCATTCTGGTAATAGCAAACAAAGGATACTTAGTGAAAAAGTTGGGGTTACTCTTTGAAAATAACAAACTAACTTATTATAAGAAATTGAGGGAGAATTTTAAAATTCCAAAATTATAATAATTGGATAGATTCTGTAGCCACTGAACTAAAGTTCCCATTATGAAGTTTCCGTAAGAAAACTTCTAAAATAAAGACTCAAGAAAATATAAGTACTTACCTTAAGATCTTTGCGTATGTTGACAACATTAGATTAATTTCCTTGCTCATATCTATAAAAAAATCACTAAGTTATAAAATACAATAAACTTTCTGTATTTATTATAAAAATAAATATATAGAAATATAAGCATTTTATATATCACCATTCAAATCTTTCTCCAGGGCTTCATCTTTATAAAATAGTCCAGAGCTTTCAGAGAAAGAGGAATCTGATTTTTCAGGAGAGGACAGTTGCGGACTATCTGGCATTTGAGGCTAATACAAGAAAGTAAAAGAAAAGAGATAAAGGGTCAATAAGATCCTTAGGGATATATACATTCTGTTTTTAAAAGCAAATAAAACATCTTTCAGAAAAAAAGCAAACATGCCAGAAATTATATGCGCTCGTGTCCTAATTAATCATTTGAAATTTTATTACCAAGGGAACTTTTAATCTCAACAAGCACCTTGTTCAACATACTAAATTTTATTTTGACTTTATTAGACTTTGAAATATGGTATTAAACCCCTAATTAAAAAGTTTCCTGTACCTTGAACCAGTAGACATTTCCATAGCAATATAACAAAACTTTCCTTTAGACAACAGCCAAATGCTTGAAAATTTTTGCAAGTAACACAATCTTTAAACAAGTAAATAATGTCCCAAATGCAAACATCAATTGGTGGGGATAGTAGTGAAGAAGGGCAGAATACAGTGTTCTTATTTTAAAAGATCAGCAACTCCAGTACCCAGGTATCCTACTTTTATAGCAAAATAATTATTTAAAGGCCCAGGTATCATAAAGATATGAATCCACTTGTCTCCATATTACAGATTACCACAAAATAATCTCCCAACAGTTTCTTGGTAAACTATATATTTAGTAAAAAAAAAAAAAAGCAGCTGGAGTCAACATTGTTCCTGCTGGGACAATCCCAGCTCTGGGAATATGAAAACTTAAATTACATTTATCAATAGAACTTTCTTAACTGGAAGAAATTTGAGAATAACCATATTTTACCATGCATAATATGCACTTTTTGCCCAAACTTTTGAGGGAAAAATAAGGATGTGCATTATTTGGGTATAATGATTACATACCACTGGAATAATAATGGGTATGATAATGTCATGTATAACGGACACAAAATGTGGGTGCACATTATCCACAACAAAATACAGTATATATAAAATAAAATAAAGCCCTTGCAATTGATCGCTGTTTCTCTTTCTCCCTCCCTTCCTTTCTCTCTAAAAAAAATAAGTAAATAAAATCTTAATCATAAAATAAAACATTAAGGCTCAGGGAGAATATAAATTACCTCCAACTCTCTTGGTCTTTTGCAATTTCCAGTATCAGGTTTTACAAGGTGACTTGCCATCATATTCTGGAGACAAGAGCTGCAAATTTTGAGCAATGCCAAATTTAAGTATCAACTCCATGCTGCACAGCTCTCTTGAAACTTTTCCCTTTGTGTCCACTCACTGCCACTGTTAATTGAGGCTCTCATTATCAGTCACTTACCCAAACTACACAATTTTACCCTTCTCTAATTTATCCTACAAACTGCAGTTTGGGCAGTCTTTCAAAACTCTGATTATCATATTCCCTTAACCTTTCGAAACTGTGACTACTGCACTCCCTTACCTAAAAAGTTTCCCTTTACTATTCATTGATCCAGAGTAAGTTCAAATTCCATCCAAAGTCCTATGTCACCTAGGGCCAGCTTTCCATTTCCATAATTTTCCTCTACTGCTTCCATGTACAGTCAGACAAACTAGTACCTTTGGCACTTCTGCCTTGTGTTAGGATTCATTTAATATTCTTCTACTTTCACAATATCTTAATGTTCAAATAGATATTATTGTTCATCTAAGTCAATCTCATTTTTTTTACAGACAAGAAGACAGAGGCAGAGATAAGTTGAACAAGTTCAAACAAGTAAAACTGGGACAGACTAGACCAGATCTTTTCTAGCCTAAGGTCTTCTCATACCTTCATGTACCATCAAATTTTACTTTTAAATTACTCTTCCATAAATTCTGAAGATAATTTTCCTAGGAATCTGAAAGATTAAGTTTAAACCTAAAATGTTGCAACCTAGAATGGTACAGACTACGTCTTAAAAGAGGAGTCCTGTCTACACGCAAGCTATCAATTAACTTAGCTTGTTTTTGAGAAATTATGCTGACGTTGATCACTTTAATTAACCTATTTGATTAGTCACATGTAACATTCATATATATGACAGTAACAACAAATAATTAAGGTGTTTGTTTAGTAAATTCCGTATAATGCTTCTACACTCCTGTCAGCGCCTTTCTGGTATGTAAGTTTAAGTGTCATAACAGTAATACATAGAAAACACTACACATGCACCGTAGTGCTCGCTTTGCCATGAGAAGTTTGAAAATGTTTCACAGAAACCAACATGAAAGTTGCTCTTCTCCTTTCCACTTTTTCTCTTCCCTTTTCTTCTTCCACCTCTTCTGCTCCTCAGAAAGTAACTGCATATACACATTTGTCAAATTAAAACTTCTATAATTAGGTAATTCTGTTTCTGGGAAAAAATTCTGTTTCTGTCACAACATAGGGCCTTAGATGAACGCAGGCCTGGCCAACAGGCTGGGCCTTGTCCTGTGAAAATCACCATTCATAGTCACTGACCTCAGCTGTGCAATCTAAGGCTGCCCTGACGTAGTCCTTGCCAAGCACTACCCCTTTGCCTTACACCACTTTTTTCCCCAAGTCTTCTCTTTCTCCTCAGTGCCGCCTCAGCCCCTCAGGCCATTTCATCTACCTTGTTTCTCACTTCCGCCCCCGTCTCTTTCCTCAGTACTGGTGATTCAGCCCCACTAGAGACCCTTAGGGGTAGCCTTCATCCGCCCTGTCTTCCTTCACACTTTCACAAGCCGTCATCCCTCCGGCCCCACCTCAAAACCAGTCTACCACCCGCAGCGTTCAGGACCTTTCCACCTCAGGCTACGCGCGGGAATGAAGAGGCCAGAGGCGTGCTGGTGCTAGTGCTTGTGCGCAGGCGCGGCAGGCGCGGCAGAAGCGGCAGGCGCGGCAGACGCCGCAGACGCCGCGGGCGTGGGCGGCAGGAAGAAACCGCTGACGTTCCCCGCACTCAGTGCGTGCTAATTACGTGCCGGAGCTACACCTGCTTCCTGGAGCCCAGCCAGGAGGTCGCTTCCGGTCTTAGCGCGCTGTCCCAGCGAGGCTGCTTTTTTTTGGCTTCTGTCTCACTCGTCCCTTCGACGTGAAACAAAAATCCCTCCCTGCCTCTCAGCATGTGTTTGGGGAATAAGAGAAAAAAATCTAAGACTCATCTCTCCGGAAAGAACGTGGAAGAGTTGCCAGAGCAGGACTAGATAGTGTCCCAGCCATTTTGGAATCTCAGAAAAGGAACACAAAATAGTACACCCACCACCATTTTTACATCCTGTCCCACATGGTTTGTGTGACGGAAGGGTTTACACCTGAATCCACCTGGCCTGCAAGCAAGGCTTCGAGATCAGAGCCTCCATTCCTTGCACCAAACTTTGAGAATCACGCCCTTTTAGAAAATTACTTTCCTGATATGCCAATGAGTTTAGTCCACTTAATTGACAGCATTCAAGAAATATTTTGTAACGTGCATGACCCACGTACTTAAAGCTTAGCTTATTGAGTGCTTTAATGTGGCGACTTTGACCTGCAATTTGAAAGAGAGACATTCAGACTTATGCCCAGTTAGGTGATATGGAAGGGAAAAGGATATCAGCTCATAAAACAAAGGTCAATAACACACACACACCCCATAAATTCCAGGTGCCCAGTCTTACACCTGTCAAAATTTATGACCCATACCTTGCCCTCGACTAATAGGGAGGACCTATAGGAGAAGCTCTCACACCCTGTGTCTCAAAAAACCCTATGGGAAGAGCTCTCTGTTTACAACAGAACTCACAGTTGTAACAGCACCTACTCTTCACTTACTCTTCCTTTCTACATGGTTTTAAACCATGGTTTCTAAAGTATCTCCTTTATCCTGGCATGAATCTGCACATGGTTGACCATGTCTGCATGTTTTGTATTGTGACCTTTCTTTTTCCTGAATAGATACTTTTCTGTGAGGGAATACCTACTCCACTTTTGTTTACAATTGACACGCCTTAGGAAATTATATTTAACAAATAAAATTTAATATTTTTCTCCTTTGGCTTATTTATTTTTTTGAGAGAGGGGAAGGAGAAAGAGAGGAAGAGGAACATTCATCAGTTGGCCCTCATACGTGCCCCAACTGGGGCCAGCCTACAACCTAAGCATGCACCTTGCCCTGGCAATCCAACTAGCAACCTTTTGCTGTGGGGGTCAGCCCAACCAGCTAAGCTACACCAGTCAAGGCTCCTTTGGCTTAATTAAATGTTAGTTGTCATACAGACTTTTAAGTGTTGTGTGTATACATATATTTATTGGCTGTTTGTGAAAAAAACCAACTGTTTTAAATAAGTTTCTAGAAAACACATACTCGGTTTGTTTAATTTTATTTGCTAATATTGTGAATGCTCAATCACTTAATAAAGCTAGGTTAGATAATTATGGTGCAGTTATTGACAGTCTTTAAAGGATGTCAAATCTATGTTGAAATTTTCCCCGTCTGTGGCAAAGTGAGGGAAAAAATAATGAAAATCCCATAAAGTTAATGTATTTACTTTTTTAAAATGTCATTTATTCTGATACTGTGTCCTTTTTGGTGTTAATGAGTCTTTCGTGAAATAAAAATAGGAAGATTTTTAAATTTTTAATGTCCTTAGTAAAATATAAAGTTGTCCACTCAGTGTTTATCTAGTTTTCATTATTATCATTATTGTTATTATTTTTATGGTCATTAAATCCTAAAGTGTAGATAATACTGATCTAATTCGTCTCCCGGCCTTCACAGATAGTTATCTAGTTTTTAAAATATTTCCAGGAGCCCTGATTAGTGTGGCTTAGTGGGATGGGCATCATCCCACAAACCAAAAGTTCACAGGTTCAATTCCCAGTCAGGGCACATGCCCGGTTTTCAGGCTAGGTCCCCTGTTGGGGGCATCGGAGAGGCACTCTCACTCAACAATGTTTCTCTCCCTGCCTCTCTTCCTCCCTTCTCCTCTCTCTAAAAATAAATAAAATCTTTAAAAAAAAAAAAGATGAAATAAAATATTTCCAGAAGAATATATAAATGTTTACATCAGATTAAGAGAACACTATGGACATTTTATTTTACTTTTAAAACCTTATCTCAATTGAATAAGATAAATGAGTAAAAACAAGTGAGAGGGTGTGTAGGCTATAGGACAACTACAGTTGTCCAGTGCTTTAAAATATTCAAAGAGTGCCTTGATGAGTGTGGCTCAGTTGGTTGGGTGTCATCCTGTTAGGTAGGATAGATAGTAAACCAAGACAGGGAGGAGGAGGGAGACATGTCTCACACACTAACTCAGCCGCCCTGAGCCTGGTCTGATAACATTGCCAGGTGTTCCACCATCACGGGAAACACCATGCTAACAGGGGAGGAGGGCAGTCCTTGAAATTCTATGTATCGTTTCCACTCTCCGGGGAGGAAAGCCTTTGAACTGTGTTTTCATCCCAAGGCCTGGAAGGTGGGAGAGGGTCCCCAGCACTCAAAGACAGGGTCAATAAAACAACTTTGGTTAATTGCCTGCCTCTGATCACTATCTGTTTTATGAGGGAGTCCCTAACACTTAGAGTAAGAACCCATAAATAAGTTTGGGTAACTGCCTCAACTTTAATTACCTGCTTCCTGTTACATAGTTGATTTACAATGAGATGACCAATCGTAGTCTGGAGCAACATAAGGATTCGAGCTAACAGACCCCCATGCATACCTAAGTTTGGGTAGTCACATCCACCTGAGAAAATCGGCACCACCTTTACCTGTCAATCAATATCTAGCTTCTTCACCCCCATCCCACCAACTACGTAAGTCCTCAAGACAAAGGACCTGATGCCTTTGCCACCCTTGCCTTGCTCTGCCCTGAACCTACGCCTTTAAATCCCCACCATAGCCAGGCCTAGTCCCTTCCATGAGATCTTATCACTAATAAACCCTGCTTACATACTAATAGATTTGCTGATCTGTAATTTTTTACTGCGTCTGCAAGAACTGAGTTTCTCCTGCAACAATCCCCCAAAATAAAAAGGTGCTCGTTCGACTCCCAGGGCAGGGCACATGCCCAGGTTACAGGTTCTGTCCCTGGTTCTGCCCCTGTCCCTGTATGTGTGTGTTTGTGTATGTGTGAAAGAGGTAACCCATAAATGTTTCTCTCCCTCTCTTTATCCTTTCCTTCCCCTCTCTAAAAATAAATAAATAAAATCTTTTTAAAAATTCAAAGGGCTGTAATCATCTCATTTAATCTTAACAAACATCCCTATGAAGTAGGCAGGACATGGAGACATTTGGGTTACTGTATATCAAAGAAAAAATTGTGTCCCAAAACTAAGAAATGGGTTAAGTTATGCATTCTACATCTTTATAGCTGAAGAAAAATAATTAGCAAAAGGCCATTTAAATAATTTTGGTCCAAATAAGAGGATTTGTTTAGTCCTCTGTAACTGATCACTATTTGACTCCACTTCATGCATTCATGTTAATTGGCCTGATTGGACATTACAGTTGGAGGATGAAAGCTTATTTCAATTTCAATCATTTGTGTACTCTTATATGCTTCTTAAATATGCTATTTTTTACTTCTGATAGTCACCATACCAAGCACCTCCAACCGTCCTGCCACAGACTTCTTAGTAATCACTACTATAGTTATGATGTTTTTATGACCTTATAAAATGAAAACACTCTTGTTAAATATAAAACAAAACAATTTCAACTAGTTGCTAATGTAAGCATTGCGTTTCCTAACTCTAGAATCCCTCTGTTCCCCAACAGTCTCTGTGCTGGCAGAAAAACAAAAACCAAAAGTCACCTTACTAATTACCTTGCTAGCTAGGTAGCACAATTTAGCACATACTCAAGAGAAAATTGTCTAAAAAACTTTGTTTCTACTAATTATTTTCAAGGCTGTGATATTTACACTCTGCATTTCAAAAGTTATGTTTTAGGTGTTATAATTACATTATATTAATTATTTTAATAAGGCTAATTATTCAGCAGTTAGATAAGAAAATTTTGTGCTGAAGTGTGAGTAGAAAGTCTCAAACAGATTAATGTGAGAAAGATGTTTTTAATTGAGCAAGCAGGTGCTCTTTTTAAAGTTACTTGGATGTGCTCCTGAAAGAGGTACAAACTTTGGACAGACAGAACTCCAACTTTTACAGAAGAAATTATTTCATTAAAACACTAGTTTTACATTAAAGAAATACCCATATTTTCTGACAATTTATTTAAAGTCTATTGCTTTAAGAAAGAGCTTATAGAGCTCTTTCTTATTAAGGCAATAGAAGGCGGGCCCAAGGCATGCCAAGAATATGTCTCCTCCCTCCAATTGTCTTCCTCATTCCGACAGCCAGTTCTGGTTCCCATTGCATTCCTCCTTTGGCTGCTAAAGGGGCTGTCATCTTCTACTGTCTCCACAGGCTCAGGAAAAGAAAAGAGACCTGAAACTTTCCAGATCACTTTTTCTTCTAGGAAACTATTGAGCACAGGTAAGAAATATCACTTCTCTTTATTTGGAAGCCCAAGCATGGTGATTAGAGGTAAACAAGATAGGAAAGCGATCAAGAGAAACTTAAGCCTTCTGACATCACTATGATGGGCAATCAATATCCAGCTATTTCAAGTTCTATTAAATCTCCCTTTAAAATTTCTTTTTAATTCTGGTTTATTCATATAATCCCTATATGAATACTATGCATTCTTACTTGAATTTCTACATGAATTCTTATAGTAGTTTCATAACATGTTTCTAATTTTTTTCGTAATGCACCATCAGCTCAGTAACCTGCTTTCTTATTGCCTGTGAGATTAAATTCAAATGCTTCTACATGATTTGCAAAGTTCTCCATAATTTAACCCCATCATCCTACCTTGTGTTCACTGCAGGCAGCAGGATTATCCTGATACAGTAAAAAATATGTCCCCACTCAATCCACCCCACCACCAACCACCACCACATCATTGTTTTTATTACCACATAAATGTGTTTAAGCATTCTTTAAGATTAAATTTAACTTTCAAACAAGGCCATTTCAGTTATATCATGTTCTGTTTGGGCTTTTTGCTTTTAGTCTGTATTTACCAGTTAATTATGTATCTTTTATTATTCATTATTTACCTAAATCTTTACCTCGGTCTTCTTCCACCCATACCTCCACCACAGCACACCCACATGCATACCTTAATAAGATGGCAAAATTTTCGAGGACAAAATAATTTACAGAACTGAAAAGTTGGGTGTTGAATCTTATTGCTGTCAACATGACTACATATCTGATTTCAGGGAATTAGGTAATATGCTTCCTCATTTAATCCTATATTATTCCACAGAATTGGAATTCCACAGCAAGGTTAAACATATAGTTGCTTTTAAAGTTCAAGGCATTTTTACTTCTAATCTAATAACATGCTTTTAAATTCCTACTAGTTTAACAATGTTGGCTATATAATAAACATTCAATAAATACATGTTGTTTTAGAATTATAAGGAAGTGGTTACTAGGGCATTTGCCACAAATAAATGGTTCTTTCTTTGCAGCCTTATCTAGAATCTAGAATTAAAGAATGCTTGTGCTGGAAAAGACCTTAAAGATTGACCATTCAACTCCCTGCTTATTCAAATGAGAACATTGAGCCCCTCAGAATTAAATGACTAGCACCAGGCAAGTTTGGAATGCATGTGGTCTAATTCCCGTCATGATTTTTCTACTATCAATTAAACTCTAGCTAGTTTCCAAGGCTTACATAACTATAACTTTTTGTTTGTTCGTTTGTTTTTTTGTTTGTTTCAAACAGCCAATTGTCCCTGAATATTCTTAGGAGGATCTTTCTGAGGCAGTTTATAACTTTAATTAGCAATAATCACACCTCGAATAAACCTCATTGGCTATGACACTGCCACTGCGCAAAGCTTGGTTTATAACTTTAAAAAAAAGTCAATAATCTGAGTATATTATATGAAATTCTTTTAAGCATTTTTATCTAATGGAAACTACAATATTAAAGATTAGGGTTAAGGAAACAAAGGAATACAGATGAGAAAGGAAAAGGAAAATTGGAGGAAGTAAGAGGAAGGGGACATGACACTTGTAATCATAGATGTATTAAGGTTTAACAAAAAGTGGTAAGAGAAGAAAGAATTCAAAATAAACACATCAAGTAAAGAGAAATTACTAGGGGAAAAAAAGGAGAGGAAGAATATTAGAGAAATTATTCAATTTTTTGAAATATGTTTTCAGACTTACCCCCATTTTCTTTTTCTCACTGGCTTTAAGATGGAGTGAAAGTTTTGAGACAGAAAAAAACTTTACCAGCCCTTTACACATTGTTGTCATGATGACAAGTTTATTATAGCAAACATTTATTTTTTTACTGTATGTAAGCTCTTTTCAGGTGTCGAAAATTTTTTAAAAAGGACAAATTGTCTTAAAGAAATTCACTTTAAAGCTGGGCAGAGCTACTTGTCTCAAAATAATCTTAATTCAATGTAAAATCTATTTCAGAAGACTGAAGTGGGGGGAATTGGGGGAGGTAGGTACTAAGAGAATGATTAGCTAGAAATGTAGGAGTTGGGGAAGTTTTCCTAGAGGAGATGTTTGAGTTGGGGTTTAAGGAATGAAGAAGGGCTTGGCAGGGGGGAAGAGCAGGGGAAGTTCCAGACCGGCGGGGTGGGGGTGGGCTGGGGGGAGGGAATAACTGGCAACAGTATGTAGTTGGGGAGAGTGTGGAAGCAAGAAAAGCAAGAAGAGCAGTATTAAAGTGGAAGATGCCAGAAGTGATATGGGCTTGATTTAAAACCGTGCTGGTGAAGATGGAGAGGTTATACCAAATTACAAAAGACATTTCTGAGTTATAATCTATTGTGTTTATGAAACAGAGAAAAGATTATCCAAAAGAGTCAAGAAGGACTTCCAGGTTTCAGTTTTGAACAGATCATTTGGGCATATTTGGGAAAGTAATTCATTGGTACAATATATCTTACCGTTGGAACTGTGAACCTGGAGCCAGAAATTGAAATTTGCAAGTTATGTATCGCCCAATAACTACCACCCTCTCTCTTTACTTCATCACCAAACTTCCTAAGAGAATAGTTTGTATTCACTGCCTATACTTTTTCCCCATCCCACACTGTCCTAGATCTTTGTCAACCTGCCTTTTGATACCTTCTCTTTCCCCAAATTATTCTACAGATACCGAAACTTCCTGATTGTCAAATTTGATAAACAAGCTTAAACTTGTGTCTAAGTCTGCGCTCTGCAGTGTCTGATTTCAAGCGGTCCTTCCTTGATGCACCTTTCTCCCTTGACTTCTGCGACATTTCTCGCTTAGTTTTGCAGAACTGAAATAATTATTTTCCACTCCAGTCTCCCTGTCATTCTCTCTTTATTTAATGATGTAACATTCAACAAATTGCTCAAGTCAGAAAACTTTGAAGTCACCCTCAGTTCCTCCTTCTCCCATTTGACGCACTGACAATCAAACAAAAAAACCCTGCTGTTTAATCTCTCTGGAATCCATTCTCTCCCTTTCACCCCCGCGGCCACCACCTTAGCTTATGTAGCCTCATTAATTCTTACCGTAACTGTTTTGGTTTGTTTGTCTTTTTTAACTGTTAAAATTGTTTCTAAGGTTGTTTTCTGACCTTTGTCCAGTCTTGCCCCATCAAATCTATTCTCTACGCTGCTGCCAGATTATTGACTTTTTAAAACATAAATTTGACCGCATTTTTCTCCTACTTAAAGTAAGGCTGCATTTTTTCAGAAAAAAATGTCAAACTCTTTAACCTAGTCAAACAGACCTTTATAATCTGACCCTTGTTTACAAGCTTTTGTCAAACCAAACTTCATTGCAAGTTGCATTTTCTGTGACTTGAATTAGGCAGAAGCAGACAAATATAAGAATAGTCGTCTCACTGTATAGGCAGAGTGGAAATATGGGATCCAAATTAGTTCATCTAAAATGACATAATTTCAAAGTGGTAGGACAAGTGAGTCATGGCCTACCACCACATGAAATTGTCTCTTATGCCTGGTAGAATTGTCTGCTTCCATGTCAGTGTTATATAAGCAAGGCTATTCTTTAAACACCTCAGAAATTCTTGAGACATACAGGTACTGTGCTGGTAATTTTTTAATATTCACTACTATTATAATTTAAAATAATTTTATGTCTGAAAATGATGTTCTCAAAGTGCTAAGGGGTACTACTACTCCTTGTGCTGAAAAACAAAGAAATAAAGTGGTACAAAATTTAGGTACAAGTAAGCAATATTAAAAAGGCCAAAGTATCACGATGATTGGCTGTGTAGAGAGAACACTCTGTAAAACATTAGTAATAATGCTGACAAAGTTCAAAAAAGAAAGAAAACACTTTAATTGTTGTAGATTTATGGACTGCCAAGATATCTCCCCACATACTTTCATATCTGTTCCCAAGGAAAAGTTAATCTTGAACTATGATGAGATCTTCAGAAACACATTCTTCCTGCAAAATGTGGCTGCATTTGCTTTAATTACGGTAAAAATGAGGCTCCAGACAAGCCGTGTTCTGCGCCTCCCTGCTTCCTGGCTTCTGCTCTGGCTCCTCTCTCCTTGAGGAACGCCCTCCCCCGGCTTTGAAAATGCCTGCCTCTCTTTCAAGACAGCACAGTCATCTTTACCTCTAAGAAGCCTTCTTCAACACCACCAGGCAGAGAGGATCTCTTGTAAATCCAATTATTACAACACTTATTATACTATTTTGTGGTGGTTTATATATCTGTCTCTCTCACTAAACTCTGAGTAATTGGAGGGTAGGAACTAAGTCTCCTGCATGTGTGTTTTGCCAGCTTTCTAACCCCATGACTAGTACATAGTGAATACTCAACAATGAGTAGATGAATGAATTCAAATATTGTGTATTATTATTTTTAAGGTAATTTTGTCTTCTAAATCCATCCATTCATTGACTAACCAGATACTGTAGTAAACACTATTAATTTTATCCAATCCTTACACATACTACTTTTCAGATAAATTACTTTCATAAAATGTGTGCATTACATAATATTAAAGTTTGTGGAAAGACCACCCTAGACATTGTTTCACCGATTTTTATAGATATATGCTTGTATATTCTATAGCTACCATTTAGTAACTATCCACATTCATATGTATGTAAGCAGCTGCACCTAGATATAACTGTTAAATGGCCACCAACTAACAAGTATTTTGGGCTAGCTTAATTTGGATTAAGTTTTTGCAAGTGAGTTTTAATTTCTGGATTCCTCTGCCATATATATTTGGCCTCATCAGGCTGTGCTAGAAAAATATGAGTCAGTTGTCTACTTATAAGCATAAACTTATAAAAGCCCCTATATACACCAACGACAATTGTGACTCAACCACCTTCTTTGGAGCCCCAACTATAACCACCCTCAGGGACCCAAGGTACTCCTGAACTCTAGAGCAGGGCTTCTTAGTCACTCCTGTGGCATAGACCCCCATGGGCAACCTGATAGTCTGTGGACACCTTCTCAGATCATGTTTTAACCTATATAAAATTAAATACCTAGGAATATAAAGGAAACTCATTATATTAAAATAGCATTGTAAAAAAATTTTTTTAAACAAATTTGGATATAGTACGTATGTGCCTGTTTATTAACACATTAAATAATAAGATCTACTGGTGACACTATGAATTTCCATATATTTCTAAGTAGGAATGGGTTTAAACCACTCCTACTTAGAAATTGTTAAAACAACAGTTAAAGTGTTTTTCTTTCTTTTTGGAACTTTCTAAGCATTATTACTAATGTTTTACAAAGTGTTCTCTCTACACAGCCAATCATTGTGATACTTTGACCTTTTTAATACTGCTTACTTGTACCTAAAATTTGTACCACTTTATTTCTTTGTTTTTCAGCACAAGGAGTAGTACCCCTTGGCACTTTGAGAACATCTTTTTCAGACAAAAAAATATTTTAAATTATAATAGTAGTGAATATTAAAAAATTACCAGCACAATACCTGTATGTCTTCGAGATCTCTGCAACAATTACAACGCAATAGGAAACCTGCATTTCTATTAATGACTGTTACTACTATTACAATAATACTGTGGTTTGTTTCCTATAACATAATGACAGGAACTGCTAATTTTAATCAGAAGTTTGAGAAAATAAATATGGAGTGAGGCAAAAGTAGGTTACAGTTCTGACTACATGAAACAGAGTTTATTCTTGTATTGTTAGTTATTAATTACTGTATTATTTTCCATAGGAACTGTAAACCCACTTTTGCTCCACCCATATGTGATTTTTTTCCCATCCAAGGTCACAAATTTCCCAGATTTAGAACCCCTATTTCATAGGCAAAGTTCTGAAAGTATACACACCATATTGCGGGGGGGTGGCTGGGACAGAGGAGAAAAGCAAAAAGAAGAATTTTTAACATTTTCAAGTCTTTTATTTTTTTTATTTTTTTACCAGAAATATTGCATTTATGTATTGCTCACATAAAAGGCATAATATCCAAATTCCAGATAAAAAAGAACTGCTGCTGCACAGGGAGAATGAGGGGCCCTCAGATGCCACAGCCCTTCGGCCTCCTCCTCCTTGCCCCCACTCCCAGGCAGAAGCACCATTTTTATCATTACCTCACCTTTAGCACTTTGATAACAAACCTTTGCTCTCTCATGCAAACCCATTGGTTGTAAGACAGATGGAACCAATCTATAGTTAAAAGACAGGATTAGGTGTGTTCCTGACACCATATATTTATATTGATAATATAATTCAGTTCAATAATGGGCCACTTATCCACCCTCTGTAACATTGTTTAATGAGAAAATGCTTTCTAGATCCCAAATGTCTGATGGTTTGCAAGATAATATTTGAACATGTGTATTCATAAGATGAAGACTCCCAACATTTATTAAATGCCCAGAGTGTTCGTCAGCACACTGGGTGATGCACTGACTTCTGAGTTTGGGGGTAGTACGAGGCAGTAGGGAGAAAAGGTTCCTTTTGTGTAAAAGGAACAATCACTATCTTTTTAACAGATGACCCTTTGCTTTCATTAGGAATAGAGATGGCTGCTGAACCAGTAGAAGACAATTGCATCAACTTTGTGGAAATGAAATTTATTGACAACACACTTTACTTTGTAGGTAAGTCTAAACCAGTAGGCAAATACAGGGTTCAGATAAATGTATTCAGTGAGAAAAAAGTGTTGCGAGATGAGGTATTAAGTGACTCCTTATTGTCATCAAATTCTATTGTAAGGCTAATGATATTCTTCTCTGGAAAAAGAAAAGGTACTGGGCTTCTAGAAATTAACCATAATATATCCAAGGTCCCAGCACCCTGTCCTACCACATGACCTGCACTTTCATTAGCAGTAGCCCACTTACAAGGTGGTAGCAAGTGTACATCATGAAAATTCCACAAAATTGAGTACATTCAGAGAATACAATTTCCCAAAGCAAATTGACAAATTATATGAGAGATACCTTAAACCAAGAGCTCTGTGAGTTAGCTATACAATGTAATGTAAATGTAGTTGACAAATACAGATTCTTATGATTAGTCTTCCATAGGCTATTCGGCTTCATTTGAAAGCTTCAAAGAAAACTTTGAGACAAACTTCCTTTGAAGCAATGAATTTAAGAGTGAAATCTTACCACTTTATAAAATTTTGTTTTAACTACAAATTTTTATTTATAAATACTGGATGTAGGTTTCATATCTAACTTACCAGAGAACACACTAAGTCTACTGAGTTTCATTTTATGGGACATTTGGATGATTATGTAATATTTCTGATGAGGCCACTAACAAAGGCCATCACCAGTAAGATAGGGGTTAAAGATTGGGGAGTGGCAGAAAAGAGTCATAAAAGGTAGGGTGAGAGGAGATTCTGAGTTCAAATATAGAATTTAACATTCCTTGTTTCTCTTTTTTCCCTTTAGCGGAAGATGATGGTAAAGTATAAATTTATTTCTCTTTCTTTGCAAAAGTAAAAGTAGCTACTTGAGTCAGCATCCCACAGACACATCTATATGACCATTCTCAGCTGAGAGAAACTGGTACCAATCTATTTGTGAAGCTGATCTTCCCTCAAAGGAATGTGGATCCAGTAGCACAGCCTTGGAATAAAGCTGGCCATAAAGGATACAAAAGAGAACCTCTAGCAAAATTGCTTCACTAGCCCTGACCGGTGTGGCTTAGTTGGTTGGGCATCATCCTGCAAAGCAAAAGGTCACCGGTTCAGTTCCTGGTCAGGGCACATGTCTGGGTTGCAGGTTCAGTCCCCGGTCAGGTCATGTGCAAGATGCAACTGATCATTTCTCTGCCACATCAATGTTTCTCTCCCTCTCTTTCACCCTCCTTTCCCCACTCTTTAAAAATAAATAAATAAAATCTTTGGAAAAAAATTGCTTCTCCACACTTTAGCAAATTCTCCAGCTCTTAGAATCTACAAAATAGACTTGTTATATAGACTTGTTGCTTGTTATATAGATTTTGAGGTTAGCGAGACATCATAGATTCTCTAGAGCACATAGGAAAAGGGGGTTGAAACATGAGAATTATAGTCCAAAATCAAGAACATCTTCTTCAACTCTCTCTCTCAGAAATGCTTTGGGAAGAAGCCTGGTAGGCTCTCAGGGAAAGAAAACTTTCAAAGTAGAGAAGGTGGGGAAGGTTGGAGCAAGAAAGGACTATGAGTTTGAGTCATTAAGTCTTCTCAAGAAGTGGACGTACCCAGCCCTTGTCCTTCTGAGATTCAGAGAAGATTATAGCCATGTCTAGCCTGTGATCCTCTAACAGGTGCCCAGATTCTTAAAGGTCATTAGTTTCTCACACTTTTCCTTAAAAATAACTTTCCCCCTTTTAAGGTAATTCTTTCTGGCCTAGAAATAGAAAAAGAGTAACTTAAAAAAAATAGTATTCATGTTTCTTTTGTATTACAGCTTTATTGAGATACAATAACATATAACTCCTCATGTTTCTTAAAGATCTCCCTAGTCTCCATTTATTAATTCAGTATATATGGGGGGGGTATAAAAGTAGTTTACAGTTTTTCATATGGAAAGTAACACAATAATTAATAAATAGTAATACAAGAAGAAACTCTGTTTCATGTTCTCACAACTGTAAACCTACTTTTGCCCCACCCTGTACTGGCATCTGTTTCTCAGGCATCGTTAGGCACTAACATACAGAGGTAAGCAAAACACCGTTCCTGTAGGGAGAAGCAGGCACTTAAGGAAGGCAGTTGGAATGTGGTGTGTTAAGGCAGAGGATGCTGTGGGACCATGTGGAAGGGGGATCTAATTTCAGTCCCGTAGCTTCTGCAAGGGCACTTTAAAAGAGGGACATATTTGAAGAGTGAGTAGGAGTTAGCCAAGAGAAAGTATCCTGGGCAGAGAAGACCACATGCAAAAGCCAAGATGTGAAATAAAGCATGGCATATTTGAGGAATTAAGGGTATTTCAGGCCCTGACTGGGGTGGCTTGGTTGATTGGAGCGTTGTCCCGCTGACCAAAAGGTCACGGGTTTGATCCTCAATTGGGGCATGTGCCTAGGTTGTGGGTTTGATCACCCGTGGGGGGGTGCATACAGGAGGCAGCCAATGATGTTTCTCTCCTTCTCTCTCTCCCTCCCTTCCCCTCACCCTAAAAATCAATGGACATGTCCTCTGCTGAGGATAAAAAAATAGTACTTCAGGATGGGAGTAGAGAGTAGGAGAATGATGAGAGAATTATTAATCGGCTGAAGATCAAGAAGGTCCTCTTATTCTAAGATTTGAATTTGGACCTTATCTTTGGGTAACAGGGGTTCATTAAACACAATATGTATGATCTAGAACACAGATTGGTTTGCTGCAACAAAGAGATCCAAAAATATAGTGACTTAGTAAGAGAGAAAATATTTCTCTCAAATACAAGTTCAGGTAGACAGTTCAAGATTAGTATAGCTGAATGCAGCCTGATGTTGCTAGGATCTAAAGCTTCTATAGTCTTGTTATTCCATTATGCCCTAGTTGTTTCATTCACATACTTGAAAATCATCACTACATTTCTAGTGTCTATATCCCAGTGAGTAAGAAAGGGCTCAAAATAAGAGGAAGATCAAGGGCAGCCAGCATGGCCATGAATACAGCCCAACACAAAATGGTAAATTATGCACAGGCCCTTTTTTTTGCTCACCAGTTTATTAGTGTTTGTGTATTTAATGTGTGGCCCAAGACAATGCTGCTTCTCCCAGTGTGGCCCGGAGGCGCCAAATGGAAGTCGCACACATTCATTCAACTCGTATTCCATTGACTAGAATTTAGCCACACCAACTGCAAGGAAATCTGGGAAATAGAATCTTTATTCTGGATGGTCATGCGACTCTTTAAAATTCAGAGAGAATATGATCATATCTCTGAATTTTAACTTTAATTAAAAATTCCTTCTGGCTTCAATATAAAGAATTGATGTGGGGCCCTGTGGCTCAGTAGGCTGGGCATTGCCCTACAAAACAAAAGGTCGCCAATTCGATACCCAGTCAGGGTACATGCCTGGGTTGTGGGTTCAATCCCTGGTCGGGGAACATGCGAGAAACAACCAATTGATATTTCTCACATCAATGTTTCTCTCCCTCTCTTTCTCCCTCCCTTCCCTTCTCTCAAAGAATAGATAAATAAAATCTTTTTTAAAAAATGACATGGGGACAGAAAAGAGGGATGCCATTTAAGAAGCTATTATAGTCCCTATAAGAAATTGTGGGAACATGAATTAAGGCAGGTACACCTGGGTGCTGATGAAGAACTGTGAGTGGACATTAGAAATACTTGGAAGAATCTGAGTATTTGGGGGTTGGACTTGGAAAGGGATAGAGAGAAAGATGATGCCTATGTTTTCTCACTTAGGCTGTTTGTACCATTCAGCGAAATAGGTAACACAAGAAGAAGAGCAGGGTAAAGCGGTGTGCAGAGCAAAGAGGAAGATAGATGATGAATTTAGTTTTGTATCTTGTCTGTAGGACATCCTCGTGGAAATGTGCAGTAGACTGTTGGACATAATGGTCCTGCGCTCAGCATAAAAATTTGGGCTGGAGATACAGTTGCAAGAGACTTATGTATAGAAATGACACTTGAAGCTACAGGAATAAAAAGATAAATCAGAGGAAATGTGTAGACTGAGAAAGTGAAAGCCAAGGACTAAACTCAGAGGAATACTTTTGTTTGAGAAAGAGAAGTTAATAAATAAAAGAGAGTAACTTAGGAGGAAGAAGAATAATGAAAAGAATGCCACATAATCCCAGGAGAGATTTTCAAGGTGCAGGTACAGGTAATAGGCACTGTATTGAATTTTGCAGCCTTAAAAATCAAGGGTAGGAAAGCAACTATTACATTTAGCAACAAGGAGTTAGCTGATCTTGATGAAAGAGGTTTGGTAGAAATGGAAGCAAAGACAGGTTGCAATGAGTAGAGGAGTGAGTGAAAAGCAAGGAAATGATACAGTTTTGCCAGAAGCTCCACTATTAAAAGGAAAAACAAGACTAGCTACCAAGTAGGATATGATTAATGGAGGAATTTTAAATTTCAAAATGAAAAAAGATTTATGTTTTTCTTATTATAAAAATAAAGTGTTTGTTATATAAATAATTCAGTCAATGAAGGTAAGAACATAAAGAAAAATAAAAACATGAAAATAACCTAGAAATAATTATTACTACCATTTTGATGTACTATTCCTATACTGTAAATATATATGTGGGCAAAAGAAGGTTTGCAGTAGTGAGTATGTAAAACACAGAGCTTATTCTTGTATTATTACTTATTAATTAGTGTATTATTTATTTGTATTACAACTATAAACCTACTTTTGCCCACCCCTCTGTGTGTGTGTGTGTGTGTGTGTGTGTGTGTGTGTGTGTGTGTAATGCTATACCTAAGCTTCTTTTTCTAGTTTAATACACATGGACATCCTTCCATGGCAATGAATAATTACAGTTATATTAAATTCATGATATTCCACAGTAAGAGGATATCAAAATTTATTTGATCAATCCCAATTTATAGATATTTAAACTGTTTCCATTTGTTGTTATTGACAGTGCTCCCGTAAGCATCCTTGTAGAGAAATATTTACACGTTTTTCCGATTGCTTCTTTTTTAATTTTTTATTATATTTTATTGATCATGGTATTACAGTTGTTCCAATTTTGCCCCCTTTGCCCTCCTCCACCCAGCAACCCCCACTCCCTCAGGCAATCCCCACACCATTTTTCATGTCCATGGGTCATGCGCATAAATTCTTTGGCTACTCCGTTTCCTATACTGTACTTTACATCCCCATGGCTATTCTGTAACTACCTATTTGTACTTCTTAATCCCCTCGCCTCTTCATCCATTCCCCCAACCCCACTCACATCCAGCAACCATCAAAATGCTCTCCATATCCATGATTCTATCTGTTCTCTTTGTTTGCTTAGTTTGTTTTTAGATTCAGTTGTTGATAGATATGCATTTATTGCCATTTTATTGTTCATAGTTTTGACTTTATTCTTTTTCTTAAATAAGTCCCTTTAACATTTCATATGATTATGGTTTGGTGATGATGAACTCCTTTCTTTTTTTGCTGGTCTGGGAAGCTCTTTTTCTGTCCTTCGATTCTAAATGATAGCTTTGCTGGGTAGACTAATTTTGGTTGTAGGTCTCTGCTTTTCATGACTTCAAATATTTCTTGCCAATCCCTTCCAGCCTGCAAAGCTTCTTTTGAGAAATCAGCTAACAGTCTTATGGGAATGCCTCCGTAGGTAACTATTTTTCTCTTGCTGCATTGAAGTTTCTCTCTTTATCTTTAAGCTTTGACAGTTTAATTATGATGTATCTTGGAGTGAGCCTTTTTGCATCTATCTTGTTTGGGGTTTCTCTGTGCTTCCCGGACTTGCACGTTTCCTTCACCAAATTAGGGAAGTTTTCTGTCATTTTTTCAAATAAAGTTCCAATTTCTAGCTCTTTCTCTTCTGCTTTCTGGTACCACTGTGATGTGAATGTTGGAATGCTTGAAGTTGTCCCAGAGGCTGCTTATGCTATCCTTGTTTTGGGGGGATTCTTTTTTCTCCTTGTTGTTCTGATTGGTTGTTTTTTGCTCCCTTAGGTTACAAATCATTGATTTGATTCTCAGCTTCATCCATTCTACTGTGGTTTACCTGTAAATTATTCTTGATGTGACCACTGACCACCAATCTCTGCCCTCTGTGGAAGATCAGCTATGCAGGGGCAGGGTGGTGGTGTTCCAAAGTAGTCTGTAGCTGATCACTGGGTACACAGTCTGGGGTTTCCCAGGTGGTGTGGGCCAAGGTCACCCCCAACCTGTGTTCTACCCAGAGCTATAAAACAGTCTGAGATGGCTGCTACTTGTGCTGCACTTAGAGATTCCCAGGCAAAGCCAAGTTGTGAATCTAGACTAGCTGCTGCTAGTATCAGGCCTGGAGCCAGTTAGCTACTGCTTGTTTGATATGATTTAGGAAGTTATGAAGCATGAACCAAGACCAGTCATTCATATGGAAAAATCACTATTAACAGTTTGTGTGGGCCCATAAGTTGGGTGGGATGGAGTCTCAAGGGGTCCCTAGGCAGGACAAACAGTGTTGGCCAGGTTGATGGAGTCTCAGATATTGCACCCACCTGCCAGCTCTGTGGCTCTGTTGAGGGAAGGCTCAGAAAAGTGACAATGGCCTCTGCCCTCCTTTCTATCTGGGAGAAATTCTCTCCCAGCTCCCGCTTTGATGCCAGAGACTTCAGTTCCTCTCTGTATGTTACTGATGCCTTTCAAGCTGCTAGCCTCTTGCTGCTGGAGCTCAAAGGGAGTGCATCTGTGTAAGTCCATGTGTGGGTTCTTTAAGGTGAATTGCTAGGACTCCAGTAGTTTCTTCCACTGACTCAATCTCTGCTGGTTTTTCCAGCCAGAAATTGTGGGGACTTATCTTCCTAGCACTGGATCCCTGGGCTGGGGTGCCTGGTGTGGGGCTGGGACTCTTCGCTTCCGAGATATCCCTCCCTAATTTTTATTCACCAATGTGGATGTGGAACCAGACTGTTCTGTGCCTCTGACACTCCTACTAGCCTGGATGGATGTAGTTTCTTTAATTTTGTACTTGTCAGGCTTTTATTCAACTCGATTTCTGAGAGTTCTGAGTGATGGTTATTCTATATATTTGTTGTTTTTGATGTGGTTGTGCAAGGTGGTGAACCGTGATTACATATGCCACCATCTTGATCAGAAGTCTTTTCTGACTGTTTCTTTAGGAAAAAATCAATAAAATAGAATTTCTGGATTGATGAAGAGAGACGATGATTGGTAAATCAAGATTGCCATAGAAGCTATATCAGAGCAATGATAGGGTTAGTCTTGAATACCAGAAGGGACACCTTCTCTACATTCTCCCTTGGCACAAGAGAGATAAGGGAAATAACTGGTAGTGCCACACTTAAATTTGTAAGTAGAGAAGCAGGAAATCATTCACTGAAAATGAAAGCAAAGGTGATGATGTAGAGATTCAGAGGAGAGTAAGGTAGTTTTAAAATTACAGCTATGGACTATGGAAGAGGGTGCCGAGCTGTAAAAAAAAAAAAGTATTGACAATTGATGTGTTTGTAATGGCACCAGTTTGTGCAATGACATAATTGTTTACTCAGCAGCCAGGTTTGGAGATTTGTAGTAGAAAGGCAAATGAATGAATGAGTTCAGGACTGGACGACTGGCAAAAGTGCAGATAAAATGATGAACAATAAGGTCCAGACTGCATAGAGAATGAAGGGAAGACAGGACGGTTAGACAGGGAGGAAAAGCCTTTTTAGAATAAAGAGGATTCAGGTAAGTGTGGGAAAGTATAAAACAACTAGGATTGAAGATTTTTATCAGAAAGCAGAATATTTGAATTTAAAATTTCAGAGGTAGAGTAGTTCTGGGTGATAACAGGAAACAGTGTGTGCCCTGGGAAGTGGGTTAAAAACCATTGTGAAACTTTATCTCAGCTGCTTCTGTAGCAGAAGATTGTGATCAGTAGTTATTGAAAACTGAAATATATAATATGCCTATTTGTACATTTAGAAAAAAACTTATTTTTTAATGAGATTTCATGTTTATTCTAGAAAACCTGGAATCAGATTACTTTGGCAAGCTTGAACCTAGATTGTCAATCATACGAAATATAAACAACCAAGTTCTCTTCGTTTCCCAGGAAGGCTATCCTCTGTTTGAAGATATGACTGATGCTGAGAGTGATGGTATTTTTTAAAATATGTTTACAAACATAGAATTGACAAACTACTTCTTATTCCATTTTACTGCTTACGTTTTTCTATTATTGACTTAGTCCTTAAATGAAAAGTCATAGAAGTAATAACAATTTCACTTACAAGAAGCTTTATAGGGACCCAAATTTTTTAGTTGGGATGAAAAATTGATACAATAAAGATATTGCCAGGGGTTGGGAGGAGGACAAAGAGGGTAAAGGGGATCAAATTTGTGGTGACAGAAGCAAACTACGTTTCAGGTGGTGGGCACAAAATAGAGTATACAGATGTTGTATTATAAAATTGTACACCTGAAATTTATATAATGTGATTAACCAATGTTACACCAATAAATTTAATTTTTTTAATGTTTTTCAAGATATTGCTAGAGGTCATGATACTCTGGGCCTACGTTTGAATTACCAATTCCTTCACTGCAATTGCATTAACTGTATGAGATCTCTATAGAGTTGGATCCTTAATACCTACTGGTTCTTGCTGAAATTACTGATAGCATTTTCAAAACTCAACATTAAAAACAAATACACAAGTATTTCAAATAAGTCTGTGTTTCACCAGAAATTTAGAGTGCTTCAGAAAATGAATAAGTTTACTGTGCTTTCCAAGGTATGAATTCAAACATCAGACTTTAGGTAGAGTTGAAACAGTGAATGTGTACTCTTGAAAAATACTTCGCATAATGTTCTCCAGGTCCATCCACACTAAGTAAAATAAGCCAGCCAGAGAAAGATAAATACCATATAATTTCACTCATAGTGGAATCCAATGAACAAACTGAACTAACAAGCAAAATAGAGACAGACTCATAGGCAGAGAGCAAGATGACAGCTAAGCGGGGTGGGGGGGCAGGGCGTAGAGGGACTGAGCAAAAACGGAAAAGGACTCATAGACATGGACGATGGTGTGGCGACTTGGAGGTGGGGGAGGTGTAAGGGGACTAAATGGTAATAATAGCACAAAATATCTTAAAAATCCTAAATTTTTCCCTTAACAGGTAGATTTTTAATATTCTGTTTAGCATTTGAAAGTTAAAGACAATCTTAGAATTCAGAATATCTCTTAAGCACTCAAAATTTGCTGCTTTTGTGTTGTAATACATATTTGAATGTGTTTGAAAGAATATGTGAGCAGCCGTGTATAGTCTCCAGCTGACTGGCTGAATCTCAGAGTGTGGGATTAGTAACGGGTCTACTTAGGATTATCTTTTGTCTAATTTTCATAAATATTGATTTGCAAAAGTTCTTATAACTAGTGTTCTCATTTTTTAATGTTTATTGCAGGTAATGCTCCCCAGACTGAAATTATCATGTATATGTATAAAGACAGCCTCGCTAGAGGTATGGCGGTAACCATCTCTGTGAAGTGTAATAAAATGTTTACTCTCTCCTGTAAGAACAAAATTATTTCCTTTAAGGTAAGACTGAACTTAAATTCGTTTTAGTCATATTTATGTGGAAAATTAGAGAACCTAAATATCCTCAGTTCAACTTTTTGTCTAGAACAAGACTGGCAAGAAGCCAAGAACCATTAAAATAGTTATTAAAAATTGTCCAACTCTTTAATCCATTGTAACATCATGCTTTTTCTAAGTCTGCCATAGGGAAGAAGAACTATAACCTTTGTTTCATAACCTGTCTCTTCTGAAGAATCACTCTATAATAAATAATAATATAGAAGCCCTACATGAATTATTATATTTATTTAAGAATTGCATGACTTTCCTAGATAAGTTTTCCTAAACAAAATAAAGCTAATTATCCTTCTGTACACCTTCTACATACTTTGTGAATTATGATGATAATATTTTAACCCTTAATTTTTTTGTTCTTGCTTCTCAGCTGCATCCTTCAGCTTTCAGTTGATACATGTTATTTTTCATGTAAATCTAAGTGAATAAAATAACAAGATTAGCTGTAAAAGTAATGGTATAATGTATCTCAAAGACAGGTATAAATTATTTCTGGCCACTGCTTTCTTTTCTCTATTCTTCATTTTTGTTTTTGTTTTTGTTTTCTTGAAGCGTTTCTGAGTGGGGATTTGCCAGTAAAATACTGCTGTGGGGACTGAAGGTTAGAGTATGACCTTAGTGGGCCTGCCAAGGGGCAACTTAAGAAGGAGAATAAACCACTCTAAAATATAATCCAAGTAAAATCACTATGTGTGCCACAAATACAGCCTCCAAACAAATCCCTTAGCCATCCCTTCCAGCTGTGGTGCCACCCTTTTAGGTAACAATTTAGAGTCCCCATTTTCTGTCCTGACATGCAGGAAGCTTAGCTATCATATGGTTCCCAGGCCTTGGGGTGGACGGGCAGGGTGGCGAGGATTAAGCACGCTGTTACTTAGCAACAAAATCAGAAGGGAAGGAGGGAGAGGGCCAAGATCAAGCCATGTAGAGTAAAGGAAAACTAATTCAGCTGCAGAGGCAGATTCAGAACCGGGCTAAGCCTGAACTATAAGCGGATGATTACTGAGAGAGTCTGGGGAGTGCTAAAAAAGATGGAAATAATGCTTGGCATATAGTAGGAATTGGGGCAAATCCAGGTTTAGGGGAGCCTAAAGTTTACAGAATTTGGGCAGGCCTTTGAAAGAAAGAGACCGTAAAATTACCAAAGACATAAAGTTGACAATTTACGTAGAATTAGAAAAGAAGGGGCTTTCGAAGAGACCTGTGCATGTCTGGGGGACGGGGCAGGGCAGTGGACTCTGACATTTAAGCTTAATTAGCTTCATAACCAATCTGCTTCTGAAAGGAACTCAGTAATACTAGTCGGAGGAAGGGAAGGACGGAGGGAAAAGGGCTAGTTTTAGCTGGTGCTCTTTAATTCATCCCCCACCTCCCCGCCCCAGCTAATAAGGATCTTAGCAGTGATTATAAATGTAGACTAAATTCTACTAGATCATAAAACTCAACTGGCTACCATTATGTGCTCACCTTTCTGTATTGGTTACTAGCTATTCAGTCCTAGTGCTTACGGTTACCCTGTTTTCTTTGTGTAAGAACCTTGATGACACCAACAGAGATTTCTTCAGTAAGTTACTGTTAGTGTCTATTTCTTGCATATACATCCAAGCATGGTCTGGATTCTCTCAAACTTCCAAATGCACTCGGGAGAGGGGAAAAAAACCCAGGTGTTAGGTCAAGCTTAACTTTTTCTGGGTTGATATTCAACCCCTCCTGATGTAAACAATCCCCTGGCTCTTGGAACACTCAAGTTTCATTATGCAGGGCTGTTTCCACATCCATTTACTGTGCACCTTCCCTATGATGGCTAAGAATAAACAACACCAAAACCAAGGAAAGCTACTACCCTGGGATTTCCTTGCCCCTGTTCTGAAACATCTATCCATACCCCCACTTTCAACTACAAATTTCATGCTTGGTTTGAACTAACAGGTTTGTCTCCCTCTAACCTTTCTAGAACTCCTGAAGTTTTGGCTAAGAGCTATTTCTCACTTATACATTAGAGTAGGTTAGTACCAAATTGGTTCCCCAGCTTAAGGCCTCTTCCTAAATTCTGAGATACTATAGACAGCTGCAGAAAGATATGTCTGTGGGAGAACTAGTTTACACTGTCATCAATTTAGGACTCACACTTATTGATAAAGGACAAAGGTTAAGAGTTATGACTATAAATTCCATAATTGATTGACAAGTTTGGAGGTACCCAAACTTCTTTCAGTTTTCGTAGGAGGATGCTGGAATACTGTTAATATTTTGGACCTGGAGGTCTCTCCATCAGTCCTTAGTTAGGACCATGAGAATTTTTGCTACCATGGGGTCAAAATTAAGTTCAACCGTCTACTGGTTCCAGAATTAATATGGAAAGAAACTTGAATGGTCTTTGGATTTTCTAGTCCCTCTTGAAAAACAGGTATGATAGAATAATTTTTAAAAAGCATAGGCAGTACTACCAGTTAGGTGACCAGCAGGATTATAGTTTCAAGTGATCTAGCCATTCTTGAGAAAATGCTATTCTGTGTCTGTGAAAGACATAGGAATCAGAATTTAGCCTTCCCCTGGCCAAGTAGCTCAGTTGGTTAGAGCATTGTCCTGATATGCCAAGGTTGTAGGTTCGATCCCTGGTCAGGGCATGTACAAGAATCAACCAATGAATGTGTAAATAAGTGGAACAACAAATCAATGTTTCTCTGTCTCTGTCTCCTCCTTCCTTTTCTTCTCCCTCAAATCAATAAAATAAATTTTTTAAAAATACGAATTTCTCCCTTCAGGGCAGAGCTCAGCCGTTAGACTACTTTCAGAATAGAAATTCAGGACTACTATGGAAGTGGAGTACTTGGTAGGGAAAAGTCAAAGGCTGCTGACTAAGCCACTATAGCAAGGTTATACAGGAATTAAAGATTTAGCCCTAGAACAGCTGCAGTGTGTCTATTTACAGCAAGTTTCAGTTCTCGCCTCCACTGAAGGAAGGAAGCAGCTAAAGTTCCTGCCACTTCTGCGTCTCTCATAGTTGGTTCACAACCTAGAGCCAGGCTAGGCCTATGGGTGGAGGCCATCAATGTCTTTAGCTCTGAATGGCTGGAAAAGACAGGAACTGACATTTAGCCCAGAAAGGTTTCAGTCGTTGCTAGAACCAACTCCATCTTCAGTCCATAGGAACTTCACTCAATGGGAGAAGAGAGAAAGAAGCTGTATGATTAATAAACTGGGAAAAACAAGAAACCTGGACCTGAATGTGCATTTCATGGTGGGAAAAGCTAAATGGACCAGGAGAATTGGGGGTTAGGAATTAAGAGGGAGAGATCAGTATTTTTATATTCAGGGATATTTTTATCTTAAGGAGTGATAATACAAACTTCTTTAGTTCTGTGCAGTAATATACTTCAAAATAAACTGCCCATATTCTAATTGTTCACACCCTAAAAAATTAATGCTTTTTTCTCTATAGGAAATGATTCCCCCCAATGATATCAATGATGAAGGAAATGACATCATATTCTTTATGAGAAGTGTTCCAGGACATCACAATAAGATGCAGTTTGAGTCTTCATTGTATAAAGGGTACTTTCTAGCTTGTAAAAAGGAGAATGATCTTTTCAAACTCATTTTGAAAGAAAAGGACAAATATGGGGATGGATCTGTAATATTCACTGTTCAAAACAAGAACTAGATATTAAAGTTGCATAGATTGAACTTCCTGAGTTTTTGTGGTTCAGAAAGTTTGTAAGAGTTTGAACCTATAATTGTAATGATGAAATAAAATGTATAATGGTCTCAAAAGATACTTCTAAGAAATGAATAATAAGCTTTCACAAAATTGAATTGACTCCCCCTTATCCTGATGAATAAAATATTTGTGTAATGTGAAAAAAGGATGCACCGTTTGAAAACACATTCTGTTGCCCTGGCTGGTGTGGCTCAGTGGATTGAGTGCCAGCATGCGAATGAAAGGCTTGCCGGCTTGATTCCCAGTCAGGGCACATGCCTGGGTTAAAAAAAAGAAAAAGAAAAAAGAAAAAGAAAACACATTCTACATTATTAATTGGGACATAGGTCACACTCAATAGAAGTGATTTGAATCTTTTAGATTATGTTAGATAAAGATACTGATATTTGAATTTTCTAATTGTTAAGAATATCATTAAAACCATTAAGATTTTTCCCTGGCTGGGTGGCTCAGTTAGATAGGGTGTCACCCCATACACCAAAAGCTGGCAGGTTCAATCCCCAGTTGGGGCGCATATGGGAGTCAAGTGATCGATGTTTCTCACATCGATGCTTTCTTCTCTCTCTCTCCCTTTCTCTCTCACTAAAATCAATAAACATATCCTTGCATGAAGATTAAAAAATATAAACCATCAAGATTTTATAAAGAGACCACTTCAGTTGATTGATCTCTGCATTCCTTCTAAAGTCAGGATATCTTTAAAGTTCCGATTGATCCTGAGTCTAGCAACATATAAAAAGGATTATACACTCTGCACAAGTTTCATTCAATCCAGAATGCAAATGCTTTAATATTCCAAAATCAATTAATGTAATATATCATATTAATAAAGGATAAAAACCACACAATCATCTCAGTAGATGCGGGAAAGCATCTGACGAAAGCCAATTCATAGTAAAAATTCTCAACAAACCTGAAAGAGAAGAGAGCCTTCTCAATGTGATAAAGGGCATCTGTGAAAAACCGACCACTAACATCATACTTAATGGTGAAAAAATAATGTAAGAATGTCAGCTTTTGCAGTTTCTACTCAATGTACTGGAGGTTCTAGCCAGTACAATCATAAGAAAAGGAAAAGGCATCTAGATTAGAAAAAAAGAAGTAAAATTGTTTTTATTTGAAGACAACATGATTCTTTATGTAGAAGATCAGAGTACACATATGTGTGTACACACACACAAACCCCTATTAAAATTAAAGAAATTCAACGAGGTTGCAGAATACAAAATTAATATATGGAAATAAATTGCATTTCTATATATTAGAATGAATAATCAATGCCATTCACAATAGTACTAAAAATAGATATAAATATAAATTTAGCAAAAGAAGGGCAAAACTGGTACAAAAAGTTTTCAAAACATTGCTGAGGGAAATTAAATATGATCTAAATAAGTGGAGAGACATTCCACATCCATTGACTGGAAGACTCTATATTGTTAAGATGACAGCTCTCCCCAAAGTGATCTATAGATTCAACTCAATCCCCACCAAAGTTCCAGCAGGATTTTTTGCAAAAATTGATAAACTGTACCTAAAATGTACATGGAAATAAAAAAGACAGAGAATAGCCAAAACTTTTTGAAAAAGAACAAAGTTGGAAATCTTTCATTTCCTAATCTTAAGATTTAATATAACTTCTCAGAACTGTTTGGAACTGACATAAGCATAAACAGATCAGTGGAACAAATTTTTGAGTTCAGAAATAAATCCTTACATTTATGGTCAGTTGATTTTTGAAATAGGTAGATAGAAAGGAGGATTTTCAACAAATGGTGCTGGGGAAATTGGGTATCCACATTCCAAAAATATGAATGTAGATCTTTACTTAACACTAAAATGAATGGGAAATCATTTAATTAGAAAAATAAATAAACTTTTTGGGAAGTTTAAAAAAAAAAAGAACTTTACCTAACACTATTAAAAAATAATTCAAAATGGATCAGAGACATTAATGTATACTAAAGCTATTAAACTTTAAGAATAAAACAGGAGAAAATGTGAACACCTTGGGTTAGGCAAAGATTTTTTTAGGTCCAACCAAGAAGTATGATCCATTAAAGAAAAAATTGATAAATCTGACTTAATCAAAATGAAAAATTTGGGAGTGAAACTGGATAAAGGGTACATAGGACCTCTCTATCTTTGCAACTTCTTGTGAATTCTTAATTATTTCAAAATTAAAAAATTTTTAGAAACAACTTTGCATGCAAAAGACATCATTAAGAAAAGGAAGAGACAAGGCACAGACTGGAGAGAATGCTTGTCAATGACATATATGGCAAAAAAAAAAAAAAATTACCCAGGATATACAAAGAACTCTTAAACTCAATAAGAAGACAATTCAGTTTTTAAATGGGCAAAAGATTTGAATAGACATATCCCAAAAAGATGTACAAATGGTTAATAAGCACATGCAAAGGTGAACATCATTAATTCTTGGAGAAATACAAATTAAGACCACAACAAGTGACCACTTTGTAACCACCAGGATGGTTGAGATCATAAAGACAGACAATAACAAGAAGCAAAAATGTTAAGAAACAGGAATCCTCATACATTACTGATGGGAGTGTGAAAAAGTGCAGCCACTTTGGAAAAGATTTTCAGTGTCTTAGAAAGTTAAATATAAATTTTTCACATGAGCCAGCAATTCAATCCTACATATCTATTCAAGAGAAAGAAGCCAGGTTCACACAAAGATTCGCACAGTAATGTTCACGTCGGTATCATTCTTAATAACCAAAAAGTGGAAAGAACCCAAGTACCCGTCAGCTGGTGAAGACATAAACAAAATGCGATATATCATAATGGAATAACAATACTAATAAAAAAGTGTAAAGTACAGATACTTGCTACAATGTAAATGAACTTTAAAAAGATGCTAAACAAAAGAAACGAAACACAGAAGATTACATATTACATGATTCTATCTACACAAAATGTCCAGAAACGGAAAATCTGCAGAAAAGTGAATTCATGTTTGCCTAGGGCTGTGGTGGGGATGGGGTTAATTGTAAACAGATGTGAAAGATCTTCTTGGAGAAAAGAAAATGCTCTAAAACTGGATATAGTAATGGTTGCACAACTAGGTAAATTTACAAAAAATCATTAAAATGTATACTTAAAATGGGTAAACCTGTGGTTATGTAAATTATGCCTTAATGAAGTTATTTTAAAAAGAGTCAGTTTGATCAACTTTTATATTAACTTTTATCATTTTTCCCTACTATAAAATAAGACATATTCATCACAAAAATTTTAGAAAATACAAAGGAACTGTTCAAAAATAAAATTCATTTGAGTAAACATGAGTATCTCCTTGGCTTTACTCAGTGATTCATGAATCAGACGGCACCCCATCTAGCAAGTAGGAGCTCTGAGAAGCTGCACAAAATTGGAGGCTCCTATAGGCAGGAGGGGGCAGAGATGAGGAGGGCAGATTACTTCTCCTCTTTGGGTCTGTCAGGTGGATGACCTCACCACTGCTGACCGGGAAATTCCAGGTAGACTAGGAGATGCTGGAAGTGCAGCTCAGGTGTTGTCTTGGTTTGGTGACATGGGCTTAGCACAAGTGACCCCATTTGAAACCATTGTCTCTCTTTCTTAACAGAACAAAAGAAGAAAGTTGGAACCACTCATCCTTCTATCTTTAGATAACCTTTTTGACATTTTGATGTAGGTCCTTACAGTTTTTCTTTCTATGGGAATTTAGGCTGAAAAATTAAAGCACTCTTTACTTCTTTCCTAGACAGAATCTCATACATCTTTCAAAACTGCAGTTGAAATCTTGGATATGCAAAGAGAGGGCCTGAGCAGAATTCAGATATAACAAATGGAAAGAACGGATGGTTCTGATTAGAAAAATGGGGCTCTGAGAAGGAAAGCACAAAAGGAGTTCTAGCTTGAGTTGCTCCCACCCAAAATACAAAAATCAATCAATCAATCAAACCACACCAGAGCCTGAAACAAGGATTTATGTGTGGGTCATTTATTTGAGAGGCGATCCCAGAGAGCGGAAGCGAGAAAGTCAGGAGTGTGAGAAAGGGAAGGTGCAGAACCCAGTACAAGGGGTGTTATCAAGGTTGTCACTGTGGGCCTGGCTTGTCCGGAACCTCCTGAGAAGCATACAGAACGCCCCCAAATTATATCCCTGGAGTGAGGGAGGCAGGAGCACTTACCCACCAGCTCCTGCCACCTGCTCATTGAACGCGTCATTAGCCCCACACGTCCAAGCTGTGTCTGTGTTATCAGAGAGTCTGTTCACCCAGCACTAGCAGAGCCAAACATGACACTGAGAATTGCGGTGGAGAAAGATTGGCAATTTTATTACGAATGGTGCCACCCAGGGGAATAGGAATCTAATGCTCAAAAGCCCAAACTCCCTCATTCAGGGTTCAGGCAGGTTTTTAAAGGGCTGGGAGGGCAGGTAGGCAGAATTGCTGATGGGCAAGTTTTAACTGGAGAACTTTGGAGCTTAGTCATTTATGGTGAAGGGGCGTCAGCACCAGGTCTTCCTGGACAAGGACCCTTTTGCCTTTGAAAGGGTCCTGGTGTTCAACATCAGGTTATATCCAAGTCTTTGGGTTCCCAGGGGCAGACAGGGCGAGACTTTTGTTCTACGAGCAGCCGAAGGTCAAAGTTCTCTCCTCCGTGCATGCTTCACCCGCGCTTTTTCAGTTTTGGTCTGTTGTCTTGTTAAAAAAAAAGATAGGATCATTTTGAGCTGGTTCTGTGTTACATTTGGCCAGGTAGATTATCTGCAGCAAAGGATAAAATAACAGAGCACACTCAAGGTAACATTGTTAGCATGAGCCGGCATGGAACTGTCTGGGGCCCTTAACTGCTAGGATCAGAAGTGGTCTGAGGCAACGTGACACCAGACTGGATTAAGGCACCATGGCAAGAAGGTAGAGCTAAAAGAGTAAACATTACCAGAGGACTTTTTAAAACCAGAGAAGTAGAATTTTCTTTTTATTGAATCTAAGATGTTATTGATTGTAAAATACACCATTACTTTAGGTACCATTAAGGAAAAGAAGACACTGCCAACTAAACTATGGAATACCTTCAACTGTAAGGTGCATTCTCCTCTCAGAGATATTAAAATGTGAAAAATTGCACATCTTAGAATTGATGAAATACAGGTAAAATGTAAAACTATTTGCATTACTCTAATGTAAATGTCTCCATCTCCATAAACCTTTAATACAGTCTGCTGAACACACAACATCTTATGTGACTTGTTTTTTATGGAAATTAGGTGAAATAGCTGCATTTCACATCTGAGTCAGTGTGAATGGAAGAAGAGTGACATGCTTTGGATATCAGAATAATCACTGTTGGAGGAATCAGGAGTTTAGAGCCAAAGGTCGCCCTGAGTCTCAGGAATCTGAAGAAACTTTTAAGAACATTGAACTTTTTACTTTTTTCAATTCATAGAATGGGAGTTTGAGTCAATTTTCATAAGATTTTAACAAACAGGGAGAGTACATTTTTAAGAAATATGAAACTAGGTTCATATTAATCATATTAATCAGGCTGTTTTATGCCCTTTTTCTCTTAATTATATAATTTTATCACTTCTTAATTGGCTAGAAGCTAAAATCAGTTTGCCACAGGCCTATGTCAATGTAAGAAACATCCAAAATTATAGATAACTTTTATGAGTTTACTTGAGCCAAACTGATGACAATTTCTGAGAAGCAAAATCAAAGCACCGAGAAAATGCTCCAGGGAATGGCAGTTTTACACTTTATTTTATACATTAGAATCAAAGGAATAGGCATTAGGGGGTTACATAAAATTCATTGGTGGTAGGTTAGAGAGGTGGGAGAAAGCAAAACGTGGAAATCTCTGAGATCAGATAAACAGTAAAACAGAGACACTTACTTCTTTGACATTGCTGGGTACAGGACAGTTAACAGTTAACAATTAACATTTATGGCACAGATATGGCATTGGGGCAACAATGTCACAATGAGGGGGCTTCTGTGGTCTTGTGCTCCAGTGCAGTGGCTGTACTCTGAGGGGTCTGGAAAAAGGGGGTTACTCTGACCGTCCAAGGGTATGTTATCTTAGACGCAAAAAGACGATAGACAGGCTCAGTTAAGGTAACAAGTGACCTTTGTCAAGGAAGCTAAAGGCCTAGGATATGACTACCCACCATGACTTGCTTTTAGTGAGGAATTTTTATGTTCACACCATCCTATGTGCTAACTGTTGGTCTCGTAGTTTGTAGGGCCTGCTATGCAGGCATTCCCTGAGCTTGTCAGGTTTAGTATATGGCCTCTTTTTTGTCCATACCCGGGTCTTAGAAAAAATAAATTTGATCATGTGTTGCTATCTTATCTGTAAGCCTTCTTTTAACAAAGTTGAAATTCTTAAACTTTTTAATAAAATCAAAAATAATGATTAATATAGGACATAATGTACCTAAGAACAGCTTTGTTTCCTCCATCCCTGAGCAGTTGTCTCAGGTCTTCTCAGATTTAGGAAACTGAAGGACCGAATCATACCCCTTTGTGTCCTAAGCTCGTTTTGTCTTGCTTCCTTGTATTTTGACTCCAGAAAATACAATGTGGGTATTTCAAGAGGCAGCGTGATGTGATGAAATGAGAAGGATGAGTTTTGGAGACATGCAATCTTGTTTGAGTGTTGTCACATAACCTAAGTTCATGTCTCTTGTGTACTTGGGACTCATCTCTCTGAGGCTCCTTTTTGGCATGGACACATGAAACAGACTGTCAGCTGTCAGAGGGGTCAGGGGACGGGGGACTGGATGAAAGAAGGTGAAGGGATCAGCAAAAAAACCATAGACACAGATGATAGTGTGGTAATAGCTGGAGGGAAAGGGGGTGCGGGTAAGTGAGGCGGGCAAAGAGAGGAAACGGGGACTGAAAAAGACTTTGTTTTGGGTGATGGGTGCACGATGTAGTGTACAGATGATGTTTCGTTGAGTTGTACACTTGAAACCTGAATGGTTTTGTAAACCGATGTTACCCCAATAAACACAATTTTTTTTTAAAAAAGAAAGAGTTTCTTCATATGATAGTTGTACAGATTAAGTGGGATAATGTAAAGCTTTCGGCAGTATCCGGCACTGGGCTATGGTAGCTAATAAGCGCTATTTCCCTTCTTTCATTTTTCCCTGCACTCACTGCCCACTTCCCCTGTGCCCTCACACATGCACGCACACACACATCACCGGCCAGAAAGAAATAGGACCTTTTCTTCCTACAGGAACTAAACCCACCCTGCTTTACGTAATTTCTTTTCCCGCAAAGTGTAAACTCATTGCTCACTCTGAAGAAATAAAAACATCGCTGCTTTTCCTACCATTCTTTCTGGCTCTCAAACATATGTAGCTTTTCCCTATCTTCTCTCAACATCTGGGTTTTATATTTGAGAACATGTCAGGCCATAAAAGCCTGTTTTGTTTTGTTTTGCTTTTCCTTATCCAAATTTTAAACCCTTGGTTTTGTAGCACAAGAGAAATATAATTTCACCTAATCCACAGAAAATAGCAATTCACAATCTGCAATTTTGCTAAATCTACTAACAATGGTCTCTGGACCTACAAAAGCCATATAGCAAAACAAAATTTTCTATTCACATCTGAGCCATGCTCAGAATTTAGCCTTTGACTTTTCTTCCAATGGTAATGGGTTTGCTTGTGGATGGACCTTCACCCCCATGAGTGGACCAGGTTTTTTTGTCTATCTCACAGAGCTCAGTTCAGGGAACTAGAAAGTAGAAACATCAAAGGGATTAGCATTGGAAACCACTACATTTGGGGCACGATGTCGTGAGACTCCACCTGCCCTGAAAGAGCTCCTCAACTGACCCACAAAGGAAGCACTTTCTTTCTCGCTCTTAGACTACAGGATAGTCTGCAAGATATTTCTAGAATCATTAACTCTTTTTTAAAAGCCATTTGACAAAAAGATCCAACAGATATTTGTTGGAGATATTTCCAGAAAAATCTAGATATCAGAAATATCAAAAACAGGTAGGGTTCTTTCCAGAAAGCTCTCAGATAGTATATTCTTTTTTCCCTTTTTTATTGAAGTTATTGGAGTGACAGTGGTTAATATAATGACATCGGTTTCAGGTGCGCATTGTACAACACATGATCTGTACACTGTATTGTGTGTTCACCACCCCAAGTCAAGTCTCCTTCCATCATCTTTTATCCCCACTATAACCTGCTCCATCTCTCCCCACTCCCTCCCCTGGCAATCACCGTACTGTTGTCTGTCAGATATTATATTCTGAACACAATGTCTTTAAGACCAGAGGCCCACATCAGACAGAGCCTTAAGCCTTCCAAAGATGTTTGGCAAATAACAAAAGGTATAAAAGCAAAGCACAGAATGGAGGAGGACCTCTGGTTGGGGAAGCCTTCACAGAAAAAACTAAGCCTTGAAGGACAAGAAGAATTGCAATAGGCAAATTCGAGGAAGGACTCTTTCACCCTAGCATGCGAACTTGGATTTCTTGGGATTTATCTCAGGCCAGAGTGCTAATTGACATAGCATTTACGAGTCTTAGCCCTTAAACTCAGTTGGGTAGGAAACACAACCTTGTTTTCTATATTTTACTACTTCAAGTTCTCATGAAGCTGAGGTAGTAGAAACTCGATTTTAGTCATTGCTAGATGCCCCTCTTTCTCCACAGTGGTACCTGTGTTCCACAGAGTCAGTAACACCATGGTGTCAAGGATGCACTGGGCAAGGAACCTAGCCCTTGGTCGCCGTCACGGATTCTGGTATCTGCTGAGATGTCCATCACCCCTTTTTGGTTCATGACCGACTGTTGCCAAAGTTGCTCCTGAGCAGACCCTTACTCCTGCCCACAAGCTCTCTTAGGAATATCTCCTGCCTCCATCTCTGCGGTTGACTTTGTTGGTTGCTGCTCCGAGATCCAGGTGATTCCTCTCCATTACATAGTGTGATTGGGGTGGAATTGACATAAACCACTGCCCCTCCCAACCAGTTACACTGGTGGATCCTGACTGGCCCAGGCATGACCCCATCCTTCTTGCCTTAACGACAAGTCCTTAATCACAGTGGTTCTTTTAGGGGTCAGCATGTGACTGAGGCTGGTGCAAACTGAAGTTTAGAACTACTTTCCATGGTTAGAAAAAGAAGTTCCCTTTCTAAACAGGCAGATGTGAGACCTGGAACTGACAGAACCATTTCTGCCATTAGGAAGTAAACCAGCCTGAGGACAAAGCCGACGCCCACAAGACAGCAACAATGGAGCCAGAATCTGGTCAAATCACTCCCACCTCTGACTTTTATTCCTGAGCCCATACAATCCATTTATTGTTCAAATCAGTTTGAATTGGATTTTTTAAAATTACCTCCATACACAAGCATTCTAACGAATCCAGCCTATTTCACAGTGATACACCTGGGCGCACTGAAAATATTCTGGTCGTTCAGGGCCCACTGGGGCTCAGAAAATTTTGAGAGGTTTTTCAGGCCTTATCTACTAGATATACCACATCACCATTACTTTTTTCCTGTCTCGAAGCCTCCTAGGGCTCAACCCAGCAGAGGGAGTATAGGTCTCCTCTGCTCTTACGTCTAACAAAGCCATCTGCGTGTATTAGGGGCGGGCGAGTCAAACAACACCCCATCCCAGGGACTCAGTCTGGCGGGAACTGAGGTCTCCATGGCCTGCTCAAGAGGAAAGCTCTCACTGTCCCCTTTCCCATCTTTAACTCCTCCTCTGCCCTGATGCTTCTTTTCCTAGTTGGGAAAAAAGTAGGTGCTAGCTGTAGGAAGGTAGCCAGCTCATCCTGTATCTCCAAATCAGTTGTGTCTCCTCTGAGTTCTTTTCTTTCCTTGGCTGAACTGGGGAAAGAAGACCAAAGTATGACAGGAAAAAAAAACAAACGAAAGGGAGAATCATCATAGGGCAGTGCTTCCTGGACAGAGCAAGGTCTGAAACAGAAATAAATACCATATAAATATTGACTTTAAAATTTGTATTTGGAACTCAGACCACTCTCCTGAACTACAGACTCATATTCAACTCTCTACTCAACAGTTCCACTTGACTGCCTGACAGACATCTCACTCTTCACTTGTCTAAAATGGAAAATTTCCTAGAAGCTTCCTCCACCCATATTTGTCACCAAAGCCCTGAACGCCCTCCGGAGCATGCCGTATGGTTGAAGTCCTTGAGAGGAACCTTCTGCGGCCTAGCCAAGACAGGCTCCGCCCAGAAATAGAGACAACGCTGTTGCTGTCACCACTAAACCCTGCCTTCCTGCCTATGGTGTCATTGCATGTGTCCCTGCAGGGCTCTGCCTATGGTCTTCTGTCCAGGAGAACCCACTAAATCCACCCTCTGCACCCACGGTAGTGGACAGTGAGCTTGTACACAACCACTGACTGATTAGGGTACAGTCCCTAGCAAACAGAGAAATACAGGCCAATAGAGAACTCTACAGTGTCTCCAGTCTGATGTCGGTTCCAGCACCGCAGGGGCAGATTCTGGTTTCGTGGGGGCCTGAGGCCTATCCAATTGAATAGCTTCTTTAAGAGTAACAATAGAGTCCTGACCAGGTAGCTCATTTGGTTAAAGCGTCTTCCAGATACGCCAAGGTTGCGATCAGAACACATGCAGAATCAACCAGTGAATGCATAAATACATGGAACAATAAATAAAGGTTTTTCTCTCTCAAATTAATTAAAAATAGTAATAATACAATATGGTAAAAATCAGGTGCAAAAATAAATATTTAAAATAAGAAAAGAAATTAAATTACAGTTTTTAAAAGGTAGCAATCCCATGAACATTGCTCTAACTCTATATATATACAGATAAATAATATTAATTTCCTGAAACATGTACATATTTTTTATGTTTTAATGTATTAATTTTTAAATCAATATACTATAAAATTAACTTCACTTTTGTGTGCTGTCTATGATTTTAACAGATATAGATTTGTGAAACTACTAACACAATTAAGATGTAGAACAGTTAATCACAGCCAAACTCCCTTAAACTGTCTCTTTCCAGTCAAACCCTCCTCTCAACCCTAATCCCTGGAAAAGAAGGGATTTGTTCATCTTCCACATAGCTTTGTCTTTTCCAAAGTATCATACAAACGGAATCAAGTACTATGTAAATATTTTTGAACTGGTTTTTCCATTCAACGAATTGCCCTTGTGATTCATTCAAGTTTTTGCTTGTTTACTGTTGAATTCTCCGCCCCTCTCCCCACCCTCCAAAACCTGCTCCGCTCACTGTTATTCCCATCTTAGTTGGTGACTACTCTATCCTTGTAGCTCTTCAAGCCCAACACCCTTAAGTATCTCTTGACTCCTCTTTTTCTCTCAACCCCACCCTTAATCTGCAGTGGTCCTTTTGCAAATGTAAGTCAACTCATCAGACACCTCTGCTCGAAATTCTGCACAGGCTCCCCTCTCTGTCACAGTAAAAGCCAAAGTCCTTATGATGGCTTACAAGGCTCTGTAGCATCTGGTCCCCACTTACCTCTCCAAATTCATCTCCTACTTCTCGTCTCATTCTTTCAGAGCCAGCCACACTGGCTATTCTTTTCCTCGAACTACCGAGCAAACGTCCACCTTCAGGTCTACTTCGTTTTCTCTGCCTGCAATTCTCTCCCTGCCGATGTCCAATGGATAATTCCTCGCCTTTGATGAAACCTTTATCATTGAGGCTTGTCCTGGCTACTCTATTTAATACCGTAACCCACCCCATTCCACCTCCAGGTGCTGCCGATCCCTTTTATGACTCATTACTCTTCCTCTATAGGTCCATTGCCTTCTAATATGCTGTATAATTAACTTATACACAATGCTATTGTTTATTGTGAGATTCCCCAATGGAATGTAGGCTCCACAAGGGCAGAGACCTCACCTGTTTTATTCACTGATGTATCCTAAGCACCTAGTACGGTACCTGGCATATAGCATGTACTCAATATATGAACATATATGAGTGAAGGAAGAAGAGAAAGCACACATTCTGGGACTTAATGCTTTGATACAGACTGAGCAGGTTAGTCGGTCAAAGGCACAATCTTCCAAGTTCTCTTAAGTCTTGAAGACTCCAGGTAATAGCTTCAGCTTTCTGGGGTGAGGGAAGAGAGCAACAACTGTGACTTTTGACTTTGCCCATCACTCAGCAGTGGCTGGTAGCCTCAGCATCTTCCATGGTTAAATGCTAAACAAAAAAAGAGAGAACGCTAACCCTTGCTGGTCCAGAGCCCTGAGGAGAGCTGTGCAGATGGCGCACAATGTACAAAACTAACGCAGCGGCCCTGGCTGGTCAGCAGTCCTTTCCCACCTTGTTGACACCTCACACCCTCACCTTCCCAGCATCCAGAAAGGCCCGCCCTTCCTTCCTAGAATCCTGACAGGGATGGTTACAGCCAGCAGAGGGGTAATGAAATCCTACGCTATTGAAAGCCTATCGTATGCCAAACATTATTTCTTTAACTACACAGATTTCTGTGAATTGTGTTGTGAATGCAGAGGCTCCAAAGGCTGCTATAGTCTATGGCAGGTGCTCACAAATTGCTTAAGGAAGCAGTAACAACCTGAAGCGTTGTGGGGGGGTAGGGCAGAGTCTCCCTAGTCCTGAAAGGAGTGAATAAGCCTGGGCTGCCTGCCAAAGTCATCAGCTTCGTCAGTTGGTGGTTCCATGAAGACAAGAGCCTGTTTTCCTGGCCCCTTCCCATCTCTAGCCTGACTACCAGTCTTAGCTCTGCCCCCTTACCACCTCAGCTCGCTGCCTTCCAGCCGGCTCATCAAGGCGGGAAGCCACGCGTTGCATCCCCGGAAGCTCACATGTTAGTTTCACCCACAAGTAGAGGAAAAACCAACACAAGTAGGATTTGAGTGCTTTTCCCACATCCAACAAACGTTTACTGAGTGCCCACTATGAGCCAAGATCTTTTATAGGCACTAACAGTTCAGCAAATGAGAGAGACATATCCCCGTTCTCGGGAGCTGACACTCTAATAGCGGGCAAACGAGACTAGATAATCTTTTTCTTATAGATCAAAATATCAGATAGTGGAAAATGCTCGGAGAGGAGAACTCTGAACCTCTATCAAGAAGTGATAGTTAAACTAAGACCTAAAGACCAAAACAGAGGTTCCCATGCTAAGATCATGAGGAAGTACATTCTAGTCCAAGAAAACAGCTAGTGCAAAGATCGTGGGGCTGGAATGAGCTTGGGGTGTGTGGGGCAGAGAAAAAGGTCCTTGTGGGTGGAGGAGATTTGGCAGAAGGGAGTGGCCGTGGATGGGGGGAGAGGTAGCTGGGGCTTGGTCAGAGGCTCTGTGGACTTGGGTAAGGAGTGTGGATTTTATCTGAATGCTAATAAGGGGATAATGTGATCTAATTTATCTTTCTAAAAGATCATTCTGGACACTAAGAAGAGAATGGATTTTCATGGGTAAAGGTGGAAGCAGGGAGGTGGGAGGCAATGCATTAATTAGCCCAGGTGAGGGATGATGACAGTGGTTGAGGACATAGCAGTGGAGACAGAGAGAACTCTCCGATGCACTTGTGTTTGGGAGGAAAGGCAGCAGGAATTGCTGAGAATTGGACATGAAGGTAAGAGAAGTGACCCCTGATTTGGGGTCTGACATCACTGTTCTGACAGACACCTACCTGGCCTATCTGATCTTAGCTCTCAAGCAAGCTGAATACCTGAAGGGTATAGTTCATTTATTATCTGCTTTCTCTACAAAAACCTGTCCCACTACATTTACAATGGAGTTGTCCATGGGCAAAAATCACATACTGACAGACATCTTCCAAAAGGCCTCCAGACAGGTCTGATATTACCGAATTGTCACGTTTGAAATAATGACTACAAAGGAAGTGTATCTTCAATCCCTAATGCAACTGAGCGATAAACCTACTGTATGTGTATTCATAATAACATACACAATCAACATACATGCCTGTGACTTTAAAAATTATTTGATACCCCAAATTAAACTGCAGACCATATTTTTTCCAGGTCCTTTAATTGTTTCCATTGAATTTAACATACAGAAGAGGTCTTGTTTATAATCACAATGCCCTAATGAAAAAACAAAAGATAAAATACTATTATCCCTGTTGCATAGAAGAGTAAACTGAGGTGCCAAGGAAATAAAAGATGGAAGTTCAGGAGGTGAAATATTTTGCCCAAAGAACACAAACTAGTCCCTGTTAGTGCCAGGTCTCCTGGCCCTTAGTCAATCTAGGGCCCTTTCCACAATGCAATAGGTTTTCTCATAAACCACTACACTATTTATTGAACATCCCTAGGCCCCAAGGACAGAACAAAAATGAAGTCCAAAATAAAGAGACTAACTGAGACCTTTGTAGGGGCACTCAAGCCAATACGCAGTGAGCATACCTGAGAGACAGCAGGAGAGATCCCTGCCCTCGCAGACCTGACAGTTGGAGTCAGAGAGTTAGTCACTTGGCAGATATTATTAAGCATGAACAATGTGTCAGGCATTGTGCTAGGTGCCTGACATACAAAGATGAACCAGACACAGTACCTGATTTTAATAAATTTGACCGACTACAAGAGGAACTGAAACAAATATATTAGAAAAATGGTAAAAGCAAACAGACAAAAATAACACCGTAGGCTGGATCTATGTCAAACCATAACCATCCATCCATTTGGTAAATTCACCTTTTAAAACTGTTTTATTTGTAGGGGCTGTTTAAACTTAGTCAGGAGGGTTATTTGGCATCTTGCAATTGAAGAAAAGCAATTGCTTAATTTTTTTTTACATTTATTAGTAATCCTAATAACTATTACAGTTATTCATGACCTTACAGAATTATAATTATTTATCCTGACAATAACTGTCAGAGCAACAACATATAAAACACACAAATGCTTACTAATGACATGGTAAAAACAGGGGAGTTAAGCCATGTAAGGTTAATCAGTGAACTCTTCCTAGAAAAAGTGACTTTTATTCAAACTTAAGGTAAGAGACTTGTTTTGGTAGAGAAAAAGAGGAAATAATTTCTACATATTGCCAACTTCTCAAAAATGTCATAATGTGTTTTGTTTGCTTCTTTTACAGTAAAAAGAATAAGGCTGTGGGGGAAATATTGTGTTTGGTGGAAACCTGCATTGTCTTTTTATTAATTGAGGTGTAATAGATAAATCACATATTCATTTCAGGAGTAAAACATAATAAATTGACATTTGTATATTTGCAAAATGATCATCACAATAAGTTTAGTTAATATCACCTAGCTTACAGAATTTTTTCGTGTGAAGAGAACTTTTAAGATCTACTCTTAGCAACTTTCAAGGATACAGTACAATATTATTAACTATAGTTATCTCTGTTTTACATTCCATCCCTATGACTTACTTATTTCATAAATGAAAGTTTATACCTTTTGACCACCTTCACTCATCCCCCCTTACCTCTGTCTGCCACCAGTCTGTTCTCTGTAGCTATGAGGTTGGGTTGTTTGTTTGTTTGTTTGTTTATTTAATTCTACATACAGGAGAGATCGTATAGTATTTGTCTTTCTCTGTCTGACTTATTTCACTTCACGCAACATCCCCCAAGTCCCATCCAAGTGTCACAAATGACAAGATTTCATCCCTTTTTATGGTTGAATATATTCCATTGTGTATATATACGACATTCTCATCATCCATTTATCCATCGATGGACCTCTGGAGACTCCTCCAGTTACCTGATTTCAAATCTATGGGAGCTATTTTATCACTCTGCAAGTTTCACATTAACTGCTAGCAACACAAAATAATTCTTGCTTATAGACAGGCAAGTTCTGTCCTGTCCAGAAGAGCCACTTCCCTCCTCCCTTGTGGAGAGCCAGTTTTGTCACCATTTGCACATTTATTTTAATAATCATAGCACCCTTTATCATATGCAGTCCATCCTATATTCACCTGGTAATTGTGATGACCATCTGTGTTAGTTAACTGGTTTTAGATAAAGAAAAAATGAACTTCTGTCTTCAAGGCAGGAGGCTGCTTTGCAGCTGGGAACCAGGGGTCTACAGAAGTGAGGCTCCTCCTGCCCACAGAAGCTGGGAGATGCAGGCACAGTCTTCCTCGGATGTTTACATTTCAAAAGGACAACTGCCCAGGTCCTTGAGAAAGACACTCCTAAGACCTAAAGCTGACAAAACACTTAACTTTTAAAAGTATTTGCATATATTTCAAAGACACTGGGAAATAACTTACAAGTTTTCTCATGTAAATGCTGTAAGAAAAGGGGGAGCATCTCTTCCCTTATTTTTCACAGAAAGAATTAAGGCTCTTATTTTAAATGGTTATTTGCCCTTACATGTGTAAATTATTACTTATGTAATTACGATGTCTGACCCTAGTTGGAGGTGTGAACAATGCCCTCCTTCCAAAATGTAATGCTCAGCCCCCCAAAGTGCAAGTCCAGTGCAGTCCCCTCAGGTCCTCTGCTCCCCTGAGGTGTGCAGAAAGCCTGTGTGAGCATAGCGTCCAGAGAGGGAGAAGGAGCGGCTCGAGCCTGCTTGATATTGGCAGCTGAAGGATGCCCCTGTCTCCACCGGATGAGTTGTCCCCGGAAGGGTCACTCTGGGCACTAGTGTCCCTAGCCCATTTCCATTTGCTATATCTAAACTGAAAAGTCACTCAAGAGAAGACAAGCCCATGTCTCACTATTAAGTTCACTTAGGGGTTCTCAAGATGACAGCTGTTTTGGCCCAGGTGCTTCCCCAGGAGGTGAGTCTGGCCCAAGAAAGCCGGGTGAGGCCAGGTTCCAGCACCAGCCGCCTCCAGGCCCAGAGCTGGGCCCTTGTCCTCCTCACCTTGCTAGCACAGAGGCCAGCTCACTGGTCCCATCCCCAGCCATCGCAGTTATTTTACAGCAGGGGACTGGAACTGGGGGCCTTCCCTGGCTCCAGGTCTTGAACTGGGCCACGCAATTACCCTCCTGTTAGGCTGCCTACCCTTGAACTGGACTCTCAGAGCCTACCATTTCAAGAGGCTCTTGAGTTCCTTATATAAATTTTTCACCTCCTCCTCAGAGCCACGCACATTAATGAAATTGAAAGAGGGGAGGAAGGATATACTTAAACTGTCTTCCTTGGGCAATGGAAAAAAAAAAGTCAATTGCAAAGTCAGGAGAGGCCAATCGAGTGACTTCTTTGGGTAATTTCTGCGGTGACTTGCTGTGTCCACTGAAAAGTCAAGAAGCAGTAGAAATCTTACAGTTCTGCCTTACCAGGTATCCAGCTAAACTTAGAATAAATTAGCTTAGAACTTGAGAAATAGACTTTCTGTGTTCTCAATGCAAAAATTCAGGTTTGAAACTAAAGGTTACTTTTCCTTTGCAATGAGGAAATAAAATAGGTAACTTTTGTAAATAGACTTAAAACCTTGAGATAGATCATCAGCCTACTAACTAGTCTCATTGACATTAAAAAACAGTCATATTGATCCCATCCACCCACCTTTTTTTAAAAATTAAATTTACTGGGGTAACATTGGTTAAGAAGATCATATAGGTTTCAAGTGTACATTTCTATGGTACATGATCTGTATTGGTTTTTTGAAAACACAGAACTGCTTCCTTCCAAAGTACCCAAATTAGAATTCAAGCAGCAGTTTGTTTTTGCTATCGTTCCAAGTACTTTTCTTAATCATCTTAACTTTTAATTGGATACTACAATATTCATAATAACTCATACTTTTTAAAAAAGTATATAAAGGACAAGTTCAAATCAAAGTGGATTAACTTCTGTGATTACTCAAATAGCTACAACTCTCACTACAGTATTGCCAGGGTCCTCAGCTCGTCCTGGCAGCTGCCAAATTGAGCAAGAGTTGTGGGGATTCCCACCCAATTTCAAGGGAAATGGTCTGAAGAGAAAGTTATACTCAGATTAAGCAGCTCCACTACTCATGTGACTAATCTTGGCTCATAAATTTCATGTGCTCTGCTGACTCACTTCTCTATTTCAGATGTTTATTGCCCAGGAAATATCACTTACACCATCAGAATTCATTTCCACTGTGGAATGATGCCAAAGTTAGAGCGAAGCATGGGAAAAGTTATAGCATGAGTTACAGCATGAGTGCCAGCAAAGGAGAAGTGTCACTTGTTACAGGAATCCTTGGTTCATCCAGCACTATTAACCAATGTGGAGAAGAGGGGACAGCTGACAAACCAGACTTGGCTCCCCTGTTTGTCTGAGCCTTGGTGGGATCACCGGGCATCACGCATAGGGCTTCAAGTTCAAGAATCAGATCCTTACCTTTGCCCAGATACCAATAGATATTTAGTGCTGACCATGCTCTTAAGAGACTAATTTACGAGCCAAAAATAACGATTCATTCATATTTTATTTTATTTCTTTTTTTTTTATTTATTGGGATTTCTTTTTAGAGGGAGAGAGATTAATTTGTTGTTCTATTATTTTTGCATTCATTGGTTGCTTCTTGTATGTGCCCTGACTGGGGATCAAACCTGCAACTTCAGTGTATTGGACGATGCTCTAACCAACTGAGCTACCCAGCACACAATAAAACTGCCAAAGGGACAAAATTCCAGTGTCTATAGTCAATATATTCACTTTACAACTTTAAAAAAATCTAGTTAGAAACCAAGTCATTATCAGAAATTTACTTTTGATTATAGTATCCTGCTATTGTCTCATGTGCCTCCCCATTGAGTTTGTGAGCTCCTGCAAATTAGGATGTCTTTTTCATTTTTATATTCCCAGGGCCCAGCACAGTGCCTAGACCATAGGAGACACTTAAATATTTTTTAAGGGAATGAATAATAATGATATATGTGAAATCTCTGCAAATTCTAAGGCACTATGTAAACAAAGAACTATGATTATGAATAAGGAATAATACCATTAAGCTATGACAGAATACTGTATCCATCTTCATAGCAGAAGCAATGGGGGTATAAAAGCAAATACTGGGAAACAAGTGAAGATGCCAATGTATAAAAGCAAAGTTAATGTCTTAATGTCAACTAATGTTTTTAGATAACATTGCAAGAAATATAAGGTACAGAAAATGGGATTTTAAAAGCATTTTAGATGACCAAAATATAACAATGAATTGATGTAAAGAGAGAGGACAAAACCCCCAAAACTTAAACTTTATATCTCTGTACCATGTGTCCACCAACTCAGAAACTCAGGTTCTATACCTAATAAGAAACTGGGCAACATTTCCATAGAAGACTGTTTAATATTTCCTGTTTGCATGTCTTTTACCTTAGAAGGTGGGAATGAGGAAAAACAAAAATATGGTGAATCAATGGGTAAAAATTTTCCAGAGATTATTATGAGGGTCATTTTATCTTAGAAAAAGATAGAGGTCACCCTGCCTGGGTCACCCTGGCTGGCTCAGTTGGTTAGAGCATTGTCCAGATACACCAAGGTTGCAGGTTCAATCCCCAGTCAGGACATATACAAGAACCAACCAGTAAAAGCATAATTGAGTGGAACAACAAGTCCATGCCTCTCTTCCCCCACCCCCCAAAAAAGATTGTGTTTAGGTGAGATGCTGAGCATATTTCCACATTTGGGTTAAAATGTACACTAAGTCAGAGACAATCTGTGTGGTTAGACCTTGATCTAACCAGAAGAATACTTTGATTTTCTAAACTTATTAAGGTAAGATAAAGAAGCTAAATAAAAAGCTACTGAATTCCCTAAGCTTCTAAGTCACAAGAAGAAATAAACCAATGACAAATAATCCCCTAATTCTGCTGTCATAGCCTTGAGGGAGAGGAACCAGTGATGGGCATAGTTTGGAAATGAGAAGGAGGTGCCTTGACCACAAACTTGGCAGAGCCAACAACATGGCTGAGTCAGGGTTCAGGAGCCATCATTAATTCAATGTCAGCCATCAGTTACATCCATCTGCTTAAGAGAAGAATAATAAGATCAGAAGAAGGAGAACTGGTAGATAGCAGAAAATGGCACTTCCTTCTTTATTCATAGCATCCTAATTTCCTTTTATTCTAAGTGTATGGTATTTTAAAAATAAAAATTTTGAATGGTAAAATATTGAGATAGGCCAGGAAAAATTTGGGTAAGCTAGTCCTGAAGTAACAATAATATCCTTTTCTTCCTACCAGAAAGAGCAATTTTCTTGTTTCTTGTCCACAGTCTCCCTCTCCTGAAAATCACCTATCCTGCTTCACCCCCATCCAACAAAAGAGAAAATCGTACCTTAGATGTTTTTGTTCTTTGTTTTTGTTTTGTTTTGTTTTCTCTTTCAATCACATGGATCTCAAAAAACAAGTAGGCAGAAAGTATCAGGAAACTAGTCCTTGAATATAGTCCTAGAGTGACTTACAGTTAGGGGACGAAGCAAGGAAAATCCTACTAGGATAGCATTTAAAAATTTTTTTAATATGTTGATTGATTTTAGAGAGAGAGACACTGATGTGAGAGAGAAACATCAATTAGTTGCCTCCCATATGCACCTCAATCAGGGATTGACCTACAAGCCTAGGTATGTGCCCTGACCGGGAACGGAACGCCCAGCCTTTTGGTGTACGGCACAAAGCTCCAATCAGCTGAGCCACAGTGATGTAGCCACAGGGCTAGGACATTTTTTAAAAATTACGATTCCTTGTGTACTAGATTGACTGAGGCTCATATAAAGCCAGGCAATAGGAGTAAGAGAGAGATGCACCTTCAACAGAAGTACTAGGTAAAAAATTGCTGGAAACTGGAAATGAGGCTGGGACACATGCCTATGAATATGCCCTCCAGATACAGATTCTGAAGAATTCAACCATCAGGCCCTTAAACACAAGTCAGAACCAAAGGTAAACCTCACTTACTCTGCCTGGTAACAAACACTGAATCTAAACAGATATAATCACCATGTTCAAAGTTGAGAACAGAAGAAAATCTTCATAGAAACTCTTAAGAAAAACAAAACATAAAAGAGAAAGGAAAACGTATGCCAGAGATTCAGAAGCTTTACATGCATCTGAATGACATTTCTTTTCATCCTCACCAGAGGATACGTTTATTTTTTTTAATTTATTTATTTTAAAGATTTGATTTATTTTATTTTTAGACAGAAGGGAAGAGGGGTGAAAGAGAGGGAGAGAAGCATTGATGTGTGGTTGCCTCTCACACGCCCCCTACTGGGGCCCTGGCCTGCAACCCAGACATGTGCTCTGACTGGGGAATCAAACCAGCAACCCTATGGTTCCCAGGCTGACCCTCGATCAACTGAACTACACCAGCCAGGGCTGTTTATTAATTTTTAGAGAGAGAGGAAGGGAGAGAGAGAACATCGATGTGAGAGACAAACATCGATTGGTTGCCTCAGAATGTGCCCTGACAAGGTATCAAACCCCCAGCCTAGGTATGTGCCCCAACTGGGAATCAGACCGGCAACATTTTGGTGTACAGGATGATGCTCCAACCGACTGAGCAACCCAGCCAGGGCCGTCTCAATGACTTTTATCTGGAGTCAGAAAAAATGTATAGGAAATTGTTGGGTATCTTAAGTGAATTGAAGAAGACATGAATGTATGGGAACAAGGGAATAGAAAAAATAAGCAAAATTTTGGTAACTGTTGAAGCTGATGATGGGTACTTGTGTAAGTTTAAAAATTTTTATAGCAAAAGTTTTAAAACTAAAGCTCTATTGGCAATAATGAGTTAATTCCTCAAAATTGCAAACCATTACACACAGCCACAAAAATATAATTTCACGTCCATACTTGAGTGATATGAGTAAAAAACATAACTTTTTAAATTCCACTTATAATAGTAAAAAGCAGATTGGGGATAATCTAACATAGGTAATAAAAGCTAATCAGAGAAAAATGATAAAATTTATTGAGAAATAAAGGAACCCTAAAACATATAGAAAAACACTCATGGACAAGAAAACTTAATGTAGTGATGATGGCAATGTTTTTCAAGGTAATATACAGATTTAATACAATACCTAAAGCAGTACCACATTCATGGGTATAGGTTAGAATTTCTCGTTCATATGCTTTTTTTTTATTTATTAATGAGAGAGAAACATCGATGTCGTTCCACTTCTTTATGCATTCCTTGGTTGCTCCTTGCACGTGCTCTGAGGATTGAACCCACAACCTTGGCGTATGGGAACAATGCTCTAACCAACTGAGCTACCTGGTTAGGGCTCATTCATACATACTGCTTTACATAACATTTATTTTAAGCTCTAGAGTCTTATGTATTGATTATATTTTTATTTTCTATGTTTTATGATGTTTTGACATCTTTCGAGGTGCAGGGCTTGCTGGCTGGGGAGAGACTGCCCTTCGGGATTAGGTAATTCCTAAAACAGTAAACAACTTTGTGAACTTACTTTTCCTATGCAAACCAACCAATCCCAAGTTCTTACCCCCACCACTCCCTTTTTCTGGCCGTCACACACGAAGCCAATATTTCCCCTGCCCTAAATCAACCCAGTGCCAGATACCAGACAACCAGGGACAGCCCTATGCCCTAAACCCCACGAGAATTACTCACACTACCTAATCCTAAACTGTTTGTCTTTCCCACAGAAAACATAACAGATGCCGCGGCCTGTGCTCTTCCCTCGTTCCTCTCTGCTTCCAAGCTAACACGGGTGCTTCCCACCACAGCCCTGCCTGGCGTGGCGTACCTTCACTTCTGGGCAACTTTTCTTTCAATGGCATTAACCTCTCCAAGTTTTCACTCAATCATTTCTATAAAGAGCTGGGCACAAATCATCTTATTTTTCTGCATTCTTTGGCCATGACGTCTAGCTTTTTTTCTTTTTAATGTGTTGTTTCTTTGCTTTTGTCAGAAGCAGCTGTTACTGCCAAAAATATTTATTTACAATGTCAGAGTATTGTTGAGCATCTGTTCATTATTCATTAGCTACACGATGTATCAGTTATGTTTATAACCACCTCCTTCCACACGGGCATGTGCTGCTCCCTTGCTGATAAAAAACACAGAGGCTATAGAAGCCACACCTTGTTCACTTATGCAACAATTTTTCCTTGACTGCTCAGCATGTGCTAGACAGTGTGCCAAGTTCAGGAGTGGGAACACAAAGGTATCTGAGACATGATCCCAGCCCCTAAAATGTCAGAATCCATTTGGGCAACTAAAACATGACCAGGAAATTTCTAAATTATACTAAGACATGAATTTATTTAATAAGATGTGACATTCTTTTGCTTTCATATCCTTTTTAAGATTCTCCTAGAGATCAGTCACAGTAGTAATACTGATACTAAAGTCTAATTTGTACAATTGCTTATTTATTTTTCCAGAAGAAAAAAATGTTTTTAAATGGCAAGTAGGTATTGTGATATTAAAAGTAAGTATCTTCCGAGAGTGAGTAAAAGAAACTATGTAAGATTAAGAGTCAAATCTCAAAATCTGGGGAGACTGCTCTGTTTTGTTCCTGTTGGTGGGGAGTTATGACTCCGCTGTGATTCACTTGGGTTTTAAGCACAGTTGTGTGGTTTTTTCTTTTTCTTAAACTAGGAAGCACAGTTGAAAAACCAAAGGAAAAATATAAAACATACCCCCCCATTTCTGTGAGATTATATGACAGTAACTAAACTTTTACCTATCAAGGGAATATATAAGTACACTGAGATTCACATAGCAAGAACTTCAGTGTTAGAGCTGGGTTAACTTCCTGAAAATAGTATGAAACCAGGTTAAGTCAAAATGTAATATAAACTTCTCTAGTCAATTAAGGAAGGAAGGAAGGAAGGAAGGAAGGAAGGAAGGAAGGAAGGAAGGAAGGAAGGAAAGAAGAAAGGAAGGAAGGAAGGAAGGACACTAATGGCAACTTTGTACACATACAAACCCAGAGTTCTAGAGGATGGCACACATGAATAAAAACAGGAGGAAGAGCTGACAGAGGATGGGGAAGGCCATTCCAGGCGAGGAGATGCAATATGATAATGTTTCTATGTCAGATCCTGATTGCTTACACACCTGCGACCAGGCACCATTGCTCAGTTTTCCTCTTGCACAGCATCTTAACTTTGGTTCATTACAGCCAATTTCTATGGCATATCTCAGAAGTCTCTTTTAACGTTCACTACAACTACTAAAGCTTCTTTCAATGAGCTGGCCTGGGAGCTTTGCTCTTTATCAATCCTTTCTCACACTGTAACTTTAAAATGCTATGTGCTATGTGAGAAAATCAAATTCTGTGTGACTCAGAGTCCTAAAGCAGCTGGACCCAAGGAGGGACACACCAAGACACACCATCATTAAATTACCCAAGATTAAAGATAAGGAATCTTAAAAGCAGCAAGAGAAAGGGGGAGAGTTACCTACCAAGGAGTTCCCATAGGACATTCAGCTGACTTCTCAAAAGAAACTTTACAGGCAAGGAGGGGTTGGAAAGAAGTATTTGAAGTCGTAAAAGGTGAGGACCTACATCCAAGATTACTCTATCCAGCAAAGCTATCATTTAGAATGCAAGGACAGATAAAGTGCTTCCCAGATAAAGTTAAAGGAGTTCATCATCACCAAGCCATTATTATATGAAATGTTAAAGGGGTTTTTCTAAAAAGATGATCAAAACTATGAACAGTAAAATGACAGCAAACTCACAACTGTCAACAACTGAAACTAAAAAACAAAAACAAAAACTAAGCAAACAACTAGAATAGGAACAGAATCACAAAAATGGAGATTATATGGAGGGTTGTCAGTGGGGACGGGGAGGGGAGAGAATGGGTGAAAAGGTACAGGGATTAAGAAGCATAATTGGTAGGTACAAAATAGACAGGGGGAGGTTAAGAACAGTACAGGAAATTAAGGAATCAAAGAACTTATATGTACAACTCATGGACTAAGGTGGGCGAATGCTGGAGGGAGGGGTTGCAGGGTGGAGGATAAGGGGGAAAAATGGGACAACTGTAATAGCATAATCAATAAAATATTGATATTTTTGTCCTAAAAAAAACAACTGAGTGTTGTGGCTCAGTTGGTTGGGCAACACCCTGCAAAGCGAAAGGTCGCTGGTTCGATTCTCAGTCAGAGCACATGCCTGAGTTGTGGGTTTGGTCCCCGGCTGGGACTTGTGTGAGAGGCAACCCATCGATGTTCCTCTCCCTCACTTTCTCCCTCCTTCCCTCTCTTTAAAATTAAATAAATAAAATCGTTAAAAAAACAAACAAACCTTGGCCCTGGCCAGGTAGCTCAGTTGATTAGAGCATTGTCCCGATACTTCAAGTTTGCAGGTTCAGTCCCTCATCAGGGTACATATAAGAATCAACTAAGAACCAAAAAAATTTTACCTAGGAGGCTGGCTCAACAAGGGACAAACTTTTTATTCAATTATAACCCATAAAATATATGAAGATATCCTCACATCAAAGAGCCTTTGAATATTTGCCAATGGATTTAATTCAGTTGACCAAATGATAACCTTTTAAGTACTTTAAGAGTTCCTAACTTTCCTGGTTAGACTGAAATTTTCCCTTCTACATTTTATTCTTGGGTCTAATGATATAGCGATTTCCATTTTAAAATCTTTATAAGCTTGTCCTGACAGGGTGGTTCAGTCAGTTGGTGTGTCGTCCAATACACCAATAGGTTACAGGTTCGATCCCTGGCTGGGGCGCATAAAGGAGGCAACAGATAGATGTTTTTCCCTCACATCACTGTTTGTTTCTGTTTCTCTCTCTCTCTCTTTCTCTCGCTCTAAAATCGATGAAGCATATCAAGTAAAGATTAAAAAAGGTTTTCCATAAGCTCTCATATGAAACTGTTATAGAAAACTCCCATAACACTGGACCTGACTCATCCTCTAACAGACTCCATTCCTTGGTATGTTGCAATTGTTATTTTTTTCAAAAATGAATCTTATATAGTCTTATGCCCAATAAACAAGCTATTTCTGAAAGGTGTATCAGCAGACATACTGTGTCCCCTACCATCACCAGGATGATATACAACTGAGAGACTAGATTTATTAGAAGAGACACCAACGTCAGCCTTAGAACCACACCGGAATTGGTCATTTTGGGTACTCCTAACTTCAAATACAGCTCTTACACTCTATGCCCCAGTGTAGTGCAAAGGTGCTTAGGATCCTATTACCTGGATATTCAGACCCAATGAGAATTGACCCTGACATTCATCGTAAGGACTCCAGAGAAACAGACAGCTTTCCTGGGAAGTAGACATCTGCTTCCCAGGAGCCTATGGATCAAGGAGACATCAAGGGGAGACCACTTTCTCCAAAGACCTTCTAATCCCTGATCTGGCAACTGAGTTATATTTAGACGCCCATCTCATTTTATTTACTTTTTGTGCCTGAAAATACTGCCAGAGTCTGAATTCTTCGCGGCTACGCTTCTGCTTGTTATTTGTGCTGACTTGTTCAGGGTGTTCCTGTATGGTTGTGACTTGTTGCTGGAAGTTCACACTCATTGGAACTTCGGGTGGGTTTTTGAGGCTTGTGTTGGGGGAACCGTCCTCCAGGGATTTGTTCACTTCTACCGGGCATCTAGGGCACTACCAACCTAGATAAATGTTAAATGTGCAGTATGTAGTCTTTACAGACATGCACAGAGTATGAACTCAGGCCACAAACTGGCATGAAGGCTCTTAGCCACATATTCTCAAAGACTTTCCTTCCTTCAACCAGAACCAAGTAAGGCAGTCAAGTTTCTCTGCTACTTTTTCAGGTAAAAATTTTCTTCTAATTTACCCTTTATCTGAAGGTAAACTCTTTGTAGTTCTTAGTCTCCAAATCTTTCACTTGAGCCCAGAGCTTTGCTCCTGGCCCGTGTCACCTTGAAACTAGAACTGTAGGCCACCTGGGACCAGTAAATGCCCCCACGGCCACTGATGCCCTCAGGATTTGCTTACCTCCCTGAATGTACGTTCACTTTGTTCTGGCCTCAGTGGATTTCCCTTTGCACGTTCAGGCATATGTTTTAAAGTGTTAAACATTCTTAGGTGTGTCATAGCCAAATTTCTAAAATTTAGTCTGTCATAGTGTCAAAAAATAAAAATCTATAAATTCTCTCTTCCTGGGTATCTCACAAATACAAAACTTTGGTAGTGACCTATCCCTCTACTACCATATCTAATTTTCATTCAAAAATTAATGACACTACTTCCCACTCACTTATTTACGACAAAAAAATTGAGCACACCTTCCCTCCTCTTTTGATCTTTCACACTCCAATATAACTTATTGACTCTAGGTTCTAAATATCTCTTGAATTTATTCTCTTCTTTATTCTTGCTACTACTGCCTTCAGAATTCATCATTTCTTTTCTGGATCACTGAAATAATCTCCCTGTTTCTATGCTGGCCTCCTTCACCCAGCTACCCGCATAATCTATTTAAAATAAACATCTGGCCATGTTATTTGCATAATGAATCTGCAGTGACTCCTCCTTGCCATCGAAATAGCCTCAATTCCTTATCATGGAATATAAGGTCCTCTACAGTCAGCCCCTCTCTATACTGCACTTAGAGCAAATTACGTGCAATCTCCTGCTTGATCTAGCACCCTCCTCCCATCAGCCCTGTGCCTCACACCCCAGCTTCCTTGGCCACTTGGCAGCTCCTTACCTTTCAGAACCCAGGTCAAGATTCTTCTCTTCCAGGAAACTTGCAAGCAAATTCTCACCACACCCTTAGTAATCTATTGCTGCTTGATGTGCTTAACTATTATTGCATTTGTCACTATACTGCAATCATTTACCTGTTCCAGTTAGACTACAAATTCCTCTTAAGGGCAGAAAAATTCTTATCCCCATCCACAGTACCTGGCACAATGCCAATTACATGAGGTACTCAGTACCTATCAATGATTGATTTTGATTTCCACAATACTTCATGAAATTGAGTGGTATGAAGATACCACTGCCACAGAGTTCAAGTCCTTTTTTTCTTCATCCTCTACAAGTCCTCCTGCCTCTAGTTTACCAACCTTCCTAATGTCTCCTAAGTTCTTTCTAAAGCACACACAATTCTGACCATGTCCTGCTTAACCTCAAAAACCTCCTATCAGTGCTGGCTCCTCCCTCATTTTCCCAGCTGCTCTAGTAGCTCAAAGCAACCCATTGTTTTCCCAGGGGTACAGCTCAGCTCTACTCTAATTACAAAACCAACCAGGAGGCACAGACTGTACTGGGCCAGCCTGCACTTTAATTTCTCAGTCACCATCTAACGAAGCTTATTAGCATCAAACATCCTTCCAAATCCAAACTAGCATCTGATGGTACTGGTGAGAGCTACAAGATTCCCATATTATCTAGTTACAGCTTTTCCCACTTTGACCACATGGAAAACTCCCTATTATCACTGCATTTTACAGTAGTGGTGCACTGGGGGCTGAGGTGAGAAGAGAAACAACATTAAGGGTGATCAGTGTCCACAGAGAATTTTAAAATAATAAAATTGACAAAAAGTCAGATTGCTTTTTATCACCATCACAAAACTTCAATTCTAAACAATGTCACTAATAAAATACTCCTTCCTGCCAGGGATGGCTGGCCCAGCAACACCACTCCTTAGGGAACCACTGCTATTCAGGAATAACTCTCTTTTGAAATCTTTAACCCACCCCAAAACAGAATTAGTCACCTCTTTCCTAAACCCTTAAGACACATCTGAATCTCCTACAAGGTCACAGCATGTTAAGGGGAGCTTATCTTTAACCATTCAAACTACAGACATTCATGAACACACTTACCCTTCTGGCCAGCTTCCCATCAACTGTTTGCCCCAGCTGCCCAGTAAGGTCCTCAGTGAGGGAAATGTGCCACGTTCCAGTATCTCTATGTTACTGGGAGAAACAAACCATCATGCCTTACACTCGTGCTAGAGATGAGGCTCACTGCATACAGAATATAATTTGAATTTCAAAGGCTAGCATTTAAAAAACACCATAATCTGGATCTAATTCTAATTCCTTCTAATACTCTCTTCATACCAAACTACTTATACTCAGTATATTTCTGTCTAACACATGTAAGTCTTTTTGTACTTTGTGTTCGATTTACCTAACTGCTAAGCCCCATAAGGAAATTTAAACACTCAATCCTGTTTAAGTGCTATAAACACCAATAGATATTCAATTCTATTGAATAAAAATGGGGATGGTTAATACATAAAGAAGTAGAATACATTTTTATTATACAGAATTTTATTTTTAAAAAACCTTTATTTTCATAGAATATATTTCACATTAAAGAGTCTCACAGTGGGAAAATAACAATTTATTACTTAAAGCTTTATATTTGTGGACATTTCAGGACAAGTAAAATGAACATACTTGAGAATTAAGTCTCAGTTTAGAATCTGTAATATTTTGATACAAGGAACCTCTTCCCCACATGGAACATCTCTATATTCAGAAGCTCTCCACGTTTTTTTCCAGAATTTAGAAATTAGTAACATTAAATATCAGCATTTGCTAACTTTAAAGATTCCCAAAGACGAATAACCATCAGTGACTGGTGTCAACTGAACAAAGGGGGAAGTTTTCAAACATTAAGTGCTGCCTAACTTTCTGCAATCTTTACTTATGAATTAATAGTTTCCCCTTTCTCCATTTTTCCCAAAGCAAATATGGAAGTTTGATCAGGTATTGATAGTAAAAGGCTGAATTCCCTTCAAGAGTCTGATAAATTAAAATGCAAAAGCTCATATACAATGTTCAGTTACACTGTGAATCTTGTGGGGAGCTGGGAGACAACCTTAGGTACTCACCAGAATATGGAATTCAGTCTCACAATTTCTTGGATACAATTCCCCTCAAACCTCTGCCTCATAGATTAAATTCCAAAACTAATCAGGTAATTAAGAGAAGAGGTTTATCTCACCAATGGACTTATTATTTTCTCCTTATTGAGAGATGAATGGCATGACAGAGCAGAGGCAAAGAGGTGTATAATCAATTCTCGAGGTATTAAGTCAAAAAGGTCAGAGCTTCCACAGCATGGCAACAGCTTTGCAGATGCCCACATCATGATAGTTGAAATAACAAAGGCCAGCAAAGGTAAAAGCGGAGAGTGCTAAAAGGCCTGCCTTGGCAGCTTTCTGCAATGCATCCCCGTGCACGTAGTCAGTAACAACTTGTCCAAGGCCCCTGAGGAAAAAAAATCACAGTACAAATAAAAAATCACAGATGAAGTTAGAAGACGTATTATACAGGTAACTTGACTGCAAAAAGATAATCAGGTTCAAAATGCAACAAGTCATAAACCAAAATAATGGAATCAAGCGTTTCCTAACAATAAAGGTATCTTCCCATTTTTCAGATCCAATTTTTTAGTTATTATATCAGAGACGGCAATTAGTGGCTGCTCTGTCTACAAAATCTTGGGTTTTTTGAAAAAAAAACTTAAACAATACTCTACAGAGTTTTTCATTAATTCAAAGAGAATGTATTAAACAGATATGTGCCAGAACCTATTATGGATGTTGGGAGTACAGCAACTAAGACAGCATCCCTGCTTTTATGGAACATTCACTCTAGTGAATGAAAAAGAAAGGAGTACATATGTGCTACGAAGTAATATTTTAAAAAGAATGGCCTGAATGAGAACATTCCAAGCAAAAGTGACAATGACCATGGCATTTTTGAAGAATCGTGAAAAGGTTAGTGTGGCTAGAGAACATGGACATCAGAAGACAGGGACAGATCACAGAGGGCCATAAAAAGAAGCCAGAATTTTATTTGAAATATAATGAGAAATCACAGACATGCTTTAACGAGAGACTGACCAGATTTTACTTTTTTAAATAACTGTTTTATTGAGATAAAATTCACATACCATAAAATTAATCCTTTTAAAGTATACAACTGAGTAGCTTTCAGTATGCTCAGAGTTGTGCAACATTATCACTCGTTAACACCACAACATTCTCATTTCCCCTAAAAGAAACCCTCTGCCTAACAGCCCATTACCCAACCACTAATTTGTTTTCTGTCTCTATGGGTTTGCCTATTCTGGACATTTTATACAAATGCAATCATATAACAGGTGGCCTTTTGTATTGAGTTTCTTTGACTTAGCACAGTGTTTTCAGGGTTCATCCATGTTGTGGCATGATCAGTACTTCAATCCTTTGTATGGCCAAATAACACAGGCATACCTCATTTTATTGCACTTCTCTTTACTGCATTTGCAGCTGTGGTTTGTGGTAACCCTGCATCCAGCAAGTCTATTGGTGCATTTTTCCAGCAGCATTTGCTCACCTCATCTCTCTCTGTCATGTTTTGGTAATTCTCAAAAGATTTCAAACTTTTAAAATTATTATTGTATTTGTTATGGTGATCTTTGAGGGCAAGACCCTCCATCAGAAAAAAGTTATGACTTGCTGAAGGCTCAGATAATGGTTAGCATTTTTGGCAAAAAAAGTATTTTTAAATTAAGGTATATACTTTTTTAGACATAATGCTATTGCACGTTTAATAGACTACAGTATATATAGTGAAAACAACTTTTATATGCACTGGGAAACAAAAAGATTCATGTGATTCACTTTACTGCGATATTCATTTTATTGTAGTGAACTAAACCTGCACTAACTCCGAGGTCTGCCTGTAGTCACATATCACATTCTGTTTAGCTACTCATCAGCTGACAGACATTTGGATTGTTTTCACTTTCTGGCTATTATAGATTTTAGAGAGAGAGAGGAAGGGAGGGAGGGAGGAAGGGAGGGAGGGAGGAGGGGAAGAGGGAGAGGGGGAGAGAGAGATACAGACATCAATCTGTTGTTCCACTTATTTGTGCATTCATTGGCTGATTCTTGTATGTGCCTTGAATGGAGATCGAACCCGCAACCTTGGTGTACTGGGACAGTGCTCTAACCAACTGAGCTACCGGGCCAGGGCCTACACTTTCTAGCTATTATAAATAACACTGCTGTGAACATTACTGTACAAGTTTTTGTATGGTGCCATATGTTTTCAATTTGGGGGAGGGATATAAACCTAAAAGTGAAACTTTTGAGTCATATGGTAACTATAGCTTTTTGTTGGAACTTCCAAACTGTTTCCCAAAGTGGTTGCGACATTTTACATTTCCAGCAGAGATATATGAGAACTCCAACTTTCTGACGTCCTTGAAACACTTGTTGTTGCCCATCTTTTTGATTACAGTCATCATGGTAGGTATGAAGTGTTGTCTCACTGTGGTTTGCATATGCATTTCTCTAATAACAAATGATGTTGAGCATCGTTTTAATGTGCTTACTGGCCATCTATATGTGTTCTTCGGATGAATGCAATTTTACTGTTTAAAAAGGTCACTCTGGTCATAGTGTGGCAAACAGACATTGCAGGCTGGAGGCTGAGGGCAAGAACAGAAACAGAAGACTACCTAGGAGGCAACTGAAGTAGCACAGGCAAGACTGCTGCCTTAACCTAGGCTCGTGACGGGGGGACGGTGTCAAGGGACGATTCAAGCTAAGCTTAAAGGGGAGAGCTAACAGAAAGAGCTGATGGATCAGATGTACAATAAGATGTAAAGAAGTATCTAGAATGACGCCTAGGATTTTTGGCTTGAGCAACTAGATTGAATTTGAGTTGGGAAGAAGAGGAGAGGAGGTTTTGAGGGGAAATCAAGAGATGTGAAAGGAAAGAGTGATTTTGGTAAAGTTAAATTTAGGATGCTATTAAACATAGAAGCAGATATGTCAGACAACTGGAAATTAAAAGTCTGCAGCTCAGGAGAAAAATATAAAGTCCAAGTTAATCCTGGGAAAGTGTATAGAGAATTTAAGAAGGCCAAGAACTGACCCCGGGGTTCAGACTGTTACTATTCAGAGGTCAGCTGAGAGGAGAAGGAGCTGGCAGAGGAGGCTGAGAAGGTACAGCTGGAGAGGTGGAAGAAAACAAGGTAGAGCCTCTAGGAAGCCAAAGAAAAATTGTTTAAGGAAGAAATATTCAATTAAGTTGAATGCTGCTGAGAGTTCAAGTAAGTGGACAGAGAACAAACAGCTGGATTTGGAAAAATGAAGGTCTTTGGTGACTTTGGTAAGAATGACTTCAGTTAAATAGTTGTGATAAAAACCCAATTAATGTGGGTTAAAAGAGGCTGGATGCTGAGAAACTAGTGCACAATGATAGATAACTCTTTCCAGTCATTTCTTTGTGTGTGTGAAAAGTAAGAGAATTAGTGAGGTAACTGGAGAAGTCAACTGTAATAAAAAATGTATTACTTTAGAATTATCTCTGATTTTTCATTAATTTAAATGGATGTCCTTCCAAGAAACACGTTAGAGGAATATTACTGTACTTAAAATCTAGTATTTCATATGCAACTAGAATCCTTTACTTTGAAAGGTCCATGTAGTTAAAGGGTAATTTTTCTAACCAAACCTAGAAAACTAGGTACGTAAGATCCCCTTTAACACTAGTTAGAAAATGATCCTGGCAAGTCATTTAACTTCCCCGAGGTTTAGTTTCCACATCTGTAAAGTAACAGAATTGGGTAAGACACTGCTCCAAGTCCTTTCAGTTCTAACAATCCAAAATGCCTCTCCTACCCACAATATCATCTTGTCCTTGTCCCATAAAACAACATAAATTAGTGAACTCAAGGAACCCAACTGGATAAAGTATTTAGAAACTAGAAGTTCATTCATTCAACAAATATTTACTTTAGTGCTATGTGTCAGGTACTGCTAAGACTCTAAAAATACAACAACAAAGATGAATTGTAAAAAAATTTCTATCATATTTATTTTTTTCCAAAGGGCAAGACTGAAATATAATAGTGCAGAGGATGTACATTTCAGTAATAAAATTATGATAACATGTAAAGAAATAATTACTATAAACATCAGGATAATGGTTCCTGGTGAGGGACACTGGACAGTTATGACAGAGATAGAACACAAGGAAGAGGTTTTGGACTAGGAGGTAAAGTTCTATTTCTTGACCTGGGTGATATTACCCATATAATTATTCATTAAGTCATAGATTTGATTCTTGTGATTTTCGTATCTTCGATTTTAATTCTAGTAGGGGGAAACAAGAAATATGTAAAATAATAAATAGATATATTAGAATGTAATAAGTGCTACTGAGAAAAACATAACAGAAGAGAGGCATAAGGAATGCTGGGAAGGACACTGAAATTTTGAGTAAGTGTAGAGAAGGCTTCAATAAAAGGGTGACATTTAAGATTGAAGGAAATGAGAGAATAATCCAAGTATATAACTAGAAAAGGAGTTTCAGGCAGAAGGAAAATAAGAGTAAAGTCTTGAGGCTTGGACTGTCCCTGGTATGTTCAAGAATTATCAAGGGAGTCAGTGTGAATGAGGGAGATAGTAGTTGAAACAGGGGACCAGATCATATAGAGTCTAGACCCACTGTAAGAATTCTACTTTTAGTTTGAGTGTGATTAGGAGATTAACAAATGATTTTGAGAAGGGTACTATCTTGACCTGACTTAATATTTTAACAGGATCACTGGGGCAGCTGTGTTGGGAATAGACAGAAGGGGGACCAGTTAAGGGACTGGAATCAAAGACAATAACCAAATTTGGGGCATGAACAGACAGAATGGACATTAATTCAGATGGATCAGAGTGCTGGAGGAAGCGATCTGGGGGACATCAGTTTTATAGCATGCTACATTCAAAAAGCCTATTAGATATAGAAGGAAAGACATCGAATTGGTAGGTGGTTATCTAAATCTGGGCATAGAAACATTTTATGTGTGTTTTAGTTTTCTACAGGTCTTGAGTATCTCAGTCAACTTTTCCCTTATATGCAATAATAAAACGAGCTCACAGCAAACAAACTGAACAATACAATACTGAAGGCACTGCTGTACTTGCCAGTGACCATGGAGAGTGAGGACTGCAGCCAGAGAGTAGTCCATCGTAGAGGAAGGATTCAAATAAGCAGCTGGAAGTAGCCCCAGGAGCAAAACACTGACAACCCTCTCACCAGTCCAGTGGAGAGAGGCAGCCTTGGAACCAGCTATAGAAAGAGAAAACCAGATTCACAAGGATCAAAGGGGTAACCCTATCTTTCACATTTAGTATCTACCAAAACGTAACTCAGTAACTGACAAAATAGCAAACAGTATGCACATAAGACTTAACTCTGAGCATGAAGAGGGTAAGATAAAGAAGGTAACTGAAAGAGATGCTATCTCCCTTTTTTAGTACAGGGTGTCTCAACACCTACATATGTTGATTAGAAGACAGATCCACTTTACTTATAGGCAAAAAGATGGACAAAATATCTGCAGAATTACCAATCCTGGACTTCAGTGTAAATGACAGATACCTTATTTTATTTTATATCCACCAAAGACAAAAAATATGGAACGCTTCATAAATTTGCATCTCGTCCTTGCACAGGGGCCATGCTAATCTTCTCTGTAGGACAGATACCTTATTAATATAATAAGTTAGTGACACTTGAGAAATTCCTGCAAAACATTGTTTTTTTTACACCTTCTAATCTTTAGAAGGTAATATTAAAAATCCTCCTAAAACAAAATTAAACCAGCCAACTCAGAAAAGCAAAGTTCTGATGTCAACTTTTAGGGTCATGGTCCTTGTTCTGCCCCGTTGCTTATAAACAGAAATGGAACATGAACTTATTTTAAGCAAGTGAAAAACAAAACGGGCTATAACAGAGCCTCTCTCTTTTTGTGGTTACAGATCCCTTTGGGAATCTAATAAAAGGATGGAGTGACTTCCCTGAAAAATGCACACAGGCACATACATTAAAAGCTCTGTATACAATTTCAGGGGCTTTCCTTCAGTCCCATGCACCCCAAGTTAAAACTACTCTGCCAAATCTAATTAAGCTAAGCAAAAAATGTAGAAACAAAAACTTTTCAAAAATAAAATTATTCTCAAAAGCAAAAAGACTACATTTGCCTAATTTCTCATAACTCAGATGCAACAAAGTGGCTGATGTAAGAAAAAGAGAAGTCTTTTTTTAATATATATATTTTTTTATTTTAAAGAGGAGAGGAAGAGAGAGAAAGGGAGAGAAACATCAGTTTGTTGTTCCACTTATTTATGTATTCATTGGTTGATCCTTGTATGTGCCCTCACCGGGGATGGACCCCGCAACACTCACATATTGGGATGACGCTCTAACCAACTGAGCTACCTAGCCAGTGCTCAAGAGAAGTCTTTATTTCTGTAAAATACTATCTTTCAAGACTTCAAAAATGGAAATACTACAGTTAATGCATTATTCATCTAAAAACTTTCTAAGGCTAATTTTAATAATATCTAAACAGTATTCATCCAAGAAATACCATGATTTTAATATCAACCTATATAAAAATAAATAATTATAACTATAAATATGCATGCCTTTTTAAAAATTGTCCACTATTCTAAATTATTCATATCTGGCTCCTTTCCATAAACTAAATAAAGAAGAGTGATTAAACTACTGAACAGACTCTTCCTATAGAGCTATTTTCTTTTTAAAAAAATTAAAAAATTTGCCCTGGCTGGTGTGGCTCAGTGGATTGAGTGCTGGCCTGCAAACCAAAGGTTAACTGGTTCGATTCCCAGCCAGTGCCGAGTGCATGGGTTGCAAACCATGTCCCCAGTAGGGGGCATGTGAGAGGCAACCACACACTTCTGTTTCTCTCCCTCTCTTCCCAACTCTCTAAAAATAAATAAAATCTTAAAAAAAAAATTAAAACGACTTGTACCAGAAGGTTCTGTATGAGTATAAACGGCGTTATTCAACCATGCTGGCACTGTCTGCCCGCAGGTTTAGGCTATGTCTGCATTTGACTGAGCTGGAACCAAGAGTACTCCCCACGGACAAGTCCTCCCAAAACATGATAATTCGCTCAGATAAAGATGGCCAGAGCCCAGAAAGCAGCAGCAATGGAGAAAACATACCATGGCAGCTCGGTGACAGGTGAATGTGCTGTATTCCACACCATCCTGGCGTAGGTTGGTCCTGGAGAAACACCAAGGTTTGAGCAGGTCTCAGCACTGGGGTTCGGAGGAAAGCTGAAGAGAGACATTAGGGTAATCATAAGCACCTCTCTTGCAACAGGACTGACAGACTTTTTAAATGGCCATAGACAAGCTACTTCAACCCAAATAGTTGATTACACCTAATACATAAAATAAGGATAGCATCTATTTCACTGGGTTGCTGTGAGGTCAGGCTAAGTAGCCATAGAAAGACTGAAAAATCAACAAACCACTTATGTAAACGGGTTTTACTTTTACTACTTTTAAAAAGAAATTATAGCTTTCACCTTCCATTTATTCATCTACCCTGCACTGGACTGAGAGATAAAAGATATAGTATTTGTCCCCAAGGAATTCAGTCTAGTTTGAGAAGTTTATTACCATCTTCCTTTTCAAGATCAATTTCTCCACTTGTATTCTTGAACCCATCCATTTCTGTCCCCTTTGTGGTCTTGTCTCTTAGTTAAAAAACAGGCAGGCCTAAGCTAACCCAACTCTGCCACTTAGTAGCTATGAGATTATCAGCATTTAAGTTAAATAGACCCTCTAACCTCAATGTCCTCATCTGTAAAATGGAAATAGTAGTACTTACTTCAAATACTATGGAAAATTCAATAATATAGGCAAGGTGCTCAGTATAATTCCAAGAAAGTTATAAGCTCTCAATAAAAGGTAATTTCTCTTCTATATCTTTAACCTCTCCTTCCTATTGGCCATTTTCCCTTCACTGATTTAAAATATATCCTTTGATTCTAATTCCACTAATGTCCATGTACTCTTCCCCTGCTCTCTTTCTCTTCTTTCCAGCCATGCTTCTTTAAAGCATTATCGAAATCATCTTGAATTCCTCGCTTCCTTATCATTCCTTAACTCAGAAACTTATTTTTATCCCCACCAAAGCTGCTTTAGTAAGCTGCCGATGATCCCAAGTGGCCATATCCAAGTGGTGGTCCTTTCAGCATCACCTGCCATTGGTGGTCTTTCCACCCTTTTCTTCTCAGACAGAACCCTCTTCTGGTTCTCTTTTTGATTCTCTGATTATTCTATTATCAGTCTCCTCCTCCATTCACTCTTAAATGTTTTCCCAGGATTCTATCCTCTGCCCTTTGCTCTCCTTCCTTCCTCTGCCCAACCCTGGCCATTCTATCCACCCAGTTTCTACTGCCTACAAGCCAGTAACATCCAAATTCTGTATCTACAGCCCTGACATCTCTCCAGTTTTAGAAGTTTAAGTGCCTGCTGGGCCTCTTCCCTGAGAGGCCTGAAACTACAAGGTCCTCAAACTCATCAGGTCAAAAACTAAAATCATCCTTCGCCTCACTTTCTCATCTAAAATTGTCTCCCATTTGCATGTTCCCCATTTTAATGACATCCAGCTACTCTTCAAGCTAACCCAGAAATCTGGGAGTGATTGTAGGACTTTCTCCCTAAATTCAGTCAATCACCAAACTGATGCAGCCCAACACTTCTTGAGGCAATTTTCTCTTTTTTGTACTGCTCTCCAAATTCAAGACGTCACCATCCTTGCCTGGACTACTACAACAGCGCCCTACTTCATCGCCCTGACTTGTGTCTTGGCCTGTCCATCTCCTATGATGGCCATCTACCACACTGTTACCAAAGAGGGCAATCTAAACTGCAAATCTATGTCCATTCTTTCAATGGTTCCCATTCACTTCACTCCACGTAAAATGCATACTCATCAAAACAAGTTTCTGTATGATATGATTCCAGTTCACCTTTCCAGATTCATCTCTCATTTCTTACCTTGAACTTCACACTCAGCTTTCACACCTGATATATTGCTTTCTCTCATAACAGTTTCTACACCTTCATCATTGCTTTTGCTCCTCCCAGTGGCCCGAACTGCAATGCCCTTATTTCTGTGGCCTTCCTTATTCTCAAGACTCAAATCAGGCACACCTCCTTCAGGACAAGAGACAGAGTAATCCTTTCAAACACAATGCTAAATACACGCTCCCTCTGAACTGGCATAGCAATTTATGTACTGCACAAGTTTTTGCTTGATGTTAAATTATGCTTATATGTGTTTTCCCTATAAAAAGGAAAAGGCTTTGAAGGCAAGGACTATGTTTTATTCACATTTGTATCCCAACTTCACTACAGTGCCTGGTATAACCCAAATGCCCAGTTCAATGCTTACCAAGCTGATCCCCTAAACGAACTCCAGGGAACATGAGCAAGATCAAACAGTGGGACTTATGTCCTCTTTTCCAACTCATCCTAAGGACAGTGAACGGGGAGAAAAAAAGTGGGAGCATTCCAAGGACTGGGAATGGGGAGGGAAAAAAAAAAGAGCTCGTATGAACAGCCTCAGCAGCACTGTAACTTCCAGAAGGAATTCTTTCAGATTCACCCCTTCACTACGTCGCCCAGAACAGGAGAGATATACGCTCCGCAAAATGTGCGGGCCGGTAAGCAACGGTTATGGCAGGAGCTAGAGTGGCCAAAGGCAAGGAGGAGGAATTCCCTGTTCAAGAGTCCTCACCACCCCGCAGCCGAAACCTCGCCGCATCCCCTTCCCCAGCCGGGAAGCTGCGCTCAGAACCTTCGCCTGCCGGGACACCTCACCTCGGCCTCCTTGGGAGCCACAGAGGACACTCAGCCTCCAGATACTCGCCATCACGGTCCTTAAAGCTCAAGGTCATCCAGCAACCCGGAAACAGTCATAGGGCAACTCCCACCCCATGATGACGAAAGAAATTAAGGAAAAGGAAAAGGCTAGGTGAACCGGAAGCAGGGAATCGGCACGCTCCCTCTGCACATGCGCACACCCGCTGTTCCGAAGGTCTGGAGACCCACGCGAACAATGGCCGAGCTGGGTGAGGCGGACGAAGCGGAATTGCAGCGCTTGGTGGCGGCCGAACAGCAGAAGGCGCAGTTCACTGCACAGGTGCGGGGGTTGGGGGACAGGGACCAGGGACCAGGGTGAAAACAGAATCAAGGACAGGTCCCAGGCACGCGCGGAGCTGCGTACGCGGGATTGGCGGCGAGGTCGCCCGATGTCCCGGCTGTGCCCTTCCCCTCGCAAAAGAACGGGGTCGTGGCATCCCTGCCGCTGGTGAAGGGTGGTGTTCAGTGCCCGTTAAGCCACCCCATGGTAGGGAAACAGAAGGTGTAAAGCAGAAAAGAAACGCAAGGGTACAGGAGCCTAGTTTGGCAGCGATGGCTGACATTCGAAAGATCTAGGTTCTAATATCCTCCAATGCAGGCGTCCACGTGCCCCTAGACGAGACTCCCGTTCAGAACGTGTCTTGGTCTCGCAATCGCCCGTTGCTTCACTCGATTGTGAGGATCAAATGCGATAATGTATTTGAAAACGATAGAGTGGTAGAAAATTATTGGAAAGGTGGGGGGGCCTTTAAGTATGTAGTCATGGGACCTTCTCGGCATGGTTGGAACCCCGGCGTGGCCCTTTATTAGCTGCATTACTTAGGGCTGCTTAACCACGCCTCTTAAACGAAGGTGACGACACCTTTTAGGACTACGGAAAGGATTTCCTGAATTCTTAAGTTACCAGCTTCCCAATAATTAACCATTGGTAAATGGCTTTTTCTTCTCCTACCCCCAAGACCCTGGTTAGAAATCTTTTGAGTCCTGAACTTTGCAAAAGTGCATAAATTTTCTGTGCCTGTGTGTGCATTTTTCTGGAGAGTGGATCCATAAGCTTGATTGGATTCTCAGATGTGTTCATGACCCAAAAAAGGTTAAAAACTTACAAACTACCCTTTAATAAGGGATAGGATTAGAATGATTTGGGTGCAGTGGTTTGGGGGAATTAATTGATACCATACTTTCCTAGCTTACACTGGTGCTAGTTTGGAAATATTAAATGGTATTAATCCTGCCTGAAAATTTACATTCTGATTGAGGACTCAACACAATTAGAAAAATAATAGACAGTGCCCTTCAAGGAGGTGTTTGAACTGTTCGATAATGGGTAAAATCTTTAGGGAGGGCATTTCAGGGGTAATATTAAGAGTCAAGTTGAGCCCTGGCTAGTGTGGCTCAGTGGATTGAGCACTGGTCTGCTGCAAACTGAAAGGTCACCGGTTCCATTCCCAAGTGAGAGCACACACCTGGGTTGCATGCCAGGGCCCCAGTTGCGGGTGTGTGAGGGGCAACCGATGGATGTTTCTCTCCCTCTTTCTCCCTCCTTTCCCCTCTCACTGAAAATAAATAAAACCTTAAAAAAAAAAAAAAAAGCTGAGTATGCTGTGAGGGCCTCATTGAAACAGTATGAGTGGGGGGTTAAATAAGGGAGTGCCTTCAGTGGCTAACAGAGAAACTGATGCATTAAGCAAACACAGAGGTGACTTGACAGAAAGTACTTTTTAATTACTAAAGAGAAAAGTAGAAAAGGAAGGTAAAAGGATTGTTGCGATGCAGGGATAAAGATCTTGACCTTACTGGAGACTGATTAGGAAGTGAGGAAAGAGGAAAACCACGGTTTGTTGATTGAAAGAATGTTTTAGTCAGGTGGCAGAAAATAAAAATGAGAAGGAAATAGGAAAATTAGCAGTTAGCCCTATATACAGACCCAGTGCTTACTATTTTTCTTTCCTCTTAGGTGCATCACTTCATGGAGCTATGTTGGGATAAATGTGTCGAGAAGCCAGGGAATCGGCTGGACTCTCGCACTGAAAATTGTCTCTCTAGCTGTGTGGACCGCTTCATTGACACTACTCTTGCTATCACCAGTCGGTTTGCCCAGATTGTACAGAAAGGAGGGCAGTAGACCATCCCCCGGGAGAATGACAGAAGAAGCAAAGGACTTGTTATTAAGCAGACTGAAGGGCCATTGGGGGCAAATTGTCAGCCCACTGTCAGGTCAACTTCAGGCTATTACCAAGCATGTTGGTGCTAAAAAGTAACAGATCAAATGTTTAAAAGTGAAATTATTTATTTGGAATTCAGAAATTCCATATTGTATCACAAAAGCTATTCAATAAATGTGAATTCTCCAACTTTTTAAAATTCCATTTTTGGATTTAATAAGATCTGTGATCAGCAGGAACACTGGAATATGTTCTAAGGCTCGTAGTGCAAATGGGAGATCCTAGGTTTTGAAGAGTCACCCTAAGCCATATTTAAGGGGGCTGGAAGAACCATCAAAGCCCTAGCCTAAGGCATAGAAGAAAATTTAGGGTTGAGAAAGGTGGAGAACAGAAAACAGCTTTATTGCTCATATATGACCAAGAAAAGGTAAACATGGCAAAAAACAAAACAGGCAAGATGTGTATTTGATGGGAAAGAGGCCTGCTATTATGGGAGGAGGGAAGGTCAAGACCCAACTTCCTGGAGATACCTTGTTCTACTCGCCCATCCTCCTTAATCTGTGCTTAGAATCAGTACTTTTATAGTACAGAAACATTGCTAAAAAATAATAATAAACCGTGAACACTCCAACAAACATTTCACTTGCTCCAAGAACAAAACAATTGCTTTAGATTAAGAGGTAGTAATTACAGACTGTTCTTCCCTCCTTGGGCCCCTACTAATCCCAAAGGTAAAAATATACACCACTGAACACTGACAATTGAGTACCAAAGTGTTAATATTTCAAATAAATATCCCCAAACGTAGCACCTCTTATTATCAGGGGATAGGGAACCTCTGGCCAACCATGTACTTTGACTAAACATTTTATTGGAAATCTGTTCTGTAAAGAACAAATTCAGCAGTTAGAACTATAAAATATTACCACCATGGAATGATGTCATAGTTATAATTCTATTGCTGGTGTCTTACACTGTCATGTAACCATGAAGTATTCTGTGTACTAACATGGGGTTAAAAGGAAGGCCAGGGAGGTTAATTTACCCACTCCAGACCTCATAACCAATTAGTGGCAGAACCAAGACCAAGAGTGTTGAGTTTTCAGGCTTTTCACTCAGCCCATGAAGTGACAACCAGGAAAAACATGTCATTTGATCTTCTGCCATAATGAAAAAATTGTGTTCTGCCAGCCTTCTTTCAGTGTTATTTTGGTTTCTTATGAATTAACGTAGTAGGGATTACAGCATACAGCAAAGGGAAATAATGTGGTCTCTGCTTGGTGCTTTAATCCAAAGGCAGGCTGGAAAGTAGGTATGTCCCTGAGAAGTTTTATTTCAGTTCGGATTTGATTCAACCTAGTTTCAGGGAAAATCTCAAGTTGGTTAACAGATTCAGAAATGAGTAAAGAAGACAACACTTAAATGGCAGATGCTGCCCTGAAGCCCGTTCAGAGCACCATTAGCATAACTAATTCTTAATTCTTCCCCATTTGTTGAGGACTTACCTAAAAGAATTAATTTTTTAAACCAAGTCCACTTAGGCAATATACAGCAATGGAGCTAGAAAACCATTTACTATCCAATTACCATGTTTATGGGTATACTGAGAAAAGCCACAGTCCCTGCCCAGCAGGGAAATCTGACAGAAAACGCTAGTTTCTTCTAACAGCTGTCTGAATGTTATGAAGGGAAAATGTTTGTTCTTATGCTCATTTCCCCATTAAATAAATGACCACACATGTGGGGCCAAACTACAGAAAGATCAAAGCACCAAGGCTAAGACAAAGTCAAGTGGCACCTATATAAACCAAATGAGAGCAACATGATGTTCCCTTATCATACATTGTGCACAGCACTGGTTCCAATCCACCTCTTGATCCCAGCCCTTGATTTCCCCAAGCTCAACATTCTAATTGGTGTACCCAGGTCATTATTGTATTCTGCTTTCTGGGTCCTTTAATTTGCTGTATACATACTCTATGCTTAATGTAATTAACTGCAAAAAATAATCTCTTCAAGAAACCTTCATAACAAAATACCAGATTCCCTATTAATCATAAGGATCAAGTTTAACAGGCCAAAATAGAAGACGAGTCTGTCAGAATGTATATAAATGGCACAGGACAGCTCTGACCTCAAGCCCCGTGCTGAATTATGAGTCACCAACAAAGCCCCAAGGTGCAAGAGCTGTAAATATCCAAGTCACGTGGAAACTGAAGGATGTTTCTCATTTAGTCATCCTCTGAACTCTCAGCAGACCTCTCATCTGTAGCCACTTTCCAATTTGTGCGTTTGTTTGTCCTCTCCTGTTTTTCATTGCTAACTACAGGGATATTGACTTTATCTCTCTTTTCCCTTTTGGTTTTCTTAGTGTCTCTTTCCTCCCTTTCCTCAGAACTGCTGGATGCAGAATCATCTGACTGAGAAGTGTCACTTTCTGCCTCTAAAACTAAAGCAGATTTTTTGAGAGACTTTTTCCTTGATTTTTTCTTACGCTTATGTGGTTGTTTCCTGGTAGTAGAAGCCCCGGTTTCTTCTGAGAACTCGTTTGAGGAATCTGCCGTTATATCTGTGGCTTCCTTTTTGCTTTTCTTCTGTTTTTTGTGTGACTTTTTTTTCTGCTTTTTTTTGTGAGATTTCTTTGACTTCTTGTGTTTGTGAGATTCGTGGGTAGATGATTTTACTTGGGGAGATGTTTTTTTTCCATTGGTAATGTCCTGCTGATCACTAATAATAAAAAAGAAAAACTGATTTACTATATAGAAAATAAGTATACTAATATTTTAATATTCTGCATTCTAGATAGGAAGTTTAGATAAACATGAATTTTAAAACAGCTCTGACAGACAGCTACTATGAGACAATCACTCTCACTGAGTTTTTGTTCTCTCATCTTTAAAATGAACATAAAAATTCTAATCTGTAAAACACTAAAACCATTAAATATGGTTTTAAATATGGACTCAGAAAAAAAAGTATATTGAGAAGATCTGCTTACCACTAGTATCAGCAACACCAGGCATTATCAAAAAAAATTCTTTTTGCCAATCTGATAGGAAGAAAGCTGTTTTGTTTTAAACTGTTCTTAAATTATAAAGATTTTAATAGGAAATAATTCTAATCTGCCATACTGAACTACTGTATGGAACATTATATGTGAAAAAACTAAGTGCTATAGATATGTCAAACATCAATCACGGAAAGGCAAAATACCAATCACCTTCCATCTAAATTGCGTATTATTTCTTAGTTACATTTTTAGTGGCAAATGTTACATGGTTTGTAAAAACTAGGCACTCAGTTTACAGTTCAGATGTTGTACTAAGCTTAGTTTCTAACTTTTTTCCCCAATGAGCCTATTTGTCTTACCTGTCTGTTTCAAATTCTTCAGGGTATAACTCTTTATAACCACTGTGACCCCATCTGTAAGTTGACATTTTATCACAGATATTGTTAAAGCAATGAATGTTTTTGAAAATTAAATTAGGCTTCTTAGTGCATGCACACACAGACATACACAGAGCAAAGAAAATAAAGAGACATGGTAGAGCCAACCCCATATTATAGCTCAGTAACTTAGCTGGCTACATTTTTCTGTAGTGCACATTACTATTTCAGACACAAAGGATTCCTCTGTCTATTTGTAAGAGAGCTTCCCATTCTCTTCCTTAAGAAACAGAAGCAACTCTTATAGCCTGCTCTTTAGCTATGAAGTACTTCTCCAAAATCACTTTATAACATAGTTCTGTCTACACTGGTACAATTTTTTAAAGTAACTATTGAATATGATTCATATACCATAAAAGTCACCCTTGTAAAGTGGAGAAGTCAGTGGCTGTTAGTATATTCAGAGTTGTGCAGCCATCACCACTATCTAATTGCAGAACATTTTCATCATCCCCAAACGAAACGCCATCTGTTAGCAGTCACTCTCCATTTCTCCCTCTTCTGTAGCTCATGGCAACCACTAATGTACTGTCTCTATGGATTTGCCTATTCTGACATCATATAACCAGAATCATATAATAAGTGGCCTTTTGTGTCTGGCTTTTTTCACCTACCACAATGTTTTCAAGGTTCATCCATGTTGGAGCATGTTTTCAGTACTCTATTCCTTTTACTGCGAGGTGACATTATATTGGGGTGGCCAAAATGTTCATCTGTTTCCTTCCATATGACAGCTCTAGTAGCAATTAGTTGTCTTGAACTTCATTCAAAACAATTATGCTACATTGTATTTTGACAGCTGTCATATCAGCATGTATTTTAAAAAATTATCAAAATTGGAAGAAGATACACATTTTCAGCATATTATGCCTTTATTCTTTCAAGAAAGGTAAAAATACAACTGAAACACAAAAAATGATTTGTGCAGTATATGGAGAAGATGCCATGACTAACTGAATGTGTCTAATGTGGTTTGCAAAGTTTCTTGGTACTACTAACATTTTGGCCAAATGATTCTTTGCTGTGGGGCTGTCTTGTACACTGGAAGATATTTAGCAGCACCCGTGGCCTCTATCCACTAGAAGCCAATAGGAGGAGATAGGCAACATACTCAAAATATTCAAATCAATAAAGTTATTAGTAAAAATGAAAAACTGACTTTTATTTTATGAAAAAAACCATATGGACTTTTTGGCCAACCTGATATTACCATTCAGTCTATCACATTTTGTTTATCCATTCATCAGCTAATAGACATTTGGTTTTCCACTTTTTTTGCCATAATAATTATGCTATCAACATTTATGTACAAGTTTTTGTACAGATAATTAACTTTTTAAAGTACACATTCTCAGGCCAAATATCATTAATGGTCACAAGAGTTTAGTCACAAACCTGTCTGGCATGTTAGCTTCATAATCATATAACTTCTTGTTCCAGGATTTAGCCTTAAGAAAATCATCTTCCAGTGCCCCAGAAATTTCGTTCCTTGGCCTCCAATTGTCTCTTTGACTTTCTTCATCAAAACCATCACTACGCATCCGGCTGTATGAGGAAAGAGAAGAGTTTTCAGATTTGAAGCAATTTGTGAGGTTACTTTATGGAACACCATGCACAAAACTCATTAAACAAGCTAAGAGAGAGAACAAAACAATCTGATTTTTTTTTTTTTTCAAATCAAGTAAAAAGACATGATCTGTTCCTCTCTGTAAGTCTGTACAGTTATCCAGTGAAAATCTGACCATTTTTACCCATCCTATTGCAGAATATAAATGAAACAACTTCTGGACTGTAGCACACTGTAGCTCATTCATTCTCAACTAGGAGGGGATGCAAAGCGTGAAGCAGAGCACACTTAAAGCTGGGGACATTTCAAACTACCCCAGAGATTCTAAATACACCCCTTCCTGGAAACCAGAAACTTGCTATAATGAGATTCTAGTAACAGTGGGAATAAGGCCTAATCTATGAGTGTGTTGGAGTAGAAAATCACTGATTTGGCCCATACTTACAATATCCACTCACCCGGTCACTAAAGCTAGCTAACCGGTTATCAGAAACGTTTAGGAGTTGCCCTGACTTGTGTGGCTCAGTTGGTTGGGCAACATTCCACAAAGTGAAAGGAATGTTGCCGGTTCAATTCCCGGTCAGGGTGCATGCCTGGGTTGTGGGTTTAGTTCCTGATCAAGGCATATACAAGAGTCAACTGATCAATGATTCTCTCTCACATCGATGTTTCTCTCCTTCTCCTTCCCTCCCTTCCCCCTCTCCAAAAGAAAAAAAAATCTTTATAAAAAAAAGTTTAAGGATTCCTACATGCCAGGTACTATTCTAATGGAAATATAATGCAAATGAGATTATCAGAATCCCTGTTCCTAAACAGGTTATGTTTAGCCTTGGCTGGTGTGGCTCAGTGTATTGAGCACCAACCTGTAAACTGAAAGGTCGCTGGTTGATTCCCCCTCACAGCACATGGCCTGAGTTGCAGGCCATGTCCCCAGTTGGGGGCATGCTAGAGGCAAGGAATCGATGTTTCTCTCTCTTTCTCCCTCCCTTTCCTTCTCTCTAAAATAAAGAAATAAAATCTTTAAAAAAAAAGAGATTATGTTTAGAGACTTATTCACCATGACAGGCATTATAGTCCACTCAAAAAGAACATTTTGTTCCTTGAAGTGCCACTTGGAATTGAACAACCAACACAAAACAAATTTTTATCTTCACTACCAGTAATTCTAAATTCTCAAAAAAACATCTTCACAGAAAAACAGAATGAAAAGACATTTTTTATGTTGACACTCTGCTTTCTTTACCATGGATGCCCTGCATACTTTCTTTTCTAAAGCTATTTGCACACAGTCAGTCACATTCCAAAGTCCAGATACCCTGCAGGCACACTCATTCTTTTGAAATATCTCACCATTAACTATTTCCCTGGGTGGCTTTAGAAATGTGCATTATTATTTTTAGTCATTTTTCATATACACAGCTGTATACTAACAGGCAAATGGGGCCCAACTAATGTTCCTAACATTCAGACATTCCTACACCGCTACAAGTAAGAAAACTAAGCCAGCATAAGCCTTCATATTTACACTCAAAATAATAAGAAGGTAATGTGAAAGGCTGTGTGATTTGGCAAAAACAGTGAGTATGTGGGGTAGGAAAAAAAGGCTGGGGAGGGGACAGGAGGAGAGGGGGCGAATTAAAGACTAATAAGGGAAAGAAGTAAATGATCAGCTAAGTGACCGTAACATACAAATAGAAAATCTAAGGTTAAAAGCTGTCAGGGATGGTCAGAAGCCACAGAATACTTAGTGTTTGAAATTGTTCAAGGTAGACTTTTAAAATTCTTGATTGCAAGTAAGTACGAAGAGTGGGACCATGGGACCATATGCATCAGAGCCATTACCTTTATGGTTGGGTCTAGGTTTGGGAAAGAGGGAAGGCTTCAGGACTCACAGAACTGAATTCATACTATCTTTAGCATACCAAAAGGTTTTTAAACAAAAGTTGATGATTCTGAATAAGATGAGAATGATTTTGGTTCTCATAGCTCCAACTTCACCTTGAACTGCTGGGTAACATTTTCCTTTTGGTTCCCCGGTACGCATCTTCCATCTGTTTCTCCAGTTCTCTTATTTTCCACATATCTGATTCCTCCTGAATCTAGATTTTTTTAACAGGGAAGAAATTAAGTTACTAAAAATAACACTTTACATAACAAAAAGTAACTGAAAATAGAGTCTGCTCTAATTATTGGATTTTAGATTGGGTTATGATCAAGAACCTGAGAAACTGCCCTGGCTGGTGTGGCTCAGTGGATTGAGTGTCAGCCTGCGAACCAAACGGTCGCTAGTTCGATTCCCAGACAGGACACATGCCTGGGTTGTGGGCTGGGTCCCCAGTAGGGGCTGCACAAGAGGCAACCACACACTGAAATTTCTCTCTCTCTTTCTCCCTCCCTTCCCCTCTCTAAAAATAAATAAAATCTTTAAAAAAATCCCCAAACCCCCCAGGCATACAGGGTGGGGAAAAAGTAGGTTTACAGTTGTGAGTACATGAAACATAGAGTTTATGCTTGTATTATTTATTAATTATTGCATTACTGAAAAAAAAAAAAAGAACCTGAAAAACTAATTCAGGTTTCTCTAATATGATTAAACAATCCAATCCAGTAAATCTCAATTATGTAGAATTCTGCAGCAACAGAACTTTTTTAACCCCTGTATAGACACACTTATAACCTTATCAATTTTGCAATTATGCTGTAATTATCAAATGCTAATCCTTTATATTTCTAAAATGCTCTGTGATTTTAACTGTATCATCTCAATTGAACCTTAAGCAATCTTATGAGGAAAGCAAAGCAGATACCATTATTATATTCTACTGAAAAGAAACAAAAGCTCAGAGATTTTACCAAAGTCAAAACGCTAGTAAGGACAGGTCTTTAAATTTTTCAGGCTAAATTCCTCTTCACAACATTATAATTTTTATTGAAAACAAAGCAAAACAAGATAAAACATGAGAATAGTTAGAGAATTTGCAGAGAAGCAGGTTATAACTGACCAAAAAACAAGAACATGTTTTATTTCTAAGTCCTCCTATAATATTTTGTTAAATCTGTGCTAGATTTACCTTTTTAGCCACCACTTCCAAATCTAAACTCACCATTCAACTAGGAGTGATTTAACGCAACTGTAGAGGCTGCTTAGGTGGCAGTTATACACTCACAAAATATCCGGTGATATGACAGTAATACCATTTATGATCAAACTAGGAGTTGTCGAGCTCACCAAAGAAAAACAAACAAGGGTCTCTTTTCATTATATGTACTCCCTTGGGTGACCTCATCTACTTTCATGGCCTCTATATATCAATAATCCCCAAACCTCTATGTCTAGCCTAAATGTTTCTCCTTTCCTCCAAGTCTAAATTTCCAACTGTATGGACATCCTATAAGCACCTCACTCACCATCAACATGTTCAAAGGCAAACTAATTACATTTCCCATCATACTTGTCCCTTTTCTTCTGTTCCCTATCTCAATAAACAGCATTATCAGCATTCACCCAGCCACACAGGTAGTTATGTTTAATTTCATAATTATCACCATTATCCAATCAGTCACCAAGCTTTTGGACTCTGCCTCCTAAATTCATCTTCATCCCTGCTTTCATGTGAACTCTCCTCATCATCTCTCACCTGGAACATTGCAACTGCCTCCTAATTAGTCTCTCTACTGTTTCACCCTATCTGATCTATCCCCTACCCAGCTGAAAAATCATCTTTCTAAAATTACAAATACAATCATGTCACACCTGGCTTAAAAATATTTGACAGTTTATTTATTACCTATAGGAAAAAAACCTAATCTCCAAGCATCATAACCCACTCAGGCCACAACTTCTGTCACTATTCTCCACATTCCTTCCACTTTCTGGGTGCACATAATTTCTTGACATGCCCCGGGTGCTTCATGCATCTTCTTATTGCCATGTTAGTACATGATTTCCTCTCTGTTCATCAACAACTAGTTCAACTATCAGCGCCTCAAACACCACCTATTCTGTGAAGCCTTTCCTAATTCCCCAAGGCAGAGTTCATTATTCCTCCCCTAGTGCACTAAAACAAATGTCTCTATTATAGTAATTGCCAACTATATTGTAATTATCTACTTTATTCATCTTGTATGACCCAATACTACCAAAATAATGCTTGGCACACTGTATGCCCTCACTTTGTATTGAGGAATGTCTAGGCTGTACCTCTCACCTTATTGTGAGCATCTGTGTGCCGGATGACATTCCTTAGGAGGACTTTCCCCAGTGGGACCCGGGACATTCTTCAATCTGAAATGAATCAATAAATAACATTTAAAAATAGTAATTTCCTTTATTACTTTATCTTTTATTATAATATTATAAAAAAACACGAGGTAAAGGAAAGATCACTTAGAACTCACTGGTCCTGAATAATAGTTTTTTTCTTCATCATTAAAAGGGGAAAATGCCTGACTACAGAAACGTGAGGAAAAAGGAAGGTAGTGTACATTGGAGTTCTTTGCAATGACATTATTTTGCTTACTCCTCAAAATTACTGTTTTATATGAGGCAAGTATTTTCATTCCTAATTAGTAGATAAAATTTCCTTAAAGCCATTACTTGTCCTAGGCCAAACAGTCCAAGGCAAACAAGGTCCAGATTAGAAATCAACTCTCAAATCCCAATTAGTTTGCGATGAAGCAAATACCTCGATTTGAGAGTGTCAGGGACCACAAATACCAACAGCAACAAAAACTGACTCCTAAAAACATCAAATACAGAAACGCCCTAAATTTCTCCGTTCAGGGGAGTTTTCTTTTCTATTTTGTATAGAAGCCTCCAAAAAATAGATGACAGGGCTATTCACGTGTGCAGCTAGCAGGGGCTTTATGCGACCATCCCACCGCTCACTCACCCCTCGATCCTGAGGAAATCAGGCATCTTGTTACTGTGAGACGAGGAACCACTCCATTACAAGATCTCCTCCGACCCAGGAAGCCAAGGGGTCAGTGCTCAAAGGCAGCTCTGCAGCTTCACCCGAGTCCTTCGTGAAAACGCAGCCTTCCCACCGGTTATTCTGCCCTCACCCGTGCCCCAGGCCACGGCTGCCTTTCCCTCAGCCCAGACCCACCGGCAAGATATCTGTAGGGACTGAGGTCGGAGGCTGAGCCGGTGGGGAATCCGGACGCCCGGGCTGGCCGGGGCATTCCCCGCTCACGCTCCCCTGGGACGGATCCGGGGATGGGGTTTCGCTCCCAATGGGGACGCTTTGGACCGATACGGTCGTCGACTGGGCCCCAAGAGTATCTAAAGTGCCTGAAGGGGGGGTTGAGGCTTCCAAGTGGAAGACAGAGAAAATGCCCCCATCTTTGTCACCGGGATCCCTGCCCCCCAGCGGCCAAGAAGCTCTCGGTAACCTTCCCTCCAAACGCCCTCCCCACACAAACGCACACAAACACACCCATACCGTGTACCGCAGCCTCGCGTGGCGGGGGTGGGGACAGGAAGCGGTCTGGGAGAAAAGGGAGCAAGCTTCCCTTTCAGGCCGGAAGTTGTGCTCTTGGGAAATTCTTCCCACCAACAGGAGACTCAGAGACTTTCACGGGGAGAGTTTCCAGGACACTCAAAACGTCAACAGGTGCAGAAGGAGGCGGGCGCCCTTCTGCAAAAAAGGGAGGCCTGGCTCAGCGGAGAAGCGAGGCCGCAGAAAGGGGAGATGCCGGAACTGAATGTAAAATGACCTTTCTGCCGGGAGCTTTCCGGACCCACTTACGTGCTGTACGCAACCTGGTTACCGTGGTAACAGGCGTCACGGTTTGCAAAGAAACCGAGAGAAGAGGTGGGTTCTCAGACCTCTGGAATGATGGTCCGTTAGTTAAGTTTCCCCTTTAGTCTAACCTTAATATAGTATTTGAAACCTCCTCTTTTCCTCACTCTATGAATGCTCTGGGACAACTTCCAGTAGAGGGGGGTGGGTGCGAGGAAACAAATCTCAAGATGCAGAGAAGATATTACTTCTCTCATATAGTGTTGATCAAGTGTTCCAGCCTGTCTGCATTAGCCTACTGAATCCTCACAATAACCCCAGGAGATAGGTATTATCGTCTTCATTTTGAGGGTAAGTAACTGAGGCGCATGTATAAATTAATTGCTCAAGATGACCCAGCTAGTAAGTGATAGAACTAAGATTAGAATCTAGGCATTCTGGCTCCAGAGCCCATGCTTTAAACTGCTAAGATACGCTGAGGATTGAGGAAGCCTCATGTGGCCCTCACCAAACACGCACTTCTGGCAATTTCCAGACTGGACAGGGCACCAGTCATCCAAAAACCCAGGTGTTCGAAAAAGGAAACCACCGGGAAATCCAGACTCAAATTGGTTCTTGCTCCCCTCAGGGCTTGTGAGGGTCCTAGGTAGAGGTAAGGCCCTATTATCTGGAGAACAACTTGAGAATTCAGGAAGGAGTACTAGATAATTCAAGAATAAGGAAAAGATAAAGTGGTGCTGATCCACAGTCTTTAGACCTGGGTGTTCAGGATAACTGCTAACTTCACCAAAACAATTCCTGACCTGTTCCTCTTCCCTCCGCCCGGAAAGAAATGAATCAATATTTGCAGTTATTTTTCCTTAAGTCATGTCTTTCCACAGACTTAAGAGGCCTATTTACCTCAATCATGGAATCATCCTCAAAGGGTCTGCTCACCCAAGTTAATCAGTTGTGGAACCTCTTAGATGATCTGGCTGAAAGTAATCCCGAGAGCTACAAAAAGTTCATTCAACAGCAGCTGAAAGAGGGCAAACAGCTCTGTGCTGCCCCGGAACCACAGCTCTGTCTACAAACAAGAATCCTGGTAGGTACATGTGGTGCCCAGGGTTGGGGAGGTCCTGAAGGAAAAGATCCTGCAATAACACAGAACAGCTTACCCTTAGCTATTGCTACTTTAACACAAGAAAACTTGAGGGAAACTGCCACAGTAAGTGGAAAATGAAATGTAGTGTGGAAGATTTTACTCAAAGGAGTAAAAATGGGAAATTCATATTGATATATTTTGGAGATATCAAAATGAGCCATTTTTTCTGCTAGAATGAAATAAAAAGTAATGTAATAATTTAATAGAGAATCATCGACTAGGAGATTTTTCAAATAAAGAGAACTTATTTGGTTGGGGACATAAGGAAGCGGTACGAGAGTGTCAAACAAATTTACCTGAAACAGCTGCTTAGGGCAATTCTCCTTTTCTCCTCCCAGTTACTCTGAGAGTAGCAGCTGGATTCTTGATGAAAAGCTTCGGGGAAATCAGGTAACAGTATTTCCCAAACACAGTTTTAATACATGTAATGACTTATTTGAAGGGTGAAGTTCTTACTCTTCAAATTCTGTGAAGTGGTACTTTTAGGATATTATTTAAACATTATAAACTGGCATTTAAGATATGCAAAATTATTGGATTTCTAGAAACCAAAGGAGAAAATACTTTTTATCAACCTATGTCAGTGGAAAAGGATTCCAGCTCCACAATCAACCGCTGATCCAGTACCTCTAAGTGTTGGCAGACTGGAAGATGTGTCTGAAACATCAGGTACATAAAATTAGGGGACCCAAGGCACATTTTGAAAATTGTATTGGGAATACCATGAATCAGATTTTACTTGGTAAAAGACATTACATGTAAACTATTTTATTTGGTTATAATGCAGTTATTCATTAAGTAAATGTACCTTTATGCAAACTGAATACTGTTTGTCTAATAATATGAGCTGTTTTTAACCCATATAAAATGCCAAGAAATGCCTAATTGAAATTTTGTGTACATAGCCTCTGAAAAATATAGGAATAGAATTTATACATTCAGCTTTATCAGGATTATGACTTAATATATTACCTGATAATATCATTAGTGAAATAAGCTGTCTTCATTTCACACCCTCTGAATCTCACACACAGATGTTCACACAGTCATCGATGTCGCCTACAACCCTGATGTTCTCCGGGCAGCAGAAGAGGACCAGCTGAAAAAAGATCAATTAATACGGATGGCCATGAAATGCATTGAGGAACAATTCCAGTTCACTCTCTCACACTTTTACCATATTACTAAATTTAAAATAAAAGGAAGCATTGAAAGGATGAAACAAAATCTGATGAAAATCCAAACTGACCCCACAGACTTAAGAAAGAACATGAAAAAGGGTAAGCTAATGAATATAAATGGAAAATTAAACTGACTTAAAATTTTTGTAGTTCATGTATATTTGCAAACTAGAAATCTCAATTTTAAAAGATGAGAAACTTAAAATAGAAAAAGATGATTAGATATTAGAAATATTAGCATGTCCTTAAAGATTTTTAAGCCCTGCAAACTTTTAAATCTTTTTGGTTTAAGATTCTTCTGATTTAAATTTCCGAACTAATTTAGCTGCAGTTTTATCTGCCATCTTGGCTAACACTATATATATTGCAGCTCATAGCTTGATAGTAGTTTACGTTGTTGATTAATTTTGTGATTTTTATCCACCCTCCCCTTTTTTTCATAAAGAACTAACCCTTGAACAGATAGGAAGCAGTACTGTGAGCAATCCAGATCACTTCCCTCAACTTTTACTGCCGAAAGACCAAGTTTCAGACAAAAAACGGTGCCTGATAGAAGAGATTTCCAGTACAGAGGTCCAGGTGGAAATGGAGAGACCAGCCTATGAATTAAAAACTGTGGTGGATCAGAATGAGAAACCACTGAAAATTGAATTAAAAGTTGAATTACCTGGTATTAATTCAGTATCTCTGTGTGACCTTAGTGTTTCCCAGGTAGGTTGAATAGTTAATACTATAAATTTCTATCATCCAGTATTCCCTATATTATGCTGTAGTAACAAACTCCACAGTCTCAGTGGTTTACAATAATTTGCTCAGGTTACATGTCAGCTAGGCTTGCTCTGCTTGACAAATCTTACACATTTCAAGATACAGGTGAAGAAGCGATTCCCATCTGACAAATGTCATTTTCCTGGCAGGAAGAAAATAGAAATGGCCAAACCATGCAATGGATCCTAAAACTTCCTCTCAGACATGGCATGTATCACTTTTACTCACTTTCTATTAGCCAACGTAAGTCACTAGACCAAGTCCTACATCAATAGGGCAGAGGAAAATATTCTTCTCAAGAGTAGTCACAGGAAGTCACATGGCAGGGATATATGTATAATCCTCTTACAGAAGATTATATAATTGGCAACAATCCCCACTCTACCACAGTCCAAACTTGGTCACAAATATTTGCATCTTTTCTCAAAGAAGACACTTCCAATTCCAGGATCAGACTCCAAAGTACAGGATTTTGCCATGATAGTCTACATTCTGCTCCTCTCAAACCAGACCTATGATCTGCAAACACAAGTTATCTACTCCTGTAATTCCATGCACTATACAATATGAAATGGAGAGAAGATAACCACAATTAATTGTCTCAATTCAGAAACTACAATTGTCTCAATTCAGAAACAGTAAAAATATGAGGTACATAGCAGCTACTGGTATATAGCAGTTCTGAAATCCTGGTAGACAGATATTTTGAGGGTCGGTTCCCTGAATGTAGACTATGTTCTTACTTAGGGCCATGACGGATTTATTACCTAGCCCCTTTGTTCCCATTGTTTTCCATTTCCTTCAGCTCCATTCTTTGTGAGAATGGAACTGGCATTTAAGATATGCGACCCACCCAATAGTTCTTTATGAAAATCTGCCCCACCCACCTTCACTACCTATTTTGGCCTCATCTAAAGAGAGCACAGGAGATTTTGCTGTCCTTAGATGCTGAGCAGTTTACTCAGCCTGTTTCATGCTCACAAAATGTGGGAGTCCAAAGATTATTTTAAATTAGTTTTAGTCCTGGCTGGCAATATTTCACTTAATTCCAATCAGTGCTATACCTAACCATTTTTTTGAGACATATCTATTTTTCAGTGACCTGTCTTTTTTACTTAAGAGCTATCAATTGAGCCCAATGTAAAGATTTACTGAGGTCCACCTTAACCCAGATAGAAATTTTAACAAAAGTATAGACTTGAGATTTAGTCTGCCTCCAGGCTGTCTTAATCAGTCTTTGTTGGTATTTTTAAAATCTCAGTTTTATCCTTCACTGGTTGAAAATAAAAATTAGTTGCATTTTTGTCAAGTCTTAGAATTTCTGGCCTCTGCATATTCCCTTTCAACTCTGCTTGCAAACTGGTAAATTCAAGTCTAAGTTCATCTCTTTTTGTTGTACCTTGTTAAATGTAGATGATAAAACCAATGCATGCTACCAACATTTTATTTTCCCACTTCTTTACCTAAAGCCACCAATTAACTAGGTAGACAGTTTGTCTTCCAAATTATTTGTAGTTTTACTAAGGGTCTTATCATTTTAAAACATGGATCGCCACCTTTCCAGTCTCATTAAGTTTCCTTGCTATTTGCTAGCCCACCCCAAAGTCAATTCAAATAATTTGAGATCACAACATCCATCTTCTGATACTGCCGTCAGTAAACTTTTGATGTATTATGCAGCAATGACAATCGCAAAAGCTCAGGGATTTATGACAGCAACTTTATTGTCTATTGCAAGTCACATGGCAGTAAGTTGGGATCCTTTTCTTATGGGAAAGAAGTCAATAACTTGGGAATAGTAATCTAATAACACTAATTTTAAGCAGGAAATACTTTTCTATTTTCACCTTTTAAAATCTTTCTTGGTTTATTATTCTTAGGATGATTTATTGATTGAGGTTCCTGAGAAGTACAGATTACATCTGAATCTTCCAGAACCTGTGGATACTGAAATGACTACAGCAAAATTTATCAAAGAGAAAGCTACATTAATTGTGACAATGCCATTGATGTAAGTCAAGAGCATTGTTTTTCGGTTTTTCAGTGATAAAGTTATGTGAATTATAGGACCTTCATTATGGGTGAAGACATACTGGTTTAACCTTAAACACTAGTTTCATATTTTCTAATAGTTCCTTTTGTTGGAATGAGATTTTCTCATCAGCTGTTACCTTAAAAAAAAGAAAAAACCTCTCCTCAAATAAATTTGGTATCAAGCAAAAGCTACTAAAAATAGTATTGCCATGATATACTTGTTTTGAAGATATTTGTAATGGTCTTAAGTAACAAATACAACTTGGAAAAATTCTAGTTGTTTCCAAGTAACATGTGAGAATTCTCAGTTTTCTGGTTGAAAAAAATTTTTGTTTCTAGTATATTTTTGAATCAGAAATAAATCCCAGACTGTGCAAGAAGTTTTTTTATTATCAAGATGGGCCATTGCAGTAAAAGTTTCCTCCAGCAATAAAGATACAAGGCCAATGTAATAATATGCAAACCTATTGCTTCTGCGAACCTCTGTACTTTTTATAAAACAGCTCTGGCAGGAGTACAAGCTACCCAGGCAGGCCTTTTTATATCAGATATGGACTTTTCTGTGGATTGGATACAACAAAGCAGTAATAGTAATTGGATGTTATTGCATATATGATGCAAAATACAGCCAACTGTAATTTAAGAAAAAGGAGTTGACTTTGGGACAAGTGCCTCTCTCCCAGGAAAATAATTTTTAAAAATACAGAGGTGACATACTTTTCAACTCCCATTCATCAAGTTGTCAGATAGTTGTTTAATACAAAGGTATCAACTTTCCAATTTATATCCCAGGTAAGCAATGCTCACATCAAACTATAAAATCCCTTGTCTTTTCTAGATACAAAACTACTTCCTTGTGATTGGTTTCTAGTTCAACAGTCTTTAAATAAAGTCTTTATTAATTTTAAAACTTTTAAACTTTAGAAACTTGTCATGTGTGTAATAGATATAATTGATATGAGACATTTAAAAACATCTTTTTATTTAATATTTTACTTACTTCTTTTTAGAGAGAGAAGGGGAGGGAGAAACATCAATGTGTGAAACTTCGATTGGTGATTGGTTGCCTCTCACATGCCCCCAACTAGGGACCCTGCCCTTGAACCAGGCATGTGCCCTGACTGGGAATCAAACCAGCCACCCCTCAGTTTGTGGGACGATGCCCAGTCCACTAAGCCACACCAGTTAGGGCTAAAAACTTAATTTTCTTAAACTTGACCTGGATTTGAATCCTTCTAGCAATATGATAATTTATCATCTACAAATGGTCTATAATTGTATGGTGTCCTAAAATTAACAAACCTATTATATTCTCATCCCTCAAAAAACTTGGAATGCTTTCACCTTTTCTTCTGCAAAATCAGTCAAAACTGATTTCCTGGTTAAATCTCCCTATTCTTTTACTCTCATCATTTACTTATGTCAGCAGCTATGTATCTGCATATGCATTGATAAAATGCATACCAAGATCCAACACACTTAATGATTAAATGTTAATATCCTAATTATTTCCCAAAATACTTTCACTGATATTATTTCAATGGATTTTATATTCATAAAACCATCTTCCCCTCCCCCTCTCTACAAAAAGCAAAAACTGCCCAGGAAGAGCATTGCTAATAGTGAACTGTGGAGTAGGTTTAAATTTGAATCTTACCAACATCTTTTCTCCTTAAAACTGGAAATTATTTGAGATTGACATTAATTGCCCTTGATTTAGAGACCAGATTTTTCTATAAACTTGGTTTTAGATCAATTGTCAGTAGTGAGGGCTTGGTTTTGAAAGTGAGAACTGCAGGAACTCTCGTTCCTGGGCTGGGTGAGCCAGGAGAGGAGTGAGAATCTAGGTGCCTGGAGAATTTCCCAGGAACGCTCTTGGGAATCTAAAGAGGACATGGACCTAGCAAATACTTTGAGTCCAAAAGGTGTTCTAGCTCATTTGGAAAGACTAGAAACTAGATCCTGTAAAAAATTTGAAGAGCCACAGGGAGCACAGGCAGTGGAAAGTGCTCTTGGAAGCAAGATTCATAAACTGAGAAGTCTGCAGGGCTGACTGAGGGCTAAAGTGAAACAGCATCAAGCCAAAGTAGAAGGGCGATTGTTGGCAGGCCTTCCTAGGGTGTAAAGGACGTGATCTGGGAATTGGTAAATTTGTGTAATGTGTTTTACCTGTGATCTTACTGGATCGATTTCAGCCTCGATCCCTCGTCAAACCTGTAGCGATTGTCTTTGTGCCTCCTCCTCCACTCTATTGCAATGGCTCAAGTATTACCCACATCTCAAGTATCAGTGGCAAGTCAGTGTGAAAGCCTAGGCTATTACTGTGCTCTACTGTACTGATAAATATTTATCAGGTGATTTGGATGCCAGGATTGTTGCAGTAGTGTGCTCGTTGGTTCACCTCTTCTAGTATTTGTACTTCTCCAGTAAATCCTGCACAGCCAAGAAAATGCTCTCATAAAACACTGCATCATTTCCTTCCTCAAAAACCTTCAATAACCATTCATTGCCCATTGGATACCGTAAGCCTTCCTTTTTTTCCCTCACCTCCCCACCTCTCTTCTATTTCCCCTTTTACTCCATTCTCTTCCCTTCACTTTTCCGAATTGAAGTAAAACATATGTAAATATATATGAAGTACAGAACCTTTTACAAAGTGAACCCTCCCCGTACCACACAAATCAAACCAGAAAATATTATCAGTGTCCTAGAAGTCTCGCTCTTGTATCCTCCTAGTTATTTCCCTGAAGGTGACCAGTTATTTGTCATCATACACTGGTTTTACGTTTTTGAACTTCATATAAATGTTAAAAGTATAAAACTCTTGTCTGGCTTCTTTGGCTGAATGTTATGTCTGAGATTTCACCCACGTTGTTGCATGTAGTGGTCATTCTTTTTTTTTATTGCTGTATAATAATAGTATTTTATGAATATTCTACAATTTATTTACCTATTGGACCGTTGGTGACATTTCGGCTATTGGGGCTGTTTTACTTTGGGGCTATTAAGAATAATGCTGCTATGAACATTCTTGTTCCTGGGTTTTGGTATAAAAATATAAATTTTCTTTTAGGTGTGAAATTGGTAATTTGCTGGGTGGGTCACAGGATATGCACATTAGCTTTAGTAAATAATGCTAAAGTTTTTGAAAGTGAATGCGCCAATTTTATGTTCCCAGCAACAGTGTATACGATTTCCATTGTTTTGCATCTTTATCTATACTTGATATTGTCGGTTTAAAAAATCTGACATTCTGGTGGGAGTGTAATAGTATCTCATTGTGGATTAATTTGCATTTGCCTAATAAGGGATGATGTTAAGTACCTATATTGGACACTTTAAAGTCTTATGTTATAAAGTACGCTTCTCAAGGCTTTTGCAAAAATTTTATTGGGTTGTCTCTCTCATTAAATTGTAGAATTCTTTATATATTTTGGCTATAAGTTCTTTGTTGGATATATGTATTATAAATCTATTACACTCTGGCTTGCCTTTTCACTCTTAGATGGTGTCTTACGATGAAAACAAAGTCTTCATTTTAATGAAGTTTGATTTAGGAATCTAATTTTATGCTTACCACTCTTGTTTCCTTTTAATAAATTTTTGCCTAACTTAAAAAAAAACCCCAAAAGAACAATTATCAGCAGTGATTATCTTCCCATGTATTCCAGGGCTTCTGCATTACTAGGTGATGAGTATTCCTTACATCATGTTTCCTATCATACCTTGCACGGGTCAACCCCTTTTGTAGACAGTGCCCTGAGATACCATAACTACATGCACAAACCTCAGGACTGGAATAAAATACCTAACAAAGCCAGATCACACTTTCATCTTACTATGTGCCACACACCAACATGAGGTACTTTAGTAACTCCTTGAACTTACAATGTTTAGATTACATCCTTCAGAACTCAGTCCTGATTTTATCAATTCTATAAACTCAAAATGTATCTGTATAAAGAGTTTATACAGATTAATGAGCTGTTCCTGCTCTTAATCATTTAATGTGAAAATTAATTACTGACAGGTCAACAATTAGACCAGACACATAAAACAATCTAATTTGAACCAAACCACCATTTCTAATTTTTACTCTTTCAATTCTGGTAAGATAAACAGACTGAATCCAGATTTAGACTGTAGGTCAAATTAATTTTTAAATCAGAACAATTTCTATTAGAAGGTAACTTTTTATTTTTCTTTCAAGGGAACAAAAGAGCCATAAACATTAAAGAATAAATAATTTCTGAGGTTTCATGTATTTGAACTAGATGTGGCTCATACTGATGATGGTCCCTCGTGATAAGCTTCTTCCTTCTGCATAATCTTCAGTTCAAACTATAATTACTAGTTACTGTATTGATGTTTTCATAACAGTACAAGAGAAGTATTTGTGGAATATATGGAGTGCCACTTGTGCACCATGTGATAATAAACATTTAGAAATAGATTCAACAATGAAAGTCCTGAATTTCAGGGGACAGCGTCACATATTACATACAAGGAAGCACTAGTCAGGTTAATTTTAAATAGTCAAACAATTTCAGATATTTATTAAAGCACATCAATTCAATAGAAAGTCTTGGAATTGTGATAATGTTCCCAATTCATTTTCATTATCTTGAATATCACCCCCCTCCACCAGCAAAAGAAAGGCAAAATGGAAAAAAATATTTAGGCTGATAAAGTAGTATGCTACCTAAATAATTTTTTTCTCTCCAATAGGATTTTAGGGCTTTTTTATTTTACAAATCAACACTGGGGTGAGAAAACATCGACCACTTTTTAAAATACACACTTTAGCAGTTTTTACTTTATCCAAGTAGAAATGACCGTTTTGCTTTGGTCATCATCTATTAGTACTCTAAACTGTCCATCAATGCGTCATCTCTCCCCCTCTTCTTTTCAGACAGAACTTGCTGATATATGTATGGACTTCGGCACATATCTTGCTAGAAACCATATTTTACATATGTACATTTATTCCACTGTTACTTGATACAGTTTTCCAAGGTTATGAATAGTAAATTCTGATCATTAATATTAGAGGAAAAATTCCACTTTCATAACTTCTCCGTTAAATTCTATAACCATATTCTTTTATTTGGAGTGTGAGTGTGGAGTTCTGCTCAGAATTATACATTTAAATTGCTTAAATACCCACGCAAATTCTCATTTACACCAAGTAGCTGGTTTATATTTATATCTCATCTCAAGAAAGGAAAGCAACCATTTTGGGATTCACAGAAAAATAAACAAATAGTGGTTGAAGAAGTCTAAGAAAATGATGACTTTTTAAAAATTTCACTGGTTTTCCTTTAAGTTCTCCACTCTTCCCATCCATGATAAAACCAAGATCATGTATGAGAAAAATTTAAATTAGGGTTAAATTCTAAAATCAAGCTTCAATTCAAACACTTTCTCCAAGAGAACAAATTTTCCCGACTTTTCCTTTCCTCAAATGAAAAGAAAACATCTGAGGCAATTAAAGTTCAAAATCTCAAGCTTTTATCCAGGTTACTTTCATATACTGACTCAATAGGGAACCACAATTCTACCTTTACATTCCCCAGTGGAAGTACTTATCACCAAAGCGCTATGCCATATGTCCCTTGACTAGGAATACACAGCTTAAAATCTGGTGTTTACTAAACGTGCACAATTATTTGGGTATAACTGGCATTTAAAAAACATCAGTAATGACTATAACAAATAACTTAACTGGACAGACTTAAAAATAACTGGTTAACTTTAAAATAAAAAGAACCTCCTGTGTAATAACATATTTATATCTTGATAAGAATGAACCAATGTGAGCTGGAAGAGATTAGAAATGCTTGGGTTAATTATAACAACATGGTGACAGGTTTTTCAAGGTACTTTCTAAACTCAGCAAGCCACTGAGCTCCAACTGCTCCATCTACAACCCGATGATCACAACTGAGTGTAACAGACATCATGCTAGCCACATCAAATCTAGAAAGAGAGAAAAACATTATTAGGTAGTCTAAAAGCAATCACTGGATTTTAGCCAGTAACCAGCCCAGCTGCCAACTCTGACTCTACAATCCCGACCAGTTAACATTTATTTTCTACCTATTATTCATGTCCTGTATATTTCTTGCCCAAATTAATAGCTTTAAGAAGCAGACCAAATAGCCATCTGGAGCATGGATCGGCAAATCCTACCAAATGCATGTTTACTGGATTTGATCTACATAGTGCCTATGGCTGCTTTTACACTACAACTATTTGCAACAGAGACCATACAACCAACAAAGCCTAAAATATTTACTATCTGTATCTTTAAGAAATAAGCATGGTGACCTCTTATTTACTTAAGAGTAAATAAGGCTTCCTATCTCAAAGATTAACTGCATTTAGTAAAATAAGAAGAGTTGCTGCCCTGGGAAACTTCATTCTATACTACGTCTGACTCTATCTGAAGCTCCAATATGCCATGCCAATAATTCTAAACCTAAGACTCAAAAACAGGTATAATACAATGAAAATGAACTTATAGCTCCCTCTCCATTTTCACACTTACCCTTTTTCATTATCTGCTGGAACCAGTCTATCTTCTGAAGCACCAATGGCCAAAATACATGCTTGAGGTGGATTAATAATAGCAGAGAAGTTCTTAATTCCAAACATCCCTAAATTGGAGATCGTAAAAGTGCCACCCTAGGGGGAAAAAAATTAAAATTAGATTATGTTAATTGCTTGTCAACATAAATCAGGAAAAAATGACAAACATTTTGTGAAAAGATCTTAAGATAGTCTTTTAAGGAAAGTCTCTGAACTACCATTAAAAAAAAAAAAAGAATATGGAAGTATATGAAGTGACAGGCATTTAATCAGCTTGATTGTGGTGATCATTTTATAATGGAGGTACACACCATAACATCAAGTTGTACACCTTAAATATATACAATTCCTACTTGTTAATTTTAACATCATTAAAGCTGAAAGGAGGAAAGAAAGGCCTGAATGAAATACTCTACTTAAAATATACAATCATTACAATACGAACAAAAGTCAGTTGTATGGCTTCGTACACTGGTTGGAAAACATCTTATTTTCAGCCTTTGATAGGTTACTCAATTTTTCTTTATTTTCAAGATCTTGTGTCAGTGAGAATACAAAGCAGAAAAAAAAAGTGGCAAATGCAACAAAAGCATAATGCCGATCTTAAAAATAACATAATTCTTAACATTTAGAAGGTAAATAAATAATAATTTACCTGGAACTCATGTGGCTGTAGTTTACCCTCTCGTGCTTTGGTTGCTAAAGAAACAACATCATTAGCAATGGTTTCCAGTCCCTTTATATGTGCATTAAATACAATAGGTGTGATAAGTCCTGCAGGAGTACTGACTGCAACACTGATATCAACAACGTGATTTCTATTTGAAAAGAAAAAAGAAAAGGAAACCTTAATAATCTTCGGCATTGTTTATTAAGAGTTTATGTGTCAGGTTAAGCAAGAATATTGATATTTACTTTAGTTTTTGCTACTGTTCAACTCGAGAGGTACCTTTCCTGGTTTTTACATTCTGCTGTGCCCCGTCACTTGACTCAGACTTTAAAAAAAGTGAATGATATATGTCAGTAGGTTGGTTTCACATGCACTCTAGCTTTCCCATCTGCCTCAACCTACACATGGTAAGTTTAGGTGGAGAAGGTGGCTCAGTATTCAGTGAGAATTAAACAAGAAGAACTCCTGAGATTTTGAGACAAAGTGGCTGGAGTTAAGTCTGCAAGCAGAGCTTGAGCAGATGAAAGAAAAACTGACAGGAAAGGACTGCACTGTGGAAGAAAGAGGATGTAGGATGGTGGTTCCCTGGAACAGAAGATTCTCAATCTTTTCTACACCATGGCCATCTTTGCTTTTGGGTCTCATCTCAGAATATATTTATATTTTTAACAGAAAATAAAACAAATCACGAAAACAAAAAATAACTAAAAACAACTATATTGAAATTTAGTTATCTATTCAAAAAACAAAATGTGCCCTGGCTGGGTGGCTCAGTTGGTTGCAGAACAGTCCCATACACCAAAAGATTGAGGGTTCAATCTCTGGTCAGAGCACTTAACTACGCTGTGGGTTCAATCCCCAGTCAGGGTGTGTATGAGAAGCAACTGATTGATATTACTCTCTTACAGTGTTGTTTCTCTCTCTGTCTCTCTCCCTTCCTTTCTCTAAAATCTATAAAAACATATCCTTGAGTGAGGATTTCAAATAAAAAGTGATATGTGTGCTATCATATTAACTCATTAACAAGATCTTGCAAGAGGTCTAATGGCTATAGTTTTAAAACGGTGATATGTAAAACAATATTTTAAGACATCTGCAGCAACGTCTGAAAAAAATCAGTTATTTTCATGTGACATGAAAATAACTGATTTTTACTGGTCACTAGCACAAGCGCTATTAACAGCTCTTTTGGTTTGTTTTCTACATTTTTAACAGGAGAAAACACTAAATTTCAGTTATAGGTTAGTGGAAAAGAGTGATTCTTTCTCCCACTCACATTCTCTAACTCCTGAATTGTATCCCCAGTATTCTTGGGCATCGGTTTAAGGGCCCCTGATAAACTGCTCTACAATCGAGAAAAAGTTACACTTCAAGTGAAAGAAAACTCCAGCTCTTTCTAGGTACAAACTTTAGGAGCATACAGACACCCAATCCCTCGATGTGCCCAAGCTGGCCAGAGGCAGCAGCTTTTGCCATCTGTAAACAAACAGACCCGCTCTAATAATAAAGTTTCTGACCTTTAGCATCTGCCACAGCTGGGCTCTAGCCAAGATATCACACAGGAAATACTGCTTTCTTAATTAAATCATTCTTTCACAGCAACATTATTGGTTTATAACCTTCTTAAGACAGTGGAGATGGTGTTTCCTATCTTATTAACCACTGAATCCAGCAAACAGTACATGTTTAATGAAAATTTACTGAATAGCTGTATGAACAAATGAATGAAGGGTATTTGGTAAGAATTAATGAACAATATTGAGAAACTGCCCTGCAACCTCAATCCTTTGATCTAAGTAGTGTTTCTTTCAGAGATTCTTAAAAGGTTAAATATAAATTTACTCTATGACCCAACGAATCCACTCTAGGAACCTACCAAAAAGAGATGAAAACATGTTGACAGGAACTGTATGCAAATGTTCCTAAAAGCCTTCTAAATGATATGTCTGTTTTGATTCCGGAATCTACCAATGTGACCTATTTAGTAAAAAGGTCTTTGCAGATATAATTAGGATCTTGAGATGATATCATTCTGGATTATCTGGGTGTGCCCTAAATCCAATGCCAAACGTCCTTGTAAGAAGAAAAGACACAAACACGAAGAGGACCATGTGAAGATGGAGCCAGAGGTAAGAGTTACGCAGCCCCAGCCAAGGAATACCCGCAGCCACCAGAACTAGAAAAAGCAACAACGGGTTCTCTCCTGGAGCCTGTGGAGGGAGCACAGACCTAGCAACTTCTTGATTTTGGACTTCTGGGCTTCAGAACTCAGAGAATAAAAAACGTTTTAAGCCACCAATTTTGTGTGATTTGTAATGGCAGCCCCAGGAAGCCAATATAAGGAATGGTAAGACCCTCAGATGTTCTCCAAGAGGGGTGTGACCAAGGAAAAAGTTAGAATCAGTAGATTACCTGATATGTTTGAAAAATTGAAAAATGGTTTAGAGTTCTCTTAAGGAGTTTCAGGAAGAATTAATGATGAGTACACAGAAAACTAGCCCTCTCTGAAGCAATCATTAAAAGTGGTTTGTCACATGACTCTACTCTAGGAAGACGAACAATCCAATTAAAAAATGGGCAAAGAATCTGAACAGACACTTCTCCAAGGAGGGCATACAGAGGGCCCAGAGACATATAAAAAGATGCTCAGCATCACTAGCCATTAGAGAGATGCAAATTAAAACCACAATGAGATACCACTTCACACCAACCAGAATGGCCATCATAACCAAATCAATAAACAACAAGTACTGGCAAGGATGTGGAGAAAAGGGAACCCTAGTGCACTGCTGGTGGGAATGCAGACTGGTGCAGCCACTGTGGAAAACAGTTTGGAATTTCCTCAAAACACTAAAAATGGAACTGCCTTTTCACCCAGCAATTCCACTGCTGGGATTATACCCTAAGAATCCTGAAACATCAGTTCAAAAGAACCTATGCATATCAATGTTCATAGCAGCACAATTTACAATAGCCAAGAATTGGAAGCAACGTATAAGTGTCCAACAGTAAATGAGTGGATCAAAAAACCATGGTACATTTACACAATGGAATACTACACAGCATAAAAAAAGAAGGAGCAACTACCCTTTGCAACAGCATGGTTGGAACTGGAGAGCATTAAGCTAAGTGAATTAAGCCAGGTGGTGAAAGACAGATACCATACGATCTCACCTATAAGTGGAAACTAACCAACAAAACAAACAAGCAAGCAAAATATAACCAGCAACATTGAAATAGACTGACAGTAACCAGAGAGGAGGATGGAGGGGGATAATGGGAAAAGAAGGGGAAGGGTCATCAAGGAACATACATAAAGGACCTGTGGACAAAGCCAAATGGGGGAAGGACTGAGGGTGGGTGGGGCTGGAGGAAGTGGTGGCAGGAAAATGACAAAACAAAACAAAACAAAAAATAGGGGGAGGTTAAGAATCGTATAGGAAATTGAGAAGCCAAAGAACTGATATATGCAACCTACAGACATGGACTAAGAGGAGGGGGATGATGGGATGGGGTGCAGGGCAGAGGGGATAAAGGGGGAAAAAAATGGGACAACTGTAATAGCATAATCAATAAAATATACCAAAAAAAAAAGTAAATTAAAAAATGAATCAAAACTTAAAAAAAAAAGTAGTGCAGTTGTATTCATGGCACACTACATGTCTTGGTCATAAACAATATATTCACAGGCATAAAAATATTAACACTGAGTACTGATCCAAAATTTGTGCTGTAATCAACTTCATAGATAATGGGGGTGTGTGTGTTTAGGGAGGGTACAATAAAACTAAATCTTAATCTTCTTTAATAGGAAGTCATTCTATACAATAAAAAGAATGAAAAAAATCCATAAAAGGCAACAGAAAAAAGTTATTTAGAAACATGAAGGTAAATATCAGAAGAAACGATAGTTTAAAAGTTGTGTTTGCCTCTTGGGAATAAACTATAAATTTAAGGCTGAGTAGGTCACTGTAAGCCATACACAGCAGTATTTTAACATATATACTCTTATTTTAATAAAAATTGAATTAATAACAATATAAAAAAGCCTAGGCTTAGAAAGCAGAGTCCTACTTCTAATAGCAGAGTCCTGCTATTTACTAACATTAACTGAGGCATTTAACTCATAGCCTGTTTCTTCATCTAACAATGGGAGGGAAACACCTAACTCATTAAGTGGTTCTAAGGATTAAATGCGACAACATATGAAAGACACTGAGCACCATATGCCAGTCACATGCCACCATAATATTAATGAATACTGTTTTCTGGTTAGTTTTCAGTCTGCTTCCCCTCTTAACGTTCAGCAGAACTAACTGAGGAACAAAAACCGTATCAACCTTGCTTTGTAAGAGTCATTATCAATTTACTTGTACACATCTGTACACTTACCTCCCTTTCCTGAACTCAAAGAATTTGTAGCCTTTACTAAGTTAATCTGGCCCTGGGTCATAAATAGGTTTATGTTGTTTTCAAATTGTTTTGTCTATGGAAGTCATCTCCCCCTATGTATTCCATTTCTCCGTACTCCCCACATTCCCGGTTATACATTACATAACACTAGAAAGCTGATGTACACACACCTTCCCCAGCAGTGTTACACTTACTGTCTTATAACTGTGTCCAGCCAAGAAGAATTTGCTTCAGGAACTTTTAAACATGCCAAGGCTGAAGCCTTAATGAGGAAGTCATTGACAGAAATTTTGCTTTTCCCTTCTAACATCTGCAAAGACAAGAAACCATTTTCTTAAATTCTCTTCCCAAATAGTGAAATGATACAATCTTGAGAAAAAAGGAGCGGGAACAGATATACAAATGCCCTGATGTGGAAAGAATGAAATGAAACCAAAAGTTCATTCTTTTGTCTTTTTTAATGTAGGCATTTACAGCTATAAGTTTCCTGCTAAACACTTTAGTTGCATCACATTAAGTTATGGTATGCTATGTCTTCATTTTCATTTATCTCAAAGCCCAAAGTGATTCTTTGAAAACATATATTTAGCTAGATTGACAAAGAAAAGGATTGAAACTCCTCAAACTAGAAATGAAGTAGACATTACTATCTAATGTTCAGAAATAAAAAAGATTATAGGTAATACTATGAACAACCATATGCCAGCAAATTAGAATAACCTTGATGAAATGGATAAATTCCTGGAAAAATACAAACTACCAGAATGAAATTAAAAAGGCACAGGAGCCCTGAAGAGATCTGTAATTACAAAAGAAAGTGAATTGGTAATTTAAAACCTGCCCACATAGAAAAACCTAGACCTAGGTGGCTTTGCTGGTGAATTATACCAAATATTTAGAGAATTAATAAAAATTCTTTACAAACTTTTCAAAAAAAAAAACAAAACAGAAAAGGAGGGAACGGTTCCCCACTCATTCCATGAGGCCAGTATTAGCTGATGAACAAAACCAGACCAAGATATCATAATCAAAAACAAAAACAAAAACCTATAGGTCAATATCTCTTCTGAATAAATATAGAAATCCTAAAAAAAAAAATTCTAGCAAACTAAATCCAACAATATATGAAAAGAATTATTCACCATAACAAAATCAGATCAGAAAAGCGAGGTTACTTTAACATCTAAAAGTCAATTAATGTAATAATGTCCTAATAGGATTTAGGACAAACACCACATGACTATTCAATAGACTCGGAAAAGCATTTGACAAAATTCAACACCCCTTCATGATGAAAACATTCAACAAACTAGAAATACAGGGTAACTTCCTAATGATAAACCAGATCTACAAAAATTCCACAATCATCATACTTCAGTAGTGACAGTTACTTCCCCCTCAGATCAAGAACAAGACAGAACGTGCAATATTGCCACTTCTATTCAACATTGTATTAGATGTGCACGCCAGAGAAGTTAGGCAGTAAAAGGAAATAAAAGGTATCCACATTGGAAAAGAAAAAACAAAACCATCTCTATTTGCAGATGACATGACTTTGAATACAGAAAATCCTAAGGAACATACTAAAAAACAAGGTTGCAGGATACAATATACAAAAGTCAACTGTATTTCTAAACAATAGCAACAATGTGGAAATAAAATTCACAACAGTACTAAACCTATGGATAAATTTAATAAAAGGAGTATAAAAGCTTGACTCTCAAACTATAAAAACTGTTGAAATTAAATAACTAAATAAATGGAAAGACATCCCATGCTCATAGGATGGGAACACTTAATATTGTTAAGACAGCAATACTGCCCAAATTGATCTCAAGATCCCTCCCCACAGAAAACATCCAAAATAGCCAAACCTGTAAGACGGAAAGTAGATCAGTGGTTGTTTAGCTTGGGGAGGGTGGGAGGACTGGGGCAGAGGTTATAACTAACAGGTATATGGTTTCATTTAGGGATGATGAAAATGTTCCAAAATTTATTGTAGAGACTGGTTATACAACTCTGAATATATTAAAACCCACTGAATTGTAAACTTTAAGTGGGTAAATGGTATGCTATTTAATTATATCTGAAAAAACAATTTAAAAGTATTGAATAAAATAATACATTGGACATATATTTTTCATGTCTAATTTCTAAATAAATATATTATAAAATAGTTTTATCAGTCTGACAATGATGTACGCCATCATCTGTAACCCCTGAGACCAGTTATAAAGTTGTGTTGATGGTTCCCTGCTTCATTCATCCATTCGTGCACCTAATATTTGAGTTTTCTCTGCTGGACATATAACTCTAAGGCCCTGGACATATAGCAGTGAAAAAAGTGGATAAAAATTCTACTCTTAGGGAGCCACATTCTAAAGGGGTGTCTAGATAATAAGTAAGAGAAAACATATAGTATGTTAGAGTTAAGAACTAAGGAAAAAATAAAACTGGAAAAAAGAACTAAAGAGGGAACTCATTCACCTCTCTTCTTCCCTTAACTTTGGAATAAGGTGACCAGAGGAAACCAGAGGTGATTCTGAATCAAATCCTTAAGGAGGTACAGGAGGAAGCCAAGTGGATACTAGTACATTCCATGCAGAGGGAACAGCATGTGCTAAGGACCTCAAGCTGAGTACACGGGCAGAGTGCTGAGTAACAGCAAGGCCACCATTGTGCCCGCAGCAGGGCTAGCAAGTGGGAAAGTAGTAGGAGAGGAAGTCAGAGGTTATAAATAGCCTGTGTAAGGCCCCATGTGCCACTTTAAGGAGTCTGGCTTATACTTTGCACCTCCTTTAATATGTTTTATATTCCTCTCTCCTACTCCACTCTCAATACAGACCTCCAATCCAGATCCTTATCACCATCACTTCATGCTTATAGGATGAGCAAAAATAGTCTCTACCATTAAGGTATGCCAGTATATATCTATGAGACTAATTTTTTCTTAAAATATTGCTATCATGTCAATTTTATTTTTTTATTTTAAGAGTGTGTTAGTAAATGTGGTGACAGTGAAAAAAGGAAGGACTTCAGACAGAAGAAACAGGAGAGCACCTAGGAGAGGCTGCTTTTAACTTATTGAAAAGTCAGAGAAAAGGGGACCTTGGAGACAGCTTCAAGGAGTTAGCCTGGGGTGAGCTGTCACTGCCTATTTCTCCTTTGGTTGCAAGTCTCTTGGGGACCCTTAGAGTTTAAAGAGAAAAGTAAAGATGCATGCCACAGAGGTTAGAAAGGCGTGGGAATGCTCTCAAGCAGGAAAGTGTGCCCATGTCACTTTTACTTAAGCTTACTTCATCAGGTCCAAATTCTTCTGCTTATAAATCAAAGTATTCCCCAAACCAACAACTGTATCCACTCTAGAAAAGGTAACCCATCTCCACATATGATAAACTTATTTCCTTTTTTAAAAGCACTTTGCCTTGATGATGTACCATCGTAAGAATGAATTTTCTTCAACTTTTTTGCCAATCCAAATGCTTCCTATTCACAGTTCAACCAAGTTTTTCCTACACCATATTGAATTCCCCAACTACTTTCTCTGGTCTCCCCATTCTCTGAACTCCTATTAACACTTAACTATACAATGTAATCTAGCAGATGAGGGGCATTGCCACAAAGAGACTGACCTACAAAAGAATATTTTTACTTTAATAAAAAATTGCCTCCTCTTTTCTCCACATGCATTATCTCATTAATTAGAGTATAACTCATGGAGAAGGACTATGCCTTATGCTATATTCCCAAAAGTGCCTTATACTAAACACTATATAAGCGCTTTGTACTTAAATACAGACACAAAGTAAACATATTGTTTCTTACCTATCAAAAGACTCAAGTAGTCTCATTGAATCATGGTGACTCTGCTAGGCTAAAATGGATCTATGGCAAAGTCAACTTTAAATGATAGGTTTTAATGAAGAGTTAGAAAAATGAAAATTCTCCAGGATAGTCTTTGCAAGTTAAAAATAAGGTGACACTCATTTTCCATCATCAACTGGCATACTGTTATAAAAACTACAGGCGAAAATGTCAACATTTAGTGGGGAAAAACAAGATTTTTAGAATTGGAATTTCCAGACCTTTTACCTTATTAAGTTCTTTCCGTACCAACAACACTTCTCCCATATTGACATCAATAGAAAGATAATAGTGAGGTATGGTTTGCTTAGATTGCATTAACCGTTGTGCAATAACCTGAAATCAAACAGATTGAAAAGTCAATTATCTTGAGTTGAGATGACACTTTACCTAATTCCAGGTCCTGTTTGCCTTTACCCTGCTCCCTAGTAATGCTTACCTCGAAAGCATAATTAGATTTGGAAGACGGAGGGCTATACCATACTTTGCCCCTTCTAACAGTATTTAATCAGTATATACTGTTTGTTTACCCCAAGTCTTGAACTGGCCAAACCTCTCTTAAACTAATCATCTAAGATTCTCAACTGAAAAAAAAATCTTACTGTTTTAAATTATGGATGCAATAAATATGCCCCCAATAGCATTAGTTCCAGATTTATGATAATACTCTTACTCGACGAATGTTGCTGATGGGGATATCTGTGAAGACACCTGTAGGAACTGGAGCCACTCCTGGAGCCGGGGGAGGCACAGCAGCTGCTGGAGCCTACGGGAAGGTAAAAAAATATTCTTAGTAACTATGGCTCAACCTTAGCATAAGCAACTGGGAACAATTACGTACAACTCTTGTACAGATGACAAAATAAAAATGAAAAGGCTTATAGAAAAATACTTATTTCTATACCAAGGAATGGAAAAAGACTCGGATTTGGATGTGCTTATTTAAGAGTTTTGTTTTGAATTTTTATACTTACAATTTTGTAATCATGTTTTAAGTGTCATTGTTCTTTAAGCTGGAGTATGTCTAATGATTAGATTATGTCAAAATAATTTTATTTTAGCAAAGTTACCTTCAAAAAAAGCAATCAAAGCATTCTTAAATTGAAAGGATTAAAAGAGAAATTTAAACAAAGTAATTCATTTTCTTGAACAGTGTTAAGAAAAATAACAAATCTTTTGTTTTTAAAGCAAACATTTAAGTAACTAAATCATTTTCCTTAGGTTTAGCTGACTGTCTTAGCTCCTTAACCAATCAAGCAGAAGTTGGCTATGTGAATTTAATCCTCGTGGAATAATAAACTGCATGCTTTTACAAACAGGGCCTTGCCCTGAAGAGTGTGGGTCAGTTGGTTGGGCATGATGCTGCATAGTGAAAGGTCACCAGTTCACTTCCCAGTCAGGGCACATGCTGGGTTATGGGCTCAGTCCCAGGTTGCGGCACATACAAGAAGTAACCAATCAATGTTTCCCTCACATACAGATGTTTCCACCCTCTCTTTCTCTCTCCCTTCCCCTCTCTCTAAAAATAAATAAAACAATTTTTAAAGATTTTATTCAGTTATTTTTGGACAGAGGGCAAGGGAGGGAGAAAGAGAGGAAGAGAAACATCAATGTGTGGTTGCCTCTCGTGCACTCCCTACTGGGGACTTGGTCCACAACCCAGGCATGTGCCCTGACTGGGGAATCGAACCGGCAACCCTTTGGTTCACTAGTTCACAGGCCAGCGCTCAATCCATTGAGCCACATCAGCCAGGGCATAAAAACATTTTTTTTAAAACTTTAAAACAACAACAACAACAATTATTTAAATACATACATACATACATACATAAATAAATAAATAATAGGGCCTTGGCCCTGGCTGGATGGCTCAGCTGGCTGGAGTATCACCCTGTACACCAAAAGGTTGCAGGTTCGATCCTCAGTTGGGGCACACACAGGAGGCAACCTACTGATGTTTCTCTCTCACATGGACATTTCTCTCCCTCTCTCACTCTCTCTCTAAAATCAGTAAATAAATAAATAAACAACAGGGCCTGAATGAAAAGAAGAGGATATGTTAGAAAAAATGTGGTATCACTATTCAAAAAACTCCAACTTGGAAAGCATGTCAATGTAGTGATCATCTTTGCTTTTATAGAAGAATGATATCACATTCATATCCATATATTGTAGCCAATGACATAAGACAAAAGAAAACACAGTTCTGGTTAGGCTATTTCATTAATAAATACTGTATGGAAGGGTCTAACGGGCTGAACAAAGCAGTCTGCAGGGGACCCAGGGGGAAATAAAAAAGCCAATGTAACTCACAGGAGCAGCTTTAGTAGGCACAAAAGAGTCGATGTCCTTCTTGATGATTCTGCCTTCTGGTCCAGTCCCTGGAAGAGATACATAAATAACAAATAAATAGATGACAGCCTATTGGTGCTTCCTCAAGGAGACCAACACTGTGATCCTGAAGTGCAAGCTCATAAGGGCTCTCTTCCAAAGACTCTCTGAAGAGATCACGGCTGTAATCCTGTCCCTTAAAGTTCTCCCTAAAAATACCAGCTTCTGTCAATTATTACTTTTAATTCAGAGTGTTCTTGCTAGATCTGTAGTGGTTCTTTTCAACTATAGCAAGTATTCCTCTTTTCAAGTTTTATGTAATTACCTGTACTTTATTTTTTCATCTTATTTACTCTTAAATTAGGAACAGCATAAGGATAATGCTGGGTGCAATTTGTACCTCCAAAAGGAAGTCTAGGTGCCTCCTCTTGGTTAGTTCAGAAAAAACCTTTTGAACCCTGAAGTAAATCTCACTTGGGTTGTAGATTCGTTTGATCATAAAGAATTCCCTTTGTACAGAGTCAACAGTTATGGAAACAACTGTTTTAGATAAAGCAGACAAATCAATTTTTTCATCCCAAAACAGTGTAAATAACTTTCAGTCATAATGATCTCATCTTTAGAACCATTCATTCCTTATGTGGTATCCATTGTTCACAGCTTTCTCAAAGCACTGGGTTGGCCAAAAAGTCCATTTAATTTTTTCTGTAAAATAAAAGACACATTTTTCAAATTTTCGAATAACTTTACTGATTTGGATATTTTGATTATGTTGGCTATCTCCCACATGGTATAATGTTGACTGTTCTCAATTAATGTCTCGAGTTGATTGCTATCAGCTTCAAATGATCTACCTGACCACCTAGCATTGTCTAGCAAGAAATCTGCGTGAAACTTCGCAAACCACTTTTGACACTTTCAGTCACAGCACCTTCTCCATACGCTGCACACATCTTTTTTTCTGTTATATTTTCCCAGTTGCATTTTTACCTTTCTTGAAATAATAAAGCACAATATATCAAAAATGTTGCATATTTTCTTCCATATTCAATATTAAAATGGTTCCACAAAAATTCACCAATTTTGATAATTTAAAAAAAATGCATTCTGATATGACAGCTGTCACAATACAATCTAACAAAAAAAATTGCTTTGAATGAAGTTCAAGACAACTAATCATTACTAGCACCATCTTAGAGAAAAAAACAAACAAAAACTTTTTGGCCAACCCAATAGCTGAGGCTCTAAACTGGCCTGTGTTAGAGACTCTGAAGAAAACAACCATAATGTATAATGTCACACTTGGGGAAAGATCTCCAAAATTCTCTTAATAGGTTTAATTTTATTTTTAATTTCCCTCCTTTTCCCATCCATAATCTCTTAGGTTTAACTTCAGACCCAAGTAAATAATCTTGAACCTTAATTCTAAGGAGATTCAGAATTTAGTTATTAAAATACCTTTTATACAGGCCCACTTCTAAACAAATTTGGTCAAATTGATTCATCTTCCCTCAGGCAGACTTTTAAAAGGATTCTCATTGTATGCAGTTCATCCCAACTCCTTTCCTTCATTATGAGAACTGAGTTGGCTAGGATTGTGTTTATTCTCACCAGGGGCTCTAGATTCCCCTCCTTTATAAAAGACAGAAACCATAACGTCCCCTTACAACCAAGGCTGATCTGGACCCCACAAGCCCTCAAAAGGAGGAAAGCTGCAGTACTGCCTTGCCCTACGCTAACCTTCAGCCACCCGCAAGAACTTCCGGTTAGGAGTTAGTTGAGATCTTTTATATTCTTTTGCATAGCTCCCTAAGAAGGAACAACAGGCCATCATAAAGCAATACGATAAAGGGATGAGTAGTAGACTAGGATAAAAAATGAACGGTTGTTGTTAAACATAAACTAAACAGATAACTAGAGTCACAATCTCATCTGGTCTTCAGTCTCATCTATAGGACAGAAATGATAATACCAGCTCCTGCTCACAGGAATGTTGTGAGGATAAAACAGGATGGCAATAAAATTGCAGTTATAAAAACACTCACAAGGATGTAAAGTACAGCATAGGAAACACTGTCAATAATATTGTAATAACTCTGTATGGTGTCAGATAGGTATTAGATATATCAGGGTGAACACTTTCACCCTGATAAGGTATATAAATGTCTAACCACTACTGTTGAACACCTAAAACTAATACAATATTGTATGTCACTGCAAAACTGAAAAATGGGATAGTGATGTCAAAGTGCTTTGAAAAAGAAAACATAACATGGGTACCTTTGAGACAAATCAAACTCTGAACATGAGGGTTTAAGATTTGAAAGTTTTTCTCCAAATGATTACATTTTGGTCAAATTTGCTAAGTAATCTGTCTCTCCAGGGAGGGGAGAGGGACTGGAGATTGCGCCCAACAACCAATGGCCAATGATTTTATCAACTGTGTCTTGTTATAAAAACCCTTATAAAAACGAAAATTCTTGAATAATGAGATTTGGACAGTTTCCAGGTTGGTAAATACATCACTGTGCTGGGAGAGTGGTACCCCAGAGAGGGTATGGAAGCTTTGCAACCCACCCAACCTAACCCCCATACCTTGTCCTATGCATGTCTTCTATTTGTTCCTGAGTTGCATTCTTTATAATACACTGGTAATGGTACGTAAAGTGCTTTCCTGATCTATGAATTATTCTAGTAAATTATTGACCCGGGGTTGGAGGGTGTGTCTTAGGAACTCCTGATTGACAGCAGGTGGCTGAGGAGTACGGGTGGTCCCAGGGCTTGCAATGTCATCTGAAGTAGAAGCAGGCTCATGGGAGGAGCCCTTAAACCAGCCTGTGGCCCACAGGCCACGTGAGGCCCAGTATGGCTATGAATGCGGCCCAATATGAAATTGTAAATTTACTTAAAACATTGAGTTTTTTGTGGTTACGTGTCGCAATGTCACGTACTATAAACGCACGTAGGCTCTTGCTATCTGTACGCATGTTTGGCTTCCAGTGTGCTATCTTCCAATGCAGACAGCAGAACTGACACCATCAGATGTTTCATGTTCTCGTGGTGACTTAGCGAGGCAGCGTTATCAATAAGATGTCAACCTACCACTGCCACGTTAGGCATTTAATGTTATTTAGAAGTCAGGAAAGCATTCTTATTTGATTATTAAGGGTAGTTCTACACCTTGACAGCACCTCACACATCGCCTGCCACACTTTACAATTGGTCCTCTGCCTCACCTTCCATCAGCAGCTGAGAGGGCTGTGGAAGGGCCCAAACTTTGCTATTTCCTTTTTTAAAAAAATATTGTATTTCTTTACTTTTAGACAGAGGGGAAGGGAGGGAGGAAGAGAGGGAGAGAAACATCAATGTGTGGTTGCTTCTCGCATGCCCCCTACTGGGGACCTGGCCCGCAACCCAGGCATGTGCCCTGATTGGGAAGCAAACCCGCGGCCCTTTGGTTTGCAGGCCAGGGCTCAAACCACTGAGCCATACCAGCCACGACTGCTTTCTGTTTTCCTGTCAATTAATTTTCATAATAAAAATAAATAAAGTCCCTTATCTATTATTATTTTTTAATCCCAGCATGGCTTCTATAAAGTCTCAAAAGAAAAAAGAACGCCAACCTGAATGGACACTTCTCCAAGGACATACAAATGGCCCAAAGACACATGAAAAAAAGCTCAACATTACTAGCAATTAGAGATGCAAATTAAAACCACAATCAGATACCACTTCACACCAGTCAGAATGGCCATCATTAATAAATCAACAAACAACAAGTGCTGACGAGGTTGTGGAGAAAAGGGAACCATAGTACACTGTTGGTGGAATGCAGACTGGTGCAGCCACTGTGGAAAACAGTTTGGAATTTTCTCGAAAAACTAAAGATGGAACTGCCTTTCAATCCAGCGATCCTACTTAGGAACTGTACCCTAAGAATCCTGAATCATAAATTCAAAAAAGCCGATGCACCCCAATGTTCACAGCAGCGTGATTTACAATAGCCAACTACTGGGAACAGCCTAAGTGCCCATCAGTAAATGAGTGGATCAAAAACCTATGGTACATTTACACAATGGAATACTATGCAGCAGAAAGAAAGAAAGGACTCCTACCCTTCATGACAGACAGCATGGGTGGACCTGGAGAGCATTATGCTAAGTGAAATGTCAGGCAGTGAAAGACAAATACCGTAAGATCTCCCCTAAAAATGGAGCCTAATCAATCAAACAAGCGAGCAAAATAGAACCAGAGACTTGGAAATAAAGAACAAACTGACAGTGACCAGAGGGGAGGGGAGAGGGGGATAAGGGGGGAAAAACGGGGAATGGATAAACAAAGGAACAAAAACAGAGGACTCATGGGCATGGACAATGGAGGGGATTGACTGTGGGAGTCAGGGGGTCAGGGTGGGGGAGAGCAATGGCGAAAAGACGGGACAACTGTAACTGAACAATAATGAAAAAGAAAAGAACCACAAAAAAGAAAAATTACAGATAAAGGAAGATTGTTCAGTGAAAAATGGACAGGTGACTACTTTTTTGTCGAGGCAAACAGTAAGACCCTCTGCTTAAGCTGTAGGGAATTTGTGCAAGTTTTCAAAGACTATAATTTGAAATGGCATTATATGAAAAAACATCCTGCCAAATTCAATGCATATGAGGGACTGTGTTGTAAGGACCTAACAGTGGAACTGAAAAAAAGTCTGTCTTCTCAACAAAAATTTTTTCAAAAAGTTACAACTCAGGCAGATTCCACTAGTTATGTGGCAGCATAGTTAATAGAAAAAAAAATTAAAACCATTTACTGGTGGTGGGTTTATTAAGCAATGTATAGAAAGCGTGGCAGATATAATATGCCCTGGAATAAAGGGGGATATTTCTAAAATCAGTTTGTCTCACCAGACTATAGCCAGGAGAATTGAAGAAACTGAAAAATCTATTAAAAGAAGTTTGGAGAGCAAAGCTACTAATTTTAAATTTTATGCTTTGGCGATGGATGATAGCACTGATGCTACAGATACGGATCAACTTGCCCTTGTTATTACAGATATTGATGACGAATATGTCACTGAAGAAATGGCTTCTTTAGTGCCATTAAAAGACACAACTAAATCAAGAGATTTGTATGAAGTAGTAAAAAATATGTTAAAGCGATTTTCTTTGTCCACTGTCAACATATCTGGTATAGTTACTAACGGAGCCCCGGCGATGGCAGGTAAAAGAGAGGGGCCTGTAAAATTAATAGAAGACAATGCAATTGCTGCCCCAAACTCACGCTGATGAAGTATCAGTGCATAGTACATCAAGAAAATTTATGCACAAAAGCTTTCAAAATGGATAATGTCATGCAAATCATCAAGACTTTGAATTTCATTAGAGCCAAGGGCCTGAATCATTGCCAATTCCAGAAATTCCTTAAAAGTACTGCTGCTGACTGTGGCGACATTATTTACTTTTCAGAAGTAAGATGGCTAAGTCGAGGCCACATGTTGAAAAATTTTATGATTTGTGACATGTTATCAAGTTGTTTCTGGTATCAAAAAATACTGGAACTTGACAATGAAAAATGGCTTACAGATTTAGCATTTTTAGTGGATTTAAACGCTCATTTAAATGAGTTAAACAGGTGTCTTCAAGGTGAAAAAAACCCACTTATCAATACCTTGTTCCAAACCATTAAAGCATTCCAAATGAAACTGAAATTATAGCAAGTTCAAATTAAGGCAAACAATTTTATGCATTTTGACATGCTGGCTAAACACAGTCCCGTGAACGGTGAAAAATATGCAGTTTTGCTTTTTGATTTGATACAAGAATCTGAAAAGGGATTTCAAGGTTTCTGGGAAAATAATCAATATTTTGCTTTATTTGTGACTCCATTTTCAGTCAGTATAAATATGTTACCTGCCAGTTTTCAAATAGAATGCATAGAACTGCAATCTGACACTCAACTTAAAGAAAAATTTGATCATGTCTGTTTACTGGACTTTTATAGGTCCTATCTTCCCAGAGACAAATACCCCTTGCTTCAAAATCATGCCTTGTTCATGTCATTGCTATTTGGCAGCACCTACATATTTGCTAGCAACTATTTTCAAGAACAAAACAAATTAAGAGTAAAATTAAAACCAAAATACCTGATGAGCACCTTAAGAACTCACTGAGAATTGCAACTACTTCTATCAAACCAGATACTGATGCACTAGTTTCTAAAATACAATGTCAAACATTCCACTAGTTTTATGTTGCCCTCTTTTCTTTTACTTTTATAATAAAAAACATTTTTTTAATCTATGACATTTTATTACATAGATATGTACATTTTCTGTATTAGTGATTACAAACTTGGGACCTGCTCGACAATTTTAAGATTATCAAAAGGGCTGCTGCATAATTAGGGTTATTATGTGAGGACTTTTTTGCTTACCTGTGGTGGCAGATATCACAAAAACTAGCACAGACCTTTTTCTTGCTCATCAGTTTTCGGTACTGTTTGTCTATTTAATGTGTGACCCTGAGACACCAAGAGTTTGGACACCCTTGCCTTAAACTCTAGAATCCAATGCTAACTCTAGATAGTCAGTGTTAGAACAGGATTGAATTGCTGGATATCCAGTTAATGTTGTGGAATGGATTGTTGGTGTGGAAAAAAACACATTTGGTGTCAAAAGTAGTGTCAGAAAACACCACACAATCACCAATCCTCTCAGCTCACTTATTCTAAACCCCTCCCTGCTTTTGCTGTAAAATTCATTTGACCTCATCAAGACCTTTACTCCACTGACTCCTCTGTTCTCATAACCCATATCTCCTCTTTCCTTCATTTCCTCCCTACCCAGCTTACAATCTATAGATCATTCTTATAATCACTCCTTGGTCAAACTCCAAAATGTTTGCCTTCTCAATGCCAGCATCAGAGTTGCTTAATGTTGCTGGAGGAAAAAAGTACACACCTAACTGTCTGTACTATAAATTCAGAGTCACAAACCTAAAACAGACACACAAAACTATGTTGAAATTATGTTTTCCTTGAATTCACTTTCCCAATCTCTAAGAGCTCTACACAATCTAACCTCAAACCTCTGCATACTCATTCTCCAGCTGATACCCTTTCACTTCATATCTGACTGATCAAACAGCAGCAACCAGAGAGGTGCTCTGCTCATCCAGCTCCAGAATCCACACTTGAAACTACTCTGCTATACTCCCTTTCTGTTCATTTGATTCTTTATCCTTGGTAATAAAACCACCTGAAACTGAAATCTCGTCAGTCTTACGAGCAAATGTTCACGCACAGTCAATACTCAGTGAATATTTTTTTAAATAATAACTGAATCACCTAACTCTAACTGCATAGTAAGAATATTGGGATGTTTCCATTCATATCTTTAGTAAGGTAGCCAGTGTTGCTAACAAATGATCTTTCTTTACTTGTCTAAATTCTTCATATATAATTATTAGCCCACTTCCTCTTTCCCTTAAAATTAATTCCAATTTATATTGTTGTCCCTGATTCTAATCACATATACAGAATGGCAATATACTAGTTACACACAATAACATGGAAAAATAGGTCTTCCAATATTACAAGAATCCTCTTGAGGTCCAAATAATTTACAACATTTTATTCTTGTATCTTTGGGGGTTGCCTTGCTTTCTAACCACAAAACAACGGATTGCAAACATAACCAGCAATGAGTGCCCATAGCTGGACAACTGGGAAAATAATCATTATTTTCTCGAATAATTAAGGAAGGCAGAACACCCAAACAGAAGGCAACATAGAGTAATGGGAAGAATAAGGCTTTGGAATTAAACAAATCCAGATTCAAATTGTAACTTTACTACTTCACAGAAAGGAAAGTCCTTCAAGAGTCTACTTTCATATCCATAAAAAATAGGGAATGATAATTCTTACTTCAAAGTGTTACACAAATTAAATGTGGTATTAAATGATTAGATCACCATTTAATCTTAATTACCTTAAATTAAACTTTATCTTAATTTTAGTTTAAAAACATTTATTTAAATGCCAGGCAATAACAACAATGTGAACAAAATGAGTATGTTTTGATTACTTTTATATTCTACTATTCTAAGCATTTCACCTATTTTGATGCACACTATTATTTCAGTTTTACAGAGGTAAAAATAGACAGATTAAGTAATTCATCTAAAGACTTATACAAGTTAAGTAACTGACCAAAAAACTATACTGCACAGAAAATGGTAAGGCTAGAATCAAACCCTAGATGGTGTGATTCAAGACCCCATACTCTTATCACTAAGCTACACTTTTCTTTGAGGAGAAAGATGAGTAAAATATTTTCCTATGCCCTCTGGGAGCTTTACTTTAGCTTTATGTCAATTTTATTATTTTAAGTCATTTCTAATCACCCAAATTTCATGCGATGTTTGTGTATTTGTTATATTCAGTAAGCCTAGCACTAATAGAGATTTCTCAATATATAATCAAGTCCTATAACTGAGTTGTGCTAAATAAGCACATTATATATTTTTTAAAAGATTTTATTTATTTTTAGAGAGAGGGGAAGGGAGGGAGAAAATGAGGGAGAGAAATGTCGAAGTGAGAGAGAAACATCGACTGGCTGCCTCTTATATGCACCCCAGCCGGGGACCAAACCTGCAACCTAGGCATGTGCCCTGACCAGGAATCAAACCTGGAACCTCTCGCTTTATGGAACAATGCCCAACCAAGCCACACCAGTAAGGGCAAGTACATTATATTTTTACCAATAATTAAGTAGCTCCCATGAACAGACAATTTAAAAAAGCCATCTAAATTATACAGGTAGATCTTAGACTAAATAAAGCACAATTAAGTCTCCCAAATCTGTGGAGGCAACAAAGGAGATATTTCCCTCCCTCATTCTTCTCCTCGCTATCCCAGAAAAGACAACCATATATAGCTATACTTGCTGGTCTTAAGAAAGAAACTCAACCAAATTTAACTTTACAACTCCATTCCATAGAAACAGGCTTACCTTTTACTTGCGTAAGGTCAATCCCTTTTTCTGCTGCCAATTTCTTTGCAAGAGGGCTAACAAACAACCTTCCCTTTGGTCCAGCAGGAGTGACTGGGCGAGTGGCTGAAGGTGTAGGGGCTACAGGTTGGGGAGGTGGAGGAACAGGGGTCACCTTTTTAAAAAAGTTACAATCTGTTAATTCACCACTGCAAAGGTTCGTCTAAAAGATCAACAGTTTACATTTTAAGTCAAAGCTATTTTAATTAAATAACTTTCATCTCTTTTCCAAAGGTCATAATGCACAGTTTTGCCTCTTAATCAACATAACACAGTTATATGAATAATAGCAATACTTTATGTCAAAGACAAAACAAAGTTATCTTACTCCATCATAACATACAGGTGTGGAATTTAATTATTGCTGACCAGTACATATCCTTATAGCCTTTCTTCACTTTACTCTCTTGATGCTTCTTTATTTTTACATCACCAACATCATTTTTATTTTTACTTAACCTCAAAATAATAAATTATGCTGGAAGGTTCCATATTGAAAGTACCTTAAGAAATAAACCAAAACCACTACTCTCCAGCTCCCCATGAATGTATGGCAGTCAGAAATCAAGTTTTCTCACAGAAATGTGTACTGAGTCTATACATGTATCTGGCATCTGCAGAAGCCTTGTTATAGTGTTATCAATGCTCAAAGTTCATACAAGTTCACGTTACAGGTACATAGGATACAGTGTATAGTATACAGTGTCAGACTAAATTCTATGCAGAACAAGCCATGTTATGTCAAGATTCAAATGTATTACAAATATAAGGCTGAGCCACTATAATATGTGAATACGAAGAGGATTGACAGTGACAAAGATTACATAGCAAATTCTATAGAAAATGGGGAACAAAGCATTACCTTCCAAATGCATATCAACATCTAAAGCAGAAAAGGAACATGTCACCTCAACTTTGTTCTCAGCACGACTCAAGACAGCAGGAAAAAAAGGAAAGCTACAAGGATCGAATTATTGACCATTAGGTAAATGGTGCAATGCCATACCCCCTGTAGGTCTCTGCAATTGTTAACTGACTACCTCCTTTCTCATTCATAGGATCTTAGAGCTAGAAGGAACCTAGAATATCATCTAATCTGATCCCTGAATTTAGAAAGGAATAAAATAAGTGTTCCCTCAATTCCGGAAGCATACCTACCGGGGGAGGAGGAGGTGGTGGTGCTTGTGGTTTTAAATCAGTTACTTCAGTTGGCCTATAGTCAGCAAAGGCTGGTATATCTGCCTCTTTTTCTACAATGATACAGAGTGGTGTTCCTAGAGGGACATCTCTTGTTCCTTCTGGGACCAGGATTTTTGCCAGGTAACCTTCTTCTTGTACTTCAAAACCTTAAACAGAAAGAAAAACTATTACGGAACTTAAAGGACTCCCCGCCCCTCCAAATTCAAAGCACAGCTTTAAGTAGAAGGTTCTTCTCTTTCGAACTAGCTATATAACCTTTTGCAAGCTATTTAACCTTTGCGTCTCAGCTTCTTTACCTACAAAATGGGGATAATAATAGAACCAACATCATAGGGATGTATGAAAATTAAAGGAATTAGTATTTTTCAAGTACTTAGAAATAGTAACTGGTACAAAGTAAACACTAAATAAATATCTATTAAATAAAACCACGAGAGATTACAGACAGTGGTTAGTTCTAAACATTTTCCTAAAAACATCTGCAAGGGCAGACCCCGTGCAGACCCACAAGACTCTCACTCAGATGGCATTAACTGTACTGGCACAGATCAGAACCACATGGATGTTAAATAAAGGGAGCTACTAGGCTTGATAGTGATGTGGGATTACATCCCAAAAAGCATCTTTGGAGTTTTTCAAAGAGGTCATAGTTGGTAGTACATCAAATATTTCAACATAAAGAAATACAGTATTACTAGGGTTTCTATGGTGTGACAACTTACATTTCATTCAGCTGTTGCTTTTCCTACAAGGAACTCACACATGAAGGGTTGTAAAAGTAAAAACTAAAGCCACTGCAGAAGACAACTGTTGCCTCCTAGATCTTGGCTTTCTTTCATGTTGTGCCTCTCCCTGATGAACACATCTTGGATGAATGCTTCCATATCCCAGTTAAGAAATAATATCAAATAACAGATATTTTTAAAAGAAAATAAAGGACTCCAAGGACACAACAGAGTTTGAAAAGTTTGACCAAGGTAATACTTCTCTAGTGATTAGTCTCTAGAATATCAGCCTCTACAGCAACATTGGTTTTCAAAGCAGGTACTGATATGCAAAGCAGATCTATTGTTACCAAGGTTTTTCATTTGTTTCACTCTTTTTAATAAACAGAATGCTTTCTTCTAACAAAATCTATGGGGGGAGGCACACTGTGCAAAAAGATGTCCTTGTTAAGTTCTCCTTTGTCCATCGAGGCATCATGGAGTTTAAAACCAATGATTTTGTGATTTCAGAACACAATCTGAAAAAAACCACTGCAGAGGGTGCCCAGAATCTCCCACTCCATCTTTGGGCACCAACAGGAAAGAATATATTTATCTAAAAAATTCCGTAAGTATTATCACAAATATATGGTTATCTACATGGGTTTTGTTCTGAACATAAAATGAACAGAAAAATTTATGAAAATATGATCTATGAACATATATATTATATATACTTTATATATATAATACATATATATAAAATACGTGTATTTCCATCAGTCATTTCTCAAACTATGAAAACAATCTAAACCCTGGTTTCAATTTTCCCTAAAAGTCATCTTAAATTCTTTGGTATTTCATGCCTTGGAAGTTATTTTCTCCCATTTCCTTTTTTTCCCTTGCCCACTTTAGAGAATGGCAGTTCTGACATTACTTCTCAGTAACCTAATTAGGCTATAAAGCACACTCTGGCCTAAAAATAATCTCTAAATTGACATATCCCTGATTTAACGAAAGTGCAGTATGAAACTGACAAAAATGGCTATGTACATTTTTGCTATGAAATATCCTGTTCCAGGAAATGAATCCCAAGAATTAAAATGTTTCATGGTATCACTCACTCATTATAGGATAGGACGGCAATCCTCTTCCCTCATTGGAAAACTCAGTGTCTCAACCATTAAGAGCTGAAGAAATCTCACCTATAGTGGCCTTGTCAGTCTCTATCTCTGCCAATAAGTCTCCTTCACTTAGCTTCTCACCCACTTTTTTTTCCCATCTCTGAACTGTGCCCATGGTCATGGTCGGAGAGAGGGCAGGAAGAACCACCTGTAGAAACAAACAATTACTGCTTAATACCGGAAAGCCTCGAACACAATGGCATTCAGGCAGGCTTAGTTTCACAGAGTGATAGTGACCAGGATAATCCCCACTCCCATGTGCCTTGATACTCCCGCAACTGCAAAAGTTCAATGCTCAACAGTGTCCTACCAGTTAAATTATCCATAAAATCTCAAGCTGTATCGTGTCAGTGATACTGTGAACCACCCTCCAAAGTTAAAAGTAATAAGCAGATGGGAAAGATTATTTTTTTAGACAGTCAAAATTAACCCCTCAATTTACAAGTGAAGAGCCTCTTTTCATCTTTTTTTAACAGAGATTAAGGTAGAACTTTTCATTTTCACAGAATGATCTTGGTCCAGACTATGCCATTAAAATTTTGCTATACTCTGTATTAGCATCTATCTTTACTCAGAGGAAACTGTATCTCTTCCAAACTTCTCAGATATATTTCCAAGCTTAAAAAAACTAACATTAAGAACTCTTCCTTACAATTGCCACTTCCAACCCAATGAAATCTAAACACCAGACTGGCGGAGGTAAATTAAAAATTGTTTTCCTGTTTATATGGCTTGTGTGTCCATTAAATTTGGATGCTTACTTGATTATGGATTTTGTTTGCAGTCTTTTTAGTTGTGTGTGTATAATTAACAGTAGGATTATGCTGAGAGAAAAATCATTTCAATTGATGTCTCAGGAATGCAGGGGGAAAGGTAAAACAAAACTTAAAATTCTAATTAGAGAAAAATTTAAAATGTTTTTCTTGTTCAAAATTTGTCATCTTCATCTGCTTCTTATCATTAGTGGAGCTGCAATAAAGATGTAGTACATATATACAATGGAATACTACTTAGCCATAAAAAATATGAAATACTGCTATTTGGGACATGAATGGATCTTGAGAGTATTATACTAAGTGAAATAAGTCAGAAAGACAAGGAATACTGTATGATTTCAGTCATATGTAAACTATAAAACAAAAGGCAAACTCACAGATGTAATAGAACGGTGGTTACCAGAGGGGAAGGAGAGTGGGAGAGGATGGAGAGGGTAAAGGGGGTCAAATACAAGGTGGCAGAACAAGACTAGATTTCAGGTGGTGAGCACATAATAGATTACAGGTGCTGTAGCACAAGGTTGTATATCTGAAATTTATATAGTGTTATTAATCAATGTTACCAATAATTTTAATAATAATCCTCACATAAAAAAAATTAGGAGCTGATAATCTCTATGCAGTATCTTAAAGGACAATTAAGACATAACCCTGACATTTGCATGCAAAGACACAAACATAAAATGGAGAGAAATTAAGTTTTGGGTTGACCAAAGTTTGTTTAGTTTTTTCCATACTATGGCTCTAGTAGAGCTTAGTTGTCTTTAACTTCATTGTAAATGATTTTGTTAGATTGTATTTTGACAGCTGTCATATTAGCGTGCATTAAAAAAAATCAAAATAGGTAAATTATTGTGTAACCATTTTAATATTGAAGATGAAAAAAACAAGCAACATTTTCAGAGTATTATGCTTTATTATATCAAGACAGGTAAAACTGCAACTGAAATGCAAAAAAAAGATTCATGTAGTGTATGGAGAAGGTGCTATGACTGAGCGAAAGTAGCAAAAGTGGTTTTTGAAGTTTCTTGGTACTCTTGACATTTTAGCCAAATAACTCTTTGCCATGGAGCTGTCTTATGCATTGGAACATGTTTAGCAGCACCCCTGGCCTCTACCCTCTAGAAGCCAATAGCGGGAGAAAGCTGACATACTCAAAACATCCAACTCAATAGTTATTGGTGAAAATGAATTAACGTGTCTTTTATTTTATGGAAAAAACTAAATGGACTTTTTGGCCAACCCAGTAAGTTTTATGTGGTGAGACAGAGTATGCTTAATAAGATGTCTGAACATTATGTCCAAAGAAGAAAATGATTCCTATACAAAAATTTCTACAAATAAACTAAGTGAAGGAAAAGTTCTAGTCTCAATACTTTGGAAGAAAGACAGCTGGCTTTTATCTATTTCCAGGGTCTGAAACACAAATATCCATTGCTTACCCTAATCTCTAATCAACTGATTTATTTTCTTAGAAACGGATTTAGTTAATAGAATCAACAGTGATTGTTGCCTTCAGCTTTGTTGCAATGCTATCATGTATATCTATTATATATTTTTTCTTCGTCAGTTTTCTCATTTATTAATACTACTTACAGACTACTTCACCCACTCTTAGAACGCCACATGTCAAAGGAAAACATCAATTGGGGACTTTCATTCAATAGACAGCACTTGCAGACTACTAAAAACTCTATTTATACAGGAAGTAGGTAAATATAAATATAAATCATCCTCAAAATCTAACATAATGTTCTTGAATGAGAAATGCCAAGCACTATCCTGTGTACTACATTCTGGCTGAGAAAGGTTAAAGTTAATTGTCCAAGTTAACACACCTGGAAATAACAACTAGGAATAAAAGTTGTCAATTTTCATGTTTAAATTTCTATTTACTTTTAAATGACAAGAGGTAGCCATATTTAATGCCAGTTTCTAGAATGTAATAGCCATCTATGAAAACTAATGAATAAATAATAAACTTTCTAGAGTAAACACCCAGAGGCTGAGCCTCACCTGCATGTGAGTGGGGTATGAGCTACCAGGAGCCTGAGCAGAAGGTGTAGGTGGCGAAGAAGTGGCAGCAGGGGTTGGTGCTGGGGCTGCTTGTGGGATAGGTGCTGCCGAGTCCAGGGTATAGTTTTTAAAGGCCTCAATATCCTCAGGTCTAAGAAAGAGAAAGAATGCGTAAGTGTAAGGGGGATTATAATGCAGATTTAGCTCCTACAGCAGGAGTCTTAGGAGACTTTAACACCTAAATTCTCAATTCTGAGTTAAAATACTTCACTAATCACCTAAGGTCCAAAAATTACCAGAGTACTACTCACTTTTCAACTGTGATACATATGATTGATCCAACTGGAACATCTCTGGTACCTTCAGCAACAAGAATCTTTGCCAGGTAACACTCCTCCAGGCTTTCAAAGCCAACAGTGGCTTTATCGGTTTCAACCTTTCAACACAAAAGTAGGAGCTTAGACTTGTACCGCCAAGTGTGAAGATTATTGGCTTGTGTTTACAATTATACAATTCATATGAAGAAATAGCCTCTATCACAGATTTGAAAGGATTATTTGTATTTTAAAATTTTTATTATTGTTTTTAATCCTTACCCGAAGATATGTTTAACAATTTTAAAGAGAGAAAGAAAGAGAGAGAGAGAAACATTGATGTGAGAGAGAAACATCATTGGCTGCCTCCTGTACATGCCCCAGCTGGGGATCGAACCTGCAACTTTCAAGTAAGATGATGCTCAACCAACTTGAGTCACCCAGCCAATGCAGAAGGAATTATTTTTTTAAACCTTAGCTAAAAATTCAGTTTGGTTAGCTGCTGACAACTTATCTAACCAAGTTTCTCTAATATCAAGTTGTAATAAACATCTAAGTTTCTTAAGCAGAAGGGATAACTACCCACCGAGAGAGTTAATGCTCAGTTTAACTAACTCAGCCCCTTCTAACACATTTCCATATTTTAAGCAACTTACCTCTGCAATTAGTTCACCCTCATTGATTTTTTCCCCTTCCTTTTTCTCCCAGCGGGCAATGGTGCCTGCTTGCATTGTGGGGGAAAGAGAGGGCAATGGAACCTGGAGATAAAGGAGAAATACTAAGTTTAAAAGGGACTACTTAACTCTCAGTCTGGTTTAATGTTTCATACCAGTTAATTTAATTTCATGCAAAGAGTTTGAGTCTCACCACACCCTGGGCATTGGGAATATGGGGATATAAAGAGAGCTCCTGCCACCAGACTCTCTCCAGTGACAAGCTTCCTGTCTCACAGCCCTGTTGGTCTGACAGAGCTAGTATTGTACTTTAGCAGACACCCACGTAGGTTTGGGGCTCTTCTTTCAATGGAACAGATCAGGAGAGGGAAGCTCAAGAGCTACAGCAAAGCAGGGTATTGGAGAAGAGACAATGCCATATACTGACAGAGGGGTGAAGGACTACTGGCGCCTCTGAGTGAAGATCCAAGGCCAACAAGTCGACCCTGAAGGACAACGGGGTCCTGTACAGGTCTGGGACTCACCTTCTGATGCGGGGGGAGACTATACCAGCGGCGGCCAGGCGATCCCAAAAGCTGCAGCAGAAAGCGATTCCGCGGTGTGGCCCACGAGCCAGGGCGCCAGCCGCAGAGTGCCCGGTCTCTACAAAACCCAGTGGTCGTGCTGTTGCAACGAGCCGAACCTGGACCAGCCCGCGAGGCCACGCACAAAACTCCCGGTTCCTCCCGCAAGGCGGTTTGCCAAGCCCCGAATCCTGGCCTGGGAGCCGCATTCTGGGCCCGTCGCGCACAAACGCGCCACATAGTACCACTGCCCCCAACACCCCAAAACCAACGCCGTCTCCGGAGTGACCTCTCCAAGAGCAGTGCGGCGTTGCCGTCAGCCAAGCCGCGCAGCCGCGCAGCCGCACGTTGTCGTAAAGCGGGCTCCAAAAATTAGCCCCACCCACCTCCCCTAGCCAGAAACGTATTTAGCCGCGCTCTTTCTAGGACGGGGAAGAGGGCGAGGTTGATCCAAAGCGGGAACGGGTCATTATTTTGGAACTTAGGGGCAGAAGAATTGCGGCGGAGCCAACGGAGGCGCCAAATTGGGGAGACTGAAGACGCTGAGAGACGCAGAAGGCGGTGGAGTCTTAAGAGAGGGACCTCTGCGCAGGACGGGGTCCAACCGAGGAGAAGGGCACGCCCGCAAGGGAAAGGCCCGAAAAGGCGGAGAGAGCTCGGCTAACCCGCAGAGTGGTGCGAGAAGGTGGGCTGAGGGGAATGGCCAAATTTTGAAGAAAAGCTGGAGGACCGCGCAGCGTTGAGAGCTTTAGGCTAAGGGGCAGGGTTTGGAACGCGCGCGTCGGGAGAGGTTAGGGCAGGAACCTTCTGAGGTCTTGTCTGAGAGCTCCCGGGTGTGCGCTAGGCCTTGACTGACCCTGCGGGGGCGTCCCGCTCTGCGCAGGCAGTGCTGGGTTACAGAGATTTCATTTCAGGTTTGTAGCCCAACGGGAAACCAGAGTGAACAGGTTTTCCAGCCAAATAGTGTCAAGGGCAGCCAAGTGGAAGATAACATTCCAACATCCATGTGTACTGTAGCAGGATCAAGCATATTCCCTGTGTGAAGATACAAGTTTACAAAAACAGATTTGCGTTTCTGATACACCGTAATATCCCTTTAAATCCCATAAAGCTTTGTTATGCTCGAAATATGTTGTCCTAAAACTAAACTATAAGCCCGTAGACAGGAGGCATGCCTATATTGTTCTTCATGTCTCCCCAGAATTTAGTATCTGATACACAGTGGAGGCTGAATACATGACCTTTTAACTAACAAAAAGTTTTCTACAACCTTCATTAGGTACACTTTACTGTGGGGATGTCATCCTATAATTAGAAAATACCTCATTTTGAGCTGAAGGTGACATTAGATTAGCGGGAAGCTAGTGCTGTATTTATATCTAAGTCCCCAGTGTGCAGATGGTCAGAGAACGCCAAGAACAACAAAGAGAAGGAAAATGTAACACTTGAAAACATGTTCAGCCTTGCTAAGTAATTTAACATTTGGAAAATTAAAACAGCCGGGAGGTACTATTTCACACCTACTTAAATTACAAACTTTAACGTCTAAAAACCCAGTATTAATGAGATTGTAGAAACAGAGATGATCTCGTTTGGGAGCACTAAATACTGGTTGTTTTAGCGGTGCAATTTAGTAAGAAGTAACAATAATAAAAAAAGTTTATAGCCCACCCCCACATTCTATTCTGGTATCCTTGAGGCATTGAAAAGAAGGGAATAAAGATTTTGGTATTTTTATAATGGAAAAAACACAGGTAACTATACAAAAATGAGGAAAAGACTTAGCATGCACAGCTACCTAACAGAATAATATGCAGGTAGTACATCTGAGAAATATAAAATTTCCAGATTAAATGGGAAGGCACATTTGAAATATTAAGTAGAGCAATTATATTGTTATGTAAAACTACTTACAAATAACAATTGGAAGAATCAGTGGAAGAATAACTGTGATTAGTGAAAGTGCTTATAACTTTATAAATTATTATAAAAATGTAATGATTTTGAATTGCATAAAGTATCTACATCCACTGCTTTTGAATTTAGTAAATGGACCTAAATTAGGCTTTGTAGAAGATGATCTTCAGTTTGCTGTTAACTTTATGTAGGTAGGGTTGCTTAAACCTTGTTTTGCATTTTACAGTGCATAGCAAGTCTGCATTTTGAATATACTTTTGACTATTAACTCATAGGAGGGTACAGGTCAAACAGTCCAGGGATGATGACAGCTTGACCCCAGAGGTAGGCTAGTAATTCTAATGTTCATCAAATCAGCCCTGAGAGAATAGACCTGAACTCCCCTAAACAGATGGGGTAAAGGAATTTAAGAAAAAGGAAGATAAAAACTGTAATAGGGTTTTCATTATTGAGTTCTTAAGAATTTTGTATATTTCACTCTTGAGTTCTTATTAGTTTGTATTAGTTTGCATGTTCTTATTAGGGTTAAATCCATGAATTTTCTTTGATAAATAACCTATTTTGTGCCTACATTAGAAATACCAATAGTAAAAAATATATATAGCAATAAAGTAGTTCTTATCTCCACTCTCCAAGTAATGAATAAACATGCTACCAGGGAGACCACTGGAGGAAATTTACTTTCACTAAATGTAAATTGCTTTACTGATTAGATTAAGTTGATAAACACAAGAGAAAATGACTAATAGTATTTAGTTTGCAAACTCCGTTTTATTCGTAGTGTTTTTTTTTTTAATTAGTTCATAGATCCGGTATATACAGGCAGTTAAAACTAGTTATCACATTGATAATCAGAAGCTTCTGGTATAACACAGTTTTTATGAAAACATTGTAAAACTAAGGGAATACATAGTAATAGTCTCTTTGAAAGCAATGGTTGCAAACATCCATGTTTCTAAGAAAATATAATTTTACATATATATTTTAAGCAAGCTATACCTCTTACATAAATTCGGACAATAGGAGTGTGCATTTAAAATTTCTATAGAAAAAAAATTATTGTGACATAAATGCTTTTAAATGATTAAAGTCCTCTTGGATTGGATGTAGATTATAAGATACTTCCTCCAATTTATAACCATCCTGGTAAAAAAGAGCTGAAAAGTTGGTTAGTAAGTAGGACTGCCATTTCTAAGGAAGTTTAACCTAAATCCTTTAGGAACCAGGATGGTGTTCCAATTCCAGCTAATTTAGGGAACTGAGTAAGTACAGCATTCAGTTTTTAAATGAAGGCTTTTAAAGGAATTGAGCTTTTTACTATATTAGTTTTTATAAGAGGGTCGTGTTTTTTTTTGTTTTTTGTTTTTTAATCTGACAGGGTTTGGAGATTATTTTATGAACTCTAAACATTCTAGTTCTTTAGTTTTCTCAAAGAAAGAGAACTTCAGCAGTAGCAGGATGGACTGTCCCACACAAAAGCCACTAGTGAACAATATTCTGAATAAGTCAACAGGCCTCTTGGAGAACAGCCACAGTGTATCCAATAGGAGACTATTCAAACCAGGATGAAACAATGCATGCACCTCCCCAGGTTTCTCTGTCTTTAGAAACTGGATCGAAGATTACCAACACATTTTACACAAGAATTACTAGAGTGACGTCCTGTAATGGGCATGCTTAGGTTATTACCCCTGGCATATGAAATTAATGAGCTAAAGGGAAAAAAACTATTTCGTTTTCTTCCCTGAACTCAACTTCAGCTTTCTGTGGATGCACTAAGGCCACACAAGCTCCTTTTCCAAAGCATGTAGAGATAAAAGACAATAAGGTAGAGGACTTTGAAATTTTTCTCGATTTAATTTTCTCTTAAAAGGTGAATTCTACATGATGGTAAGAATGCTTTCTGAAAGAAAACTGACAAGTACAAACTGTATTAAGAGACAGACACTCAACATAAATTGTACTGGAAATACAATAATGAATTTGGCTTGATAATCCTCATGCTTTCTTATAGCAAAACACTGAAATTCATGCAACAGACAAATTAGTGTCATGAGGACTTTTTCTCCAGGCTTCCTGGGAAAAAGAAACTGAGAATACTGTTTTCTTCTGTTTGTTTTCATAATAAATTATTCTTGCTTTTGATTTACTGTCCCAACCTTTTGCAGTTATTTCTATTGAGAAATCATTCTTCAATAGGAGATGATGACCAGGTAAACTTACATGAAAGACATCAGGTGTCTTTTTAGCTCCTGTCTGCTAAAGGAACAATCAAATAGATTATGTAAAACTACCTCCACAACTAAAATGGCAGGTAAAACTGGACCAGGAGTTAGTTATCATTAGTATGCTTGTAATAAAATAAAGCTTATTCTGAAACCATAAGGGCTGATAAGAAGAGAAGAGCCTGTATAAAAGCTGCTGGGTTCTCCAGAAAATGGATACTGTATACAGAATGTGAGAATACACAGAACTCACACTCAAGTTATAAAAATAGACATGGTTCTCAGACAAAAAAGCAAATGAGTACAAAAGAATTCTCTGAACATGAACAATTTTAAAAAGACACATCTATATAAAACAACAAGATGTCATCTCAGAGCTCCAAGTAGTCTGCTGAAATAGCTGAAAAGCGTAGATGGACTAGAGACAGACAGGGCAAGAACCCAGAACTGATCTGTCTGACTCTTCTGGTTGGCAGTGTCTATTGGTGGTCACAGGCAGACTCCTTTTGGGGGCAAAAAAATTTCTATATATAAAATGGCTGGTTGTTGAATGAGAAAACCCAAGTTATTAAGTAATCCCTAGAAATTTAGCAATTTTCTTTGTAGCTTCTACACTTGACAATGATGCACATGAGAAAGGATTCTAGGTTTTTTCACCCAGAATCAACCCTGCCTTTTACAACTCATGCTCCATGCCCCATGGTTTCTATTGTGCCCGAAAGGATCAACCTAGACTAAATATATAGCAGAAAATAACTCTGGCCTTGAAATGAAGATGGGCAGACCAAGTAACTCATGCTCAGTACTTCATAAACCACAAATACTGAAATTACTAAAAGTCTGTCTCCTTTTGACTACAAAGGAGATGCCATGAGCTAAACAAACATGAGAAAAAGAAAGCCAAGAAGATATGGGTAGCAGCACCTTTCCATACCCGCCTGGATTTTTAAGGAGACTTTCACTCCTTAGTCCTTTCAAATACAAAGTTCATCAGATGGAAGGGGAAAAAATGGCTCTAAAGTTGAAGAGTCCCCAGAGAAAACTAGGAGTATGCCCTCTGTGGGCTAAAAGACAAATTGCAGAACCAGTTAAGAGCCGCAAGAGGCGGCCCAAGGTCTTAATTATGGTTTTAGCATAATATAGCATAACATGGGCAGCCCTTTTTCATCTAATCAACAATTCAGCACCATCCATGTCCAGTCCAGAAGATTCCTAAGGAGTGGCTTTCTTCTTTGGTACCACCCCATCAGTTATTCTTGGTTTGTAATAGTTTCAAAGAAGTAAAAAAGGTGGTGTCTTTGCCTTGTCTTTGAGTACATTTGCTGGGACTCTTGATTGCTGTAACCACTGAGGCCAATTAAAATAACACTAACACATAGGAGTGATGTATCCAATTCCCAGGTTCCAGATAGTAGCAGCCATGCCCCTACAGGAGCAAGATCATCCATCTTTATTGGTTAAGGCCTTCGGTTTTTTGTCCTCAAAGTAGAGTAAAACACTGTGTTCCCATGGACAAGGAACTCCAGATGAATTCATGGTCTACATTTGGACAGGGATTTTCAGTACCACATATGCCAGGCACAGAAACAGGACTGCCATGTGGCTGTCACACCTGGAGAAGCTTCTATATTGGCAGCACAAACTAGAAACTTCTTAGTGTATTCTAGTTTTAGTCCTCTTTTCCTGAGTGAAACAGCCAGAGAGTGCCAAGTTCCACAAGCCTCAATCTAATATTCAGCATTAATTCTCTCCATGGTCTTCTTCCACCCAGGCTACAATTTTCCCTTCCCATCCAGGGATGGCATCATCATCATGGAAAACCTAGAGAAAGAGAAAAAGCCATATAGAAAAAATAAGAGGAAGATGGGGAGTCTCACTAAACTGCTGCTGATAAAAATAAGAGCACAAACATAAAGGCTAAGAAAGTGTAGAGGAAAGGTTTGTGTTAAGAGAGTTTGAGTCTATGTCCCTTTGGTTTTGTCCCTAAAATTATAACTGGTAAAAATTATTTATTTATTTACATACTCTTCGTTCCACATCTCTGAAACGATTAGAGCATCCCTAACATTGCTTTGCCCACAGAGGTATATAAGGATGAATAAATTACTAACATAGAGCACTTTGGACTTCTTAGGAGAAAGCAGTAGTATAAACATTAAAACAAAAATAGGGAAAATATTGGTCCTGGGCATTATCAAGGTTGGAAAGACCAATCTTAATGTGTTTCATGCAGCTCTTTTCATTCGTTCATTCACTTGCTAAACCACTAATAGAACAGGGTTATTAAAACATTTCAGTGAGCAACTCTTTACAAAATAAAATACTGCTTTTTCCAACCCTTTTCATTCTATAACCAAAATGAGAGCACTTACAATATGCCGTAACCCAGAAGCATAAGACTTTCCAGAAGTTCCTCATTTTTATTATCTGAGAACCTACCACCACAATATACAGTTCCACATTCATGCCTATGTATTTACTTTGTGCTACATAGGAAGCAGAACATTTTCTAAGATGTGGCTACAGACAGAAAAGGGACCCTAAAGTCAAGCTTTTGTTCAAGTAAAGGTCCTTTATTTTTTTGCTAACAAAGCTTTTTCCTTTTTAAAATAAAAATTCTATACCAGTTTAGTCAAAGTGATTAAGTCCTTGAACTAAAGAAGCTATCAACTTCTTGGGCCATTCCCTGCCCTTCTTAGTCTAGAGTAATCAGACTGGTCTCAGGCCCTGGGAAGCTCCTCTGACCTGGTGAGGGAACTCGGGCACTTCTGAGAACTAGTCCTTGAGTAGGAGGCTTTGGGGTTCAGGAACCAATAATACCACCCAGAGACTCCCCAAGGATACTGTACCTCCTCTTTGACAGTGCCAAATTCAGGATCCAGTGCCTTGAAGTGATACCGGTGATTCCCATCCCGGTCAATCGCTGCTTTAAAATCCTTCAGTGTCACCTCTCCCAACCTTCAACAAACAGAGAGAGCTCTAAAATAGACTGTTTACCAATAGGTTGGAAAGATGAGGTGTTAGCCTTAAACCCAGGCCCTTGCCTAAGTCTCCTGAGGCAGAAATAGCACGGCCTTGTTAGGTCACTGCCCCTGATAACCCAGATGATTGTAAAACAGCAGAGTTTAGGGAGCCAGTCACCATTAGGAAATAAAAATGGCATTACATATGAGGTGATCTGAGAATTTAAAATAACATTTATTCAGCCAAATCACTGTTTTCCCCCCTCTGGAAATATGACATAAGGTCTCTGAAATCTAACCTGTTGAATCAATGTGTAAATTCTCTTGATTTCCTTCTTTGCAACATTTTCTTTCTCTAGGCTGGTAGAATTAAATCAAGTATCACCATCTTTATCCTTCTAGCTTCAGAAAGCTCCCTTCTAACAAGGACCAAGTAAGCGAACTCTCTCAGAAATGGAAATCCTATCACCTTTCTCAGTAGTTGGCTTCACAGTTTAAATATCTTATTTCAGAGCCATTTACCTTAGAAGGGAGTATATTAGCCCAGTGTTTGAAGGTTTTTAACATGAATTCTTAATAGCTTAGTTGTAGTCATCAAATAGTAACAAAGATCAATGAGTAATAGCCCTGGAGTGCCATGCTGCAATCCATGGCTATCAGCAGAAGTTATTTTGAGCACTTAAAAATTTTTCCTAACTTGAAGTATATTTGCATATCAGAATTGGAAGCATTATTGTTGTGTCTGTGCATAGCAGTAGATCATGACTTGTCCCTTGTAATGCCACTGGTAAAGCTGAAGCTAGAATCTCCACCTCCCGTGCTCTTCTCACTACACTGTACAGCTTCTCAGCACCTCTTAACTGGTTAGATAGATGGGCAGTAACTAATGATTCTGCCTTCCTGTCCATTTTAAAAGAGAAATAGATCCAAGGACCTTACCTCTTTGGTATATTGACCATGAAGGGTGTAAGTGACCGGTCGGTGAAATAGAGCACTTTAGTGCAGGTGCTGCTGACAGTTGGAGAGCTCTGTGAGTGAGGCAACTCTGCAATCACAGGGAGACTTTGTGGTCAGAACATTTCAACTTGCTCACAACCACCCTCATTTCCAGTTATTCAAAATGTCCCTAGAGGATGAAGCTGCCTGAGGTCACAGTACAGCTTTCACACCCTTGCCAAATACTAAATACGAGAAGTGGGTGTGGGGCCACAAAGACAAAGGCTAATAACATGGACACTATTACAAAGACTATCATTTCTTACCCATTCCACGTATTTCAAGCAGGGAAATAGCAACTACTCTGACAGGCATTATTGCTAAGAGTCAACAGAAGTCCAGCAACATTTCAGCTAGGGTAGAATTGGACACATAACAGGAGCTGCAAACATTGCCAACGTTTAAATTTTGGAGGTCTATGGTAGAGAATGCGCACACAATTCATGAAGAGAGAAATAAGAACCATAGGAGCGAAATAAGAACCATAGGAGCGAAGTAACCTTAAAAACTCAGTCGCCAAGGGGGCCTCATGCTTCCAGCTGTAAGATACAAGACCTGCCTAATTCCTTAGCTACAGAGGCTCTGTATGTGTTGTTTATGGCTTCTAACTCAGGTCTCCTTTTTTCAAAGAAAGCCAATTACTGAAACCTATAATCCATGCTGCTCCTTTGACTCCAGCATCTAGAACAGTGAGTGCCTGGCACACAGTGGCTGTTTAATAAAATAAAATGTTCACTTTAATCATTAAATTTTATGATTAATTCATTCAACAAGCATTTATTGTACACTTATCACGTGCTAGATTTCGAAAACATAAAAGCAACCACATGTGGTCTCTGACCTCAAATAGTTTCCAGTCTAGTGTGAATGACTGATACAGATATAAATAATTACAATACACTAAAATCAGATTTGTGCAAACTGCACAGGAAGACTGAAGATAGAGTGGTTAATTCCACCTGGAAGAGGACAGAAGGCCCCACAATTGAAGAATCCTTAAACAAAGCATTTAAAAAAATAATCATAGAGAAGTTGGAAAGGGCATTCAAAGAGGGAAGATACATGTAAATGCATGAAATGTGAGTAGTATTTATGACACTAAAAATTAACTAGTAAGGCTGGAGCACAAAGAATACATTGGGAAGCTATGGAAGATGAAGATAATAAAATAGGCAGGGGAAGGAACACAAGGACTCTGCCAGCCTAAGACATTTAGACACTAGTCTTAAGCTCTGGGGAGATACTAAAAGAGAGTGATACAATCAGACTGCCATTTTACAAAGGCTAATCAAGCAGCAAAGTAAAGTATGAGTTGGATGGGAGAAACTCTGGAGACCAGTAATCCCATTAACAGGCAATAAAACCAATTTGAGGCTGGACTTCTGGACGAGATGATTGTGCAGGTAAACACAGCTCGTCTCCTCACACACACACACACAACCACATCAATATTACACCTAAACCATAGAAACAACCATCATTCAGAGCCATCAGAAATCGAGATGAATGGAAGTCCTATAACTACAGAATTAAAAGAAAAAACCTCACTGAAACTGGTAGGAGGGGCAGAGACACAAAACTGGCTGCTCTGACACCCACGTGTGGCAGAAAAAATTGGAAGAGATATCTAAGGAGAGAAGGGTCCCAGCCCCACACCAGGACCCCCTGCCCAGGCTTCTAGTGCCAGAAAGATAAGTCTCCGTAACTTCTGGTTGTAAAAACCAAATGGGATTGAGGCTGTGGAAGACAGAAACTGCTGGAATCTGAGGCAGTTCCTCTTAAAGGGCCTGTGCACAGACTTACCCAGACTCACTCCCTCTGAGCTCCATTGTGGAGGCAGCAGATGGAAAGGCATCAGAGACATACGTGGAGAAACTGAATCTTCCAGCCTCAGAGTGAGAGCTTGGGGGACAGCTTTCTCCCAGATGGACTGCTGGCAGAGGCCATTATTCCTTTCCTGAGCCTCCCCACACAACAGAGCCAGTAGGCAGGTGCCATATCTGAAACTCCATCAACCTGCCACCCTGGTTATTCCCTGAGTCGCTGCCTCACTCAACTTTCAGGCTTGCCTAAGCAGTTTCCAGAGGCTTTTCCACATGAATGACTTGTCTTAGCTCATGCTTCAGATTTTCCTAAATTCTCTTGAACAGGTGGCATCTAGCTTGAGGGAGCCCCATACTTCTCACTAAGTTGCCCCAGGCCTGGCATTAGCAGTAGCCAGCCTTGGTTCACAGTTTGGCCTCACCTGGGCACCTCCAAGCCTAGCACAAGTAGCAGCCATCAGTGGATCATTTTGTAGCTATTGCTGTGTGACCCCTGACAGAACACAGGTGGTGGCTGACCTTGGACATGCCAACAGTAATCAAGGCTCAACTGCAAGAGAAAGGTGTATACAGCCCACACAGTGTGCACACCTTGAGTACCTAGACTGGATAACATGAGAGGCTGTGCCACTAGACGCTACAGGACACCTACTACATTAAGCCAATCTATCAAGCCTGGGTGATGTAGTAGCTCTACCTAATACATGGAAACAAACACAGGGAGGTTGCCAAAATGAGGAGACAAAGAAACATGGCCCAAATGAAAGAAAAGAACAAAACTCCTGAAAAAGAATGAAACAAAATGGAGAAATGCAATCTATCAGATGCAAAGTTCAAAACACTGGTTATAAGAATGCTCAAGGAACTTAGTGAGGACCTCAACAGCATAAAAAATGACCAGTCAGAAATGAAGGATACACTAATTGAAATAAAGGACAATTTACAGGGAATCAATAGTAGAGTAAATGAAGCCCAGAATCAAATCAGCATTTTGGAACATAAGGAAGCAAAAGACAACCAATCAGAACAGCAAGAAAAAAGAATACAAAAAAAAAAAAAGAAAGAAAGAAATGAGGATAGTGTAAGTAGCTCCTGGGGAAACTTCAAGCATACCAACATTCACATCATAGGGTGCTGGAAGCAGAAGATAAAGAGCAAGATATTGGAAACCTATGTGAAAAAATAATGACAAAAAAAGTTCCCTAACTTGGTGAAGGAAATGAAGAAAATGGACAAATAAGTCCAGGAAGTGCAGAGAGTTCCAAACAAGATTAACCCAAAGAGACCCCCTTGAAGACGCATCATAATAAAAATGCCAAAAGTTATATACAGAGAATCTTAAAAGCAGCAAGAGAAAAGCAGTTACCTATAAGGGAGCCCCCATAAGACTGTCAGCGGACTTCTCAAAAGAAACTTTGCAGGCTAGAAGGGATCAGCAAGCAATATTGAATGTGATGAAAGGCAAGGACCTACAACCAAGATTACTCTACCCAGCAAAACTATCATTTAGAATTGAAAGACAGATAAAGCGCTTCCCAGACCAGAGAAAGATAAAGAAGTTCACCATCACCAAACCAATATTATACAAAATGTTGAAGGATCTTCCTTAAGAAGATCAGCCCTGCCTGGTGTGGCTCACTGGACTGAGTGCCAGCCTACGAACCAAAGGGTCGCTGGTTTGATTCCCAGTCAGGGCACATGCCTGGGTTGCAGTCAAGGTCCCCAGTAGGGGGTGCTTGAGAGGCAACCACACACTGATGTTTCGCTCCCCTCTTTCTCCTTTCCCCTCTCTAAAAATAAATAAATAAAATCTTTTTAAAAAGATAAAAAATATGAATAAAATGGCAATACATATCAACAACTGAATCTAAAAAACAAAATAAACAAACAGAACAGAAACAAAATCATAGAGACAGAGAATGTTTTGATGGTCTCCAGGTGGGACGCAGGTCAGGGGGATGGGTGAAAGGATTAAGAAATACAAATAGGTAGTTACGGAATAGTCATGGGGATGTAAAGTATAGCATAGGGAATATATGCATGACCTATGGACATGGACAATGGTGTGGGGATTGCCTGAGGGACTGGGGGGCTGGGAGGGGGATAAAGGGGAAAAATTTGGGCTAACTGTAATAGCATAAACAATAAAATATAATTTTAAAAAAATTAAAGATGAGGAAGGGTGACATACGTAGTCATGGAGCCAGAGAAGGAATGGATTTGAGAGACCTTTAGAAAGTAAAGTCTTCGTCCTTGGGATATAGTTGAATGTTGAAGATAAAAGGGAATTAAAAAATAACTAAGTTTGTAGTCTGGAAAAAAAAGATGCATAGTAGTACAATTAATTAAGACAGGAATACAGAAGTGAGTTATGTCATCCTTTAAAATGTTTATTGGTTGCCTATTATGTATCAAGATACTAGAGATGCAAAAATAAATTAGATCTAATCCCCATCCTTAGGGAACTCAAAATCTAGTGGGCATGAAACAGTGAAATAGTTACAATATAATAAAATGTGATAATAATAATATTGCTATGTACTGAATTCTGTCCTTCCAAAATTCATACATTAAAGCCCTAAACCCTAGTGTGACTGTATTACAGACAGGGTCTTTAAGGAGGGATTAAAGTTAAGTGAGGTTATGAGTGGAACCCTGATCCCATAGAACTAGTGCTTTTTATAAGAAGAGGAACAGACATATGAATTCTCTCTCTACCATGTAAGGACACAGCAAGAAGGCAGCCATCTGAAAGCCAGGAAGAGAGCTCTTCCTCACCAAAACCTGACCACGCTGGCACTTGGATCTTGGGACTTACAGTCTCCAGAACTGTGAGAAAATAAATTTCTGTTGTTTACATCACTCAATCACTCAGTGTTTATTCTGGCAGCCCAAGCTGACTAATACAAATGTTATGTGCACATTCTGGGTGAATTTCAAGGAAAGAGTAATGATGTCAAATGCCACACAGAGGTCTAGCAACTAGGTCATTGATGACATTAGTGAGAATAGTTTCAGTTGATTAGTAAAGAAGACTGAGTTGGATTATACAGACTTTTCTAGTGAAAAAGAGGATAATGAGGGAGAACAAGTCTTACACATCAAATTATGACAAAATGGTAACTGTTGCTTCAGTGTGGCGTTATTATAAAAGGCATGTACAAAAAACAGAAAATAAATGATCCAGAAACATATCTTTGTGTATATGTGTGTGTATAAATTTAATACATAAATTTAAAAGGTATCACAAATCAGCCCTGGCTGGTGTAGCTCAGTGGATTGAGCACCAGCCTGCGAACCAAAGAGTCGCCGGTTTGATTCCCAGTCGGGGCACATGCCAGGGTTGCAGGCCAGGTCCCCAATAGGGGGCACTTGAGAGGCAACCACACATTGATGTTTCTCTCCCTCTCTTAGGGGAAAAAAAAAAGGTATCACAAATCAGTTTGTTTCTAAGTTTAGGTTTATAATCATCGGGAGTTAATTTTTGTATATGGTATGAGGTATGGGTCAAGACTTCGTATATTGGTATTTAATTGTTCCAAAATCATTTGTTGAAAAGCTACCCTTTTGCCTTTTTTTTCTGATTGGATACCCAAACCTTCATTCCTTTTGCCATTGAATAGCCTTTTCAGTTATTGAAAATCAACTGGCCAAACACATGTAGTCTGTTTCTGAACTATTTTGTTCCACTAATCTATGTGTCTATCCAATCATCTATATTACACTAACTTTTTAGTTTTGAAATCAGGTAGTATGTTCATCCAACTACTTTGTTCATCCTTCTCAACCTTTGGTTTTGTAACTATTCCAGTCCTTTTATTGTTCCATATAAATTTTATAATCATCTTGTTTATATCTACAAAAAGTCTGGCAGGATTTTTATTGAAATTTGATTGAAGCTATAGATCATTTGGGGAGAATGTGCCATCTTAACAACACTGAATACTTTGATTAATAAATATGGCCTATCTTCTCATTTCTTTAGATGTTTTTTAATTTTATCTGTGTTCTGTAGTTTTCAACATAGAAATACTGCACATACTTTGTAAGGTTTATACCTATATATTTAATGTTTTTTGGTCTTATTATACATGGTACTATACTTTAAATTTTTTTTCTATTTCCAAAAGTCATTGCTAGTATATAAAAGTACAATTGACTTTTTGTATAATGAACCATGTGTCCTGTTACCTTGCCAGACTCATTTAGTTATAGTAGCTTTATTACAGATTCTTTGGGATATCCTACATAGACAATCATGTCACCTACAAAGAGAGGCAGTTTTGCATCTTTTTTTCTAATCACTGTGCCTTTTCTTTCTTTTTCTTGCATCTACATTCATTAAAGATATGGATTTTGGATTCAGGGTAAAATAAAATGTGTTAGAAAGTGTTCCTTCCTCTTCTGTTTTCTGGAAGAATTTGTATAAAATTGGTATTATTTTTTTCTTAAGTGAACCCATTTGATTCTGGAGTTTTCTTTGATGGATAGAACATTTTAAATTACAAATTCAGTTTTATAACTATAAACCTATTTATCTTATCTATTTCCTCTTGAGTAAGTTTTGGTGATTTGTGTCTTTCTAGAAATTTGTACATTTCATCAACATCAAATTTATGAGCATAAAGTTGTTCCTTAAGTATGAGTTTAATAAGATCTGGAGTGATGTTCTCTCTTTCATTTCTAATGGTAACTTGTGTCTTTCTTTTTTTCCTTGAGCAGTCTGGCTACAGGTTTATTCATTTTATTATACTTTTCAAAGAACCTTTTTTTTGGTCTGATTAATTTTATTCTAATTTTCTGTTTTCAATGTCATTGATTTCTATTCTTACATTTATTAGTTCCTTTCTTCTGCTTCCTTTGGGTTTAACTTAACTCTTCTTTTTCACATTTCTTAAGGTGAAAATTTAAATCTTTTAGGGGATCACTGATTGGAGACCTTTCCTCTTTTCTACTGTATTTAATGCTATGAATTTCCCTCTAAGCACTAAGCACTGCTCTGGCTGCATCCCATGAAGTTCTATGTACTTTTCATTTTTTTATTCAATTCAAAATATTTTGTAATTTACTTTAGGAATCCCTCTTTTACCCCTAGGTTATTTAGAAGTACGTTGTTCAATTCTAAATATTTGAGAATTTTCCAGATATTTTTCTGTTATTGATCTCTAGTTTAACTCCGTAATGGTCAGAGAACACTATATAATTTCAGTGCTTTTAACTCTGTTGAGTTTTGTTTCGTTGTCAAAATATGGGCTATCTCAGTGAATGTTCCAAATGTACTTAAAAAGAATTATGTACTCCACTGTCACTGGACAAAATGTTCTCTAAATGTCAATCAAAAGAGTTGATTGATAGTGTTTTCCAGGTTTCCTGTATCTTTATTTGACATTCTCTTCACTAGTACTATTGATCACTGCAGAAAGAGTATTAAAGTCTCCAACTGCAAAAACTTTCTATCAATTTTTACTTCATGTACTTTGAAGCTATATATTAGAGACACACATAGGAGTGTTATGTCTTCTTGGTGAGTTGATCTCTTTATCATTTTATTAGGTCTCTATACCTGTAAACATTCCTTGTATATTTTATCTGATAATAATATAACCACGTCTTGTGATGAGGGTTGTTTCCATGATATGTCTTTTTCATCCTTTCACTTTTTAACCTACTTATATTTTTATATTTAAAATGGGTATCTTATAAACAAAATATAGTTGAATCTTATTTTTTCATCCAACTTGACAACCTCTAGTCTTCTATATTTATGTATACTTATATATTTGATTAGGCAACAATAAAGTCAGCATTGATATAACAAAAAGAACACTAAGTGCAGTAACTTGGTAAAAGTTCAACTAGTGGCTTGAGTAGTGAGTGAATGGGAAGGATGAAAAAAGGATGAGTGTAGGCTGTTCTTCAAGAAGTTTGATGTGGCAAAATAAGATAAAGTCAATAGTTAGATGGCCAGCAAGTTGCACAAGTTTTTGTATTTTCCCATGAGACACATTTCAGCTAATTTGTGAATATGGATATTAGATTAACATCCTAATTTATAAGTAGCTGTGAATTTATTTGTAGTATTTTGAGCAAGTACTTAATATACATAAAATGATTTTTCCAGGGGAGGAATTTATTAGACTTTTGAAAAAGAATTTCCAAATATTTAGACATCTTCACTGGCAGTTTATACTAAACTAAAGAAAGTACAAGAAAGGAAAAGCGGTAAAAAAATAAAGTAGTAAAATAAATAGTGTTTCAAGAAAACAGAAATGACTATTTCAAAACAGTGCTGGAAAAAAATAATTTTGGTACTAACAAACTTTATTTGAACTTTATTAAACCAAAAGTTAAGATAGAGAGTAAAGCAAATTATCAGTAAGGGTAGATTTCCAACATGTTGAAATGAACAGGGAAAGAAATGCAATGAGTAGGCTTAGAGAAGGCGACATACTTCCTGGCCATGACCACTAAAACCGTGATGGTTTTGCAGGCCCTAAAATGAATGACCTAAGCACTCAAAATTTTAAGAGAAATCCCCAAAGAAATTAAACTTCTTGCCTCTTGGAAGAACTGGCAATTTTCTGTGCTATTTGGGTTGTAGGATGATTTGTGTGTATTTTTGTTCTTTTATATTTTGTTTTGTTTGGTGTAAATGTTTTGTGCTTGTATATTTCCCAAAGATATTTTAGCCTCTCTGAGTCAACAGTATCCTGCACATGGTGAAATGAATGGTACTTGGAGTAATAGAGGTGATGATGACGGTATCTTCACAGTTCTAGAAATAGCTCAATTCTACTGTTGCTACAGAAACAACCTAACAGTGAAGTACTACAAGAAAATTCTATGTGCAAACTATTTAGGAGCATGAAAAATACTAAATTTCTGATGTACTATGCTAGGAGACCTTACTGAGCAACAACAAGCACTTACTTGAATTAGGGGGCCAGGACTCCTGGTATTCACCACCTGCTTGAGTTCTAGGTGACTTGCCCCGAACCTGTAGAGCCACAAAAATATTAGAAGAGTTATGATCAAAGGGAGAACTTAACCAAGAAATTTAAATCAAAAAGGTGTACCTAAAATATACTCCTTCTACCTTTTCTTCCACAGTATATAAAATTAGACACATTTATAAAAGGTTTTCTAGTGTTCAATGCATTTTCCCATGTCGTTCGTCATCTAATGCGAGCTCATTTGTGGGGAAGGCCAAGGAAATAAACATTAAAAAGAGACCTGTGGGTTCAAGCACCACAATTCCTTAGACGGTTATACAGCTGCTGGGAGTAAGAGTTATCAACTCTCTCCCTTCACTGTCATACCACGATGAAGAGTCAGCTCTGCTCAGAGGAAAACCAGAGGAAAAAGCAACTGTAACTTTTGGCAGAGTCTCATCTTTTAGCTCTGCCTTCATCTAAATTAAAATGGATAAAATCAAGCATCCTCAGGAGCTTGCCTAAGAGAAACACCATAGAAAGAGGATTACCCTTCTTTCTTGTTTCTTCTGTGACTCCATGACGTGCAAGCGCTCCATGAGGCTGGAGATGCCCTGCTCCAAGCTGTCGATGGTGTGGTGCTGAGGGTCATGGCCACTGAAGCTGTTGCGCAGGCTGCGGAGGGCATCTCGGACAAGCTGCAGGTCACTGGTCTGGGGGTAAAAGTGAGGTGCTGTCACATGGTGCAGTGTCATATTATTAACTATATCCCAACCACTGGGCTTAAGAAGACACAGGGGAGAGGTCTTCAGGGTAGATCTTTTATTTTTCAGGGAGGAGGTGTGAACTACAGGGAATTTTCCTCCACAGAAGTGGGCCTACTGTTTGCCCACTAATTCTTAATTTTGGTTAGTAATACCTCACATCTTTACATACCCAACAGATTCAAGAATTAAGGAACTGGAATATAAAAGAATTAGGGACCATCACCTAGTCCACTGGTGATGGCTAAGGCACTCTTCTGGTTTTGGCTGAAGTGGCAGGTCTGTACCCAAATCTTAAGAACCTACCCCTCTGTGAGTGATTGAAGCAGCTCCTTTTACTGCCACTGGAGGGAGAAAACCATTGCTTTGAAAGTTGTGACTGTTGTAGTTGGTCACCTATAGCAGGAAGAAGAAATTGTGTTTACATTATCAGAGAATTCCAAACCAAGATGTCCTGTCTTATTTTTCTTCTTTACATTTATCACTTCCGAACATAGTTTATAATTAGGTATTTGTTTCATGTCTCTCTCTATTATCATGTAAGCCTCACGAGTGCAGAGATCTTTTTTCCCTTTTGTTCCTGCTCTATCCCCAGTACCTGACACTTGGTAGGAACTGTTGAATGTAGAATGAACAAAATGGAAACCTCAGCCCAGAGGCCCCCAACCTGGCCTCTGCCTGGTCACCAGAGGACCTGAGAGTGCTGTTCCAACACCTTCGGCCTTTGCTTCAATAATTAAAAAAACAACTACAATGACTAACATTTCTTGAGCCTGATTCTGTGCTGGGTAGAGCTACCAGGTCTGTGTTTCGTTTTTTATCTGGATTATCTTATGTATTCTTCATAATGGCAGAGAGGGCTACTATTATTTCCACTTTCCAGATAAGTCTTATTTATTTCTAAGCTTCAAAAGCTAAGCAAATTAAGATCACACGATGGTCAAAGGTGGTAAAGATGGAATATGAAACCAGATTTTCTTACCCTGGCATCTGCATTCATAATACCCTCAGCAAAGAGCCTCCTAACGAAACAACCTGTGGCCTTGGTTCAGCCCTGGGTCAGAAACAGAATCTCCCAATTTCCCCCTGTAAGTGTGGGAGGGAGACCCCGAGATGGAGGTTACCTCATCTGCCTCTCTCTTCATACAGTGAGCCAAAAGGACATCTTTGTGTTCTAGCTCCCGCTCTAGATCCACCTGCAAAGCAGAGACTAGATGAGAAATGGATTTCTTTAGGCCACGGGGGCAGAAAAGTCAGTGGCTAAAAATGTTCCCACCTGCTGGTTACTGGCCTCGGAGAGTTTCTGGAGTGCTTCTTCCAGCTTGGCCTGATGCTGCTGAAGGAGGCGGTCCTTCTGCCCCAGCTCTTTCTGCAATAGAGAGCGAGCTTTCCAACGTGTGGCAAAGCCAAACACATTAAACAGTTCACCTTTTGCGATGCAATTTCCATCTCAGGAAAGTAGAGCCTTGGGGAAAGGGTCCTTTCCTCAAGCTCCACCCAGAAGCCATCACACACCATAGACTTGCAGAGCACAAAGGATTCTTGGAAAGCAAGCAGAAAGGGAACTACTGTTTGTAGAAGGACCGCTACATGCTATCCATGCTAGATATAAAGGTTAAGACAGAACTGGGTTTCTTCACTTCTAGCTCTGTGCTCCTCCTCTTAGCTATGCTCTCTATTTTCAGGGTTAATGAGTCATGGGAACACAGAAAAGAATTTTCTTGCTGAAAGCAATGATGAGAACACAGTACTTAAGTGCTCTTTGAACAACAGCAACAATGAGCTGTTCATAAAAGGTCAGATGGAAATGATACTCATTTCCAAATGAGTATTTGGATTTCTATCCAAAATGATACTCATTCTTACTTTATATTCTCCCAAGAGTCTGTTCCTCTCATCTAGCTTCCTCTGCAGATCCACCTGAAAGGACGAGAAAGAATTAATTGGCATGGAGATACTGTCTACCAACCCCAGCAGGACCTAGCTGCGCAGTAACCAGAGTTCATGTCTGAAGCACAGAGAGGGCATAGCTGTGGTGAAGACACTCAGCTGCTCTCCATGTGTTTAGTCAGACAGACTATAGAACCACAATGTAACCTTAGTGTCTCAGTGTCCTCAAAGTTGAAGGACTGAAGGCCAGCAACTTATAGGCTTTCCTGTGGCAACAGAGACAAGTCTGACAGGGAATAAAATAATTGCAGACACTGAGAGCAGACATCCTGAAATTAAGAGCTTAGGATAGCAGATCTAACAAGAAAGACTTCATGCAGTATCCTCTTTTGCTACCGGGGCCCAATGAGGTCAGAATTCATTCATTTAACTCACATTCTGGTTGTGAAGCTCATCTTTGTCCATATTTGCCCTCAGTAGTTCTTGTTTGAGCTGAAGAACAGATGTGTCCTGCTGAGTCAACCTCTGCTGCAAGGCATCCTAGGAGGGAAAAGCATAATAATTATCGTGGTCCCACTTAATTAATCAGCCAGTTATTACTAAAAGTTATTAAACCCCTCAATGCATACCCAGCATTAGTGCTGGCAAACTGAGAGACAAAAGTAGTATAAGGGTCTTGCCACAAGAGACAAGCAGGGGGGTTTCTCTCCCCTTCCAGGGCAGTAGCATCTAAAGGAAAATCCCACCCATTGTCCTACCAAGCTGAATATAACTTGATTTTTCCTCCATCTACTACTCACCACTGCCCTCTACTTCATTCCTGACAGCATGGAGTCCTAGAGAGAGGTTATGGGGATCAAATAGACTTATATTGACATTACATGTCTACTACTTACTTTCACGACAGTGACCTTGGACTCTCCTTCCTCCCACCCTTTCTCAGCTATATCTTGGGCATATACTCAATCTACCTCTTTGCTAACTCCTTATTTCCTAGAGGGCTGGAACCTATTTCTGTCTGCCACTCTATTTATATAGAATCCCTGATATCACTCTCACCCTACCTCACAGAGCCCTGTGCCTGCCAGGGGCTTCCATACCTAATCTGGACCAGGACTGGGGATATATTTCCATGCTCAGAACTGTTCTTGGACTAATGGTCCCTATTCTCAGTATCCTAGAGTCTTATCAACTTTAGGCTATCTTTTTCTCAGCTTGGACCCTCTTGGTTCCTACCATGCTTAAGAAAAGGTGTGTTGTACATACTTAAAAGGGTCAGCAGTAACACATTCCTCCAACCACAGTGATCACAAATGGAACTATGGACTGGAGCTGCATTCCAGTAAATTTACCCTGACTTTTCTCTCTTTAAAGACTGCAGAGATATGGCACGAGCTCCATAGAATGTGGCTGCCCATTCTTAAATACACTGTTTGCCATGACAGTACATGGCAAAGGGAGTCTAAGAAGCCCCTGTCACCAGTCATTCAGAGGAACATTTCCCAAACTGTGCTCCACAGGAGAAAAGGCGCTTCTGTGGTTAATAATTCTAAACCTTTTTTAGGCCAACTTCTTTATGAGAAACCCCCTCATGTCCTTTATTATGTTACTATTCACTGTGACTCTTCAAGTTGGTAGGGCATCTCTCAAACGTATTTGGCCATGGAACACGTTTGTTTTCTGAAGTAGGGCAAAGGCTACAGAATGCGCTCTGAAAAGTGCTGCTGAGATGTGCTCTAGTCTAGCTCCTGAATGAAGTGTGGGAAAGAGGGGAAAAGCAACAGCCAAAGCACAACCTTTTCCACTTCTAGTACTTAATACAGCAGATATACTCCCACTCGGGTGAAACAACATATTTTCAAGGTTATTAGCTATTGTATATTCAAAGCTATTAGATATATCGGTGTTTGTAATAGCAAAAGATTGGGAATAACCTAAAAAATCATCAACAGGAGATGATTAAATAATCATATACAAATATATCAGCAAACTATGCAGCCATAAAAGAGATGAGGAAGGTCTTCATGTACTGAAAAAGTATGACCTCCAAGATAAATTGCTAAGAGAAAGAAGGTGATGTGTCAAGCGTTATTTATTATTACTATTATTTGGGGGGAAATTATATACATACATATTTGTTGATAACTGATAAACTGCCTCCAGGAAACAGAACTAGGTGATAGGAGGGGCAGGGTCAGAAGTCAGACTCTTCAAGGATTATACTTTTGTACCTTTTAAACTTTAAGCCATTTGAATATTATGAAGTACTCAAAAGCTAAGTATGTTACAATGTTGTAAGAGGATATTCTTCTTTAGAACTGAAGAAAACTAAAAAAAAACCGAAACTGAAAATAAATTGTGTTTACATATAAAACAAAGTAGCACGGAGGGAAGTCATAGCACGAGGAGACATTAACTCCCAAAACTAAGCCTTAGTAAAAGAGAGGTGTATAATCCTTAACATGCCTCACTTTCCATCCACAAAGCCCTCCCTTGACTAATAACACAGAACCTGTTAAAGGCCCCACCAAAGGTATCAAGAAAAGACTATAGGACCCATCTAGCCTCCTAGCTCCCACTCTCACCAGCAGACTACTTTACCTTGTAGAGTTTATTTAAAGAGTTACATGTCTTCCTTTTTACCTTTATCCCCTGTAAGTTTCTGGCTTCTTGTTTACATTTCAGCAAGTCCTTCTGCAAACCAAATATAGTTAGATCAGCTGGTAGCATCTGGGCTGCTTCAGAAGCATTAGCTCGTTCTGTCAGTAGGAACACAAAATGCAGATAGCCGTTCCATGAGAAATTAACCCTCTGCTGAAACAGAGAGCAGGTCTGGTCCAGTAAATGGTAAAGGCTGACCCATAGAAACAAGAACAGGACCCATTCCACTCTACCCTCTGGCACCCAGGCTCCAGTGCCCAGGTAGAGAAGAGTCTTCCCAACAAAGAAGATACCACTCATTCCTAAAGGTTCTCATTCCTATATTTAGCGATCTTCACCAACAGGAAAACTTAATCATAATTTAAATCCTTCTCACTGAAAGATGTAATCATATCTTAATATGCCTGCCTCAATGTCTTAAATGATTATCTCAGGTTTTAATATTCAGCAAAGGGTTAGACAGCTTCTGATTCTCTAAGAGGGTATTGTTCTTTACGGATAAAACAAAAACACATTGAGCCCAATAATGAAAAACTAAGTAATGAACCCTCCTTTACAATAGATTAAATATACATATATGATTGTCACCAGGAAACAGCTTTTAGGAGAGGGGCACCCATAACTCAGACTCTCCTCTCTTCTTTTCTTATTGCATCATGTTAAGAGCATGGAATTAACATATCTAGAATGGGAGAGCTTAACCTGGAGTCCAGAGTTGGGCTCTAAAGTTATTCTAATTAAAATTCAAGTTAATGAGCCCTGGCTGGTGTGGCTCAGTGGATTGAGTGCCAGTCTGCAAACCAAAGGATCACCAGTTCAATTCCCAGTCATGGCACGTGACTGGGTTGTGGACCAGGTCCCTGGTGGGGGGGCATGCGAGAGGCAACCACACATTGATGTTTCTCTCTCTCTTTCTCCTTCCCTTCTCCTCTCTAAAAATAATAAAAATAAAAAATTTAAAAAATCTTTAAAAAATTTTTAAAAAAACTCAAGTCAGTGAGTGTGTGTGCATGCACTCATGCATATTTCTGGGGAGAGGGCTAATGACTTTAGTCATGTATTTGTAACTCCAAAAAAAGTTAAGACCCACTGACCTAAAAGAATTCTGGGATGTATTTATTAAAAAAGATCCTGGACTATCTTTAATAATATTGCATTGCATATTTGAAAGTTGCTAAAAGAGTAGATCTTAAAACATCTCATCATAAGAAAAAAAATTTGTAGCTATGTGTGGATTCTAGTTAACTAGACTCCATTGTGATGATCATTTTGATACATATGGAATCAATAAGTTGTTTATCCGAAACTATTTATGTTATTGAAAATAATTTTAAAAGCCCATATTGGTAATAGATCCAGTATTTATTTTTAATTAAAAATAAAAATGACCGAACATTTTGAACATACAGAAAGGTATAACCAATAATAACACTGATCTCTATTACTTATCACCAAGATTAAAAAGATGTTACCTTTTTGCCGTCTTTCAATTAAAGGTATAATACAGATATAGCTAGAGTCAAGAGTCTGCATCCCTTCCCCTCTCCCTATTACTCTCCTGAAGTTTGTGTGTAATGTTCTCATGATTTTTTTCAAAGGGTAGAATGTACATGTCCTGACATACCTTTAGGTCCTGATTCTCCTCCATACTCTGATCCAGACGACTTTGGATTATAACCTGAATATAAGGCAAAAAGAGATGGTTATGTACCTATGGTGTGAAATTCAGAGGTCATTCATTCATCCAATAGTTATTGAGCACTTACTAGATGCTAGGTCTCTACTGTGGATACAAAGAAGAATAGAAAACAGTTCCTGCCCTCTAGTGGAAGCATATGCCCAGGGCGGTGGAAGTAGATGAATCTGGATAAAATTTAGAAAGAGTAAGTATGTGTTGGGTTCGGGAGGCCGGGCAAGGGGAAGGAGAAATAGCAAGGGATGAAGCTAGACAGAAAAACAGGAGCCAGACCATGAAAGGCCACTGAGGGCAATGGGGGTCAATGGAAAGTTTTAGGCAAACAGAGGACAAAATGAAGTTGGCCTTATAGGTAAATTATTCTTGCTGTTTTATGGAAAATGAATTAGACGAGAACAGGAGAGGAATCAGGAAAGTCAGAAGGTCGCTAGAATACTGGATAAAGGCCTGAATTAAGGTTGTGGCTGTGAAAATGGAGAAAACTGGAAGAAGATATTTTTAAAAGGTCAACTGACAAAACTTAGTGACTAACTGGATACAGAGGGAAGGGTCAGAAAGGATTCAAGAATGATATTTAGATTTCTGTTTCGGGTGTCTGGCTAGATGAATAGTAATTAAAAAAAAACAGAATCCAAAAGGACAATTAGTTTTGGTGATGGGAAGAGAAAGCTGCTTAATTCGGGGTTCACAGAAATGGAGATGCTTATGGGATATATAAGTGAAGATAATCAACAGGCAATTGCATGCTGCATATGTATATCTAGACCACCACAGAGAGGGCTGAGCTAGAGATAAGTATTTGAGAGGCAACATCTGAGTCGGGTGGGGAGTGAATGAATTCATGGAGGCGACCATCATCCGGGTGAATGTGTAAGATGGAAGACGGCTCTGGAGGAACCCTGAGGAGCGCCGACACTTAAGGCACAGGCAGAAAAGGGGGCCTGACTGTAAACTCCGTGAGGATAGGGTTGTGGGCCTATTTTGTTATTAGCATATCTCCAGCACTGTGAAACAGTGGCTGGTACAGAGTTGGCACTCAATATTTGTTGGTTAAATGAACGCAAGAAAGAAAAAAAGGAAAGGAAAAGTACTCAAAAATATAGGAGAAAAACTAGGAGAGTTGGAGTTAGAGAAAAGATCATTTCAAGAAGGTGCAGGCAACAGGATCAAATGCTAAAAACAAATCAAAGAAATTAACCAGATTATTTGGTGTCCAGTCACAAAAGAGGGAGCTTACCAGTTGTTCCTCGGGATTGACTCCTGGTTCACAGAGGGCCAAGGGCCTCTCCTGTTCATCTTCAGGTAGGGACCCATGGAGCAGTAAGGCCTGAATGAACACAAAGGCAGAAAGAAACTTAACTCCTCCCACATTCAAACCTCTACTGGGCTTCCTCTAGAAACTTCCTTGGTAATTTTTGATCCTGATCCTTGGATACACCCAATTGCTCAACTTGGGTCTATCCGGAGTTCCTTCGGTTGGGCCATGCTCTAGGCCTGTCCCAGCTCTCTGGAAGCACCTGAATCCTCCACTCCAAGACTCCTGGCTCCAGAAAACAATCTCAAATAAACATTCCTTTCTGAAGTGGCATTTCAAATCACAGCTGCTTGAGCTGAATTTTGCCAGCTGGACGGCAAACTAAAAGCAGTGTAGAATTTCCTGGCTTACAAAAGTCTATTATAATGAATTAGAATACATTTAGAGCACTGACTTGGGTTTGTTTTAATAATTCTGCATTTTTAGTCCCTAAGGCAACCTGGATAGAAAAAGAAGGAATACATACTTGCAGAGAGTTATGGGCATTCATTTCCCCTTCCCACACCAGGCTTTGTTTTCATTAGAATGAGGGAGGGGGCAGATTTACCCCAAGCTAAGGAAGCTTGAACTCCTCCTGTGCACTGCTCTCCCAAGGTCCTATATCTAATATTGTATGCATAATCTGTACCTCATTCTATTTTTTAAAATCCTCACCTGAGAACAAGCTTATTAATTTTAGAAAGGGAAAGGAAGAGGGGGAAAGGAAGAGGAAGTATGAGAGAGAGAGAGTGAAACATCAACTGGTTGCCTATAGAACGTGCCCCAACCAGCGACTGAACTCCCAACCGAGGTATGTGCTCTGACTAAGAATCAAGCTTTTGGTGCACAAAAGGTTGCACAGGATGATGCTCCAACCAACCGAGTCACCCGGCCGGGGCATGTAACCTTGTTCTTAAAGATGGTACCCCCGAATCGTGTACTTTTGGACTCACAAAACTTGGATCTAACCCTGCAGGTAGGTATCACGAGCCCAATCAGCTGAATGAAAGATTTTAAAACGTGTCCTCATTTTACATCACAAGTTTTTCTCAATCCAATCAAGAGAGAAGAGTTACAGAGGTTAAATCCTGTTTTAATAAATATAAAATAAATTACATCACAAATGTTAATTAGTATATAAAAATCCAACCACTGGTTGGTCTACCAAGCCCTAATTAATAATAAAAGCTTAGTAAATCAAGTTAATTTGGTTATCCCATGGAGTTGGGGCAAGAGGTATCGACAAGTGTAAGAAGCCACAGAGCTGCAACGGAGCTAAGGGAGAGCAACATTACAGAAATATTGGCCCTCATGGCAAAGTGCTCAGTGGGCTCTAACTAAAGCCTACAAATAAGTCAGAAATCTAGGATGTGGCATGCAATTTGTTCATCACTGAAAGAGTTAAGAAGCTCAGTGGATGCTGTGAGCTCCATTGTATTCTATAATGGAACTGAATTCTCATTGTGATCATGTGGCTGTGAATTAAAACCCCTCTGTGTGCAGAGAATATTAGGATGCTAACTTTCTGCCTATCGATTCTCTTCTGTTTCTGTTTAGCCTGCTGTCGGATTTCTCTGACACTGAGAAATACAAACCAAACTGAAAGCCAAACTGATAGATATCTATGTTGATATAATGAAGTTATTTTGGGAAAAACCTGGTTGGGTGTAAGCCCAAAGTTTTCCATACTTTAATACTTCCGATCAGAGGACAACACCAAAAAAAAAAAAAAGATCCACCTCCAAACGATTCCATTAATTAAAACTTTCCTTCATGGAGTGGAAGAACAGAGATCTAAGAGGCAGACATTTTAAAAGTACAGAGAAAATGGGGGCGGGGAGGGAGTTGGGGAAGGAATCAACAACTCTCCTAGGAGGAATGTTTACTGCCTACAGCCCTTCTCAGTTTCTGGGGCATACATTATGCAAATTGTTTTACCCCGGCACCAACCTCCTTTTTTCTTTAGGGACCCTTTGTGTCCCCACCCGGTTGCTGGCTGGCTGGGAGCACGCCCTCCACCTGCTGGCTGCCAGAGCCGCTCACATAATGTGGGCTTTGTTTACGTGTCCATAAATATTTGACAATCCAGAAGCAGTGCAGTTCCCAGCGCAAACAGAAAGGAATATTCCTAGGCAATTTCAGGGTCATCAGCACACTACAAGGGCTCCCCCAAATAGAGAAAGATGCACAAAGACAGAGGACTGGGGGGTCTTTTCAGGGTGGAAACTAAGTCAAGTGGGTCAGCTGGCCTCTGGGGGAGATTCCTGAGCGGGCACTGAAGGTATGGGAAAACCTGAAGGGCTTCGTTGCTCAAAGAAAACCTCTTCTACCTGGTCATGAAGCCTTGGCATCCACTTGCAAATGCATTAGGAGTGAGCTAAATCCCTCTGATTCAAACAGGGACCTGTGGCATTGCTGGCTCTTGCACCCTTCCTGCTGAAGAATTCTTAGGAGACAATCTCAGACTCTTCTGAGTGCCATTATCTGGTAAACTGCAAATCTGCAGCTGCAGAGAGGGGAGGAACCCACCTATAAGCAGAGAGCCAGAATAAGGGTTCGGTCGGGCTCAGTGATGGCTCCCAGGCTCACAGAACTCCTAACAGTTGTGTTGTAAACAAGAGTCCATAATGTCCATTTTAGAGTACTGCACTCACATAAAAAGAATTTTATGCTCTTTGTGTAATACGCCCCCTATCTAAACTCCCCATTCAACTCTGACCTCACACAAAACTGAGTCAGTATATTTTCAGTTGACACCAGGGACTTAAGAATAATTATCAAAGTGGTCCACCAAAGACAAACTACAAGGGAAAGAGCTACCTGTAATCCTGATATCATTTTCTTGGCTTCCTCCATTTCTTTTTCTAAATGTTCTTGTTGTTCCAATAGCTGTTCCTCCCATGAAGTCTCCAGACAGGTTGTGGGGCTAGCTGGTCGCCAGTCTCTGGATAATGGAGAGTCTGTCTCCTCTACAAAATGAAAGGAGGGAGTACAGTTCATGTTGAAGAAAACTGAGTTTCCGGCAGAAAGCACTCAGTCCTCTGCTCTCCCAGGCTCAGGTCACCCTCCTCCTGAACCTGTCCCCGCTGCACTACGGAACTCTCCACCAGGTGGGGTTGTGAGACATAAAGAAGTGGCTATTGACTCAGACCCAGGCTCATGGGAGCAACACTAATTCTGTTGGGAAAACATATCCTCCTCAGAACATTTAGGAAGCAGTAAGACCTCCTCTTTGGGAGTTTGGTACACATAGATTTTACTGTTAATTCTCTGGAACTGGCACTCCCAGAGCCTGGCTCTGCCAGGTACAAAGAGGGGTGCTGTCGGATGCAACAAAAATGAAATTCCTGTTGGTTGCTCTGGAGCTTCAGGGGAGAGGCCTCAACTCGGTATTCCTTTACCCTTCCATTATAACTGATCTCCTTTTACATATGACATTGTGTGACTCACACAGGAAACAAGTCAGTAAAAGCATAAACCAGAAATTGTTTAATTTCTCTCTGTCTCTCTCGTTTTGTTTTCTTTTCCTACCTTTACAATCTCTTTGCTTTGGTTTCATTCATATAAATGAATATAGTGAGTCTAATTCCTCTGGCAATGTTGTTGTGAAGATTAAATGAGGTAACTTATGTGCAGGGCCACGTGGTGCCAGGCCCAAAGCAAGTGCTCCGTAAATGCTCTCCCTCTCCCTCCCTAGGGTCCCAGGAGTGTCTGACTGAGTAACATGACTTACTCTTTGATACCAATGCCAAGGCTAGAGGGAGACTGGAATAAGGGAGAATTTAATTCCAGTTTTTCTTCTCAGGGCTTTGGTTTCAATGTATTTCTAATCGGTTAATGAATATCTAAATCACGTGTTTTGCCTCTTCCGCATTTCCCTCTACGTTTATCTGAGTACAAACAGAGTGACTTACACAGAGGAAGAAGTCTAAACAAAGGGAACTCCTTGTGATCCTTTCTGTAGCCCTCATACCAAGCTGATCTAGACCTGCTCTGTACTCTGTGTTCTCACAGACACCTCAGCGTCTACTCTATACTCCTGGCCCCAACTTAAGTTAGGGAAGTAGTGAAATTATTTGTATAACACAGAAATAGCGAAAGCTATTTACTTGAGTTAGGCTTCTGACTGTTCCAAAGTCACTTCCTAATTCATAGGCAGCTGGCTGAGGAACAGCCTTTCTATGCTGCTGCAAGATTTTTGACAGCTAGAACACTGGAAGTGACATTCTCTAAGAGGATAACTACATTAATTGGCTCTAAAGCATTACAGCCCTCTACAGCTAAGCCCGGATGCACAGACTACAGAGAGGCGCAAGGCCAGGAAGTTTATAGGTAGATAGCCAGGACCCCCCGACCCTTCGAGCTGAGGCCTGCTCCTTGAGTCAGCCCAGGCAGGCTGAGAAACGGTACCTGTCCTGTTCTCTATTCCTTCGGAGGCGGTAATCGCAAAATCTTCCTTCTCCTCCGACTGGGTGATAATGGGTTCACTCTTCGCACTGTGGATAGGACTGGGTGAAGTCAGGCTGTGATGAAAGAAAAAGAAACAATGATTATGAACATCTGTCTAGAAGCCAACTTTCATCATTTATCCCAGACACATGTTCTTATTTATCTTAATCCTACTGCTTAACGCCGTACCTGGCCTACAATAAGAACAAATGCTTTTGAAAAAATACACTCGTTGAATGAAACGAATGCTGAATGAACAAAAGACCCAGTCCTAGGAAATCTTTTCTACAGCAAGGCTGCCTTCAAGCTCAATTCATTGAGAAGAAATTTATCAGAAGGATGGATAATCTAGCACTTTAAAGAGTTTCGGGTTTGGTTTGGTTTGGTTTACTTACCACCACTGCCATCCCTGGGACCAAATGCAGAGACTGATGTAGTATGTGTTTTAGTGCCTTTGGGAAACCGAAAGCAAATCTGTTTCCAATACGTCGATCTTTCACAGATACGAGCAGCACCAGCAGAGCAATCAGAGCAAATCAGCTCTGGCTGATGGGCGCCAAAGGAGGGGAGGGAGCAGAAGCTGTCTGAGCAGAGAGAAACTGCTAGAGTGTGGACAGTACCAGGATGGACAAAGGGGCAGTGACATATTAACAAAGCTAGGACGTGGTAAGGAAAAGGGTAACAGGTCAGTGAAAAGGGGAAAAGGCCTGCTTGGAAATGGTTTACTTGATTTATTCCCAGACTTACTTATATTTCTACCACGCCATTTTCAAACTGTCATATAAAAACCTGCAACCATACTTAGGTTCTGATATAACTACTAGTCTTTGAAGGAAATGTTCAGATTTTTAGGGAAACGGAATTTTAAATCTCTAGAACAGAAGCAAATCTGTAAGACCAGATGGGAATGTAAAGCCAATGCTTCCATCTGAAGAGCCGTTTTTCTTTGCATTCCACCTTGAGAATATCGGCACTAAAACTATCTCAGCGGCTGTGGGGTCTGCAGGCCCAGCCCCCTCTCAAGAATTCTTTCCAAATCCATCACCTAGACAACAGTGACAGTGTCTAGTATTCACTGACCCACTTAATGTGCCCCTGAAGTCTCCCAGGCTAATCCTCACAGCCACGTTCAGGAGTTAACATTTCTTCTTCCTAGAAACCAGTAAAAACAAGAGGCAAGCACAGTGGAGGTGGCTTGAGATTTCAAACCCCGTGAAGCAGCCGGAGGACTAGGGTCTCATCCCCTTCAAGGTCCAAAGTTTAAAGTCTTCGGTGGGATGGGCCTCAACCAGTAACACATTCTCATCCATATCAGAACACAGAAAACTTTTAAAGTTGTTTGCTTCTTCCAATTAAAGAGAGGCACTTAACCATATTTATAGATCTACAACCTGAACAGGCAAGGGGGATAAAGAGTGGCAAGAAGTGGTAGTTAGAAAAGGTAAATTGCTTTATGGAATTCTCTTATCCATCTTTCACTGCTTAGGCACTCTGATTCCTGGCCAACATGAATTAGCTGCTGGAAAAACACTAGTCTAAGGGTACTATGTCATTTATAAGGAAAAAGATTCATGACTGCTCAGGCCTCAGCGTTTGCCTTCTTCCAGAAATTGGGATCCAAGTGCAGAAAGAGACCTGCAACAGCTGCTTCTTTTTGAGAAATAAGACTTTCTCAGCTGACAAGGTGCTATGCGTGACATGTTCCACTGTCTGCATTTGGCTGGACCACAGTGGGTAATGTGTGAGACGAAGGTGGGGTTAGGAAGGGTGGTGTGAACCTCAGATGCTGGAAAACCACTTTCCTAAAAGCAGAGACGCATGCTCAGCTCCACCTCCTCCCTCCTGAGTGAGCTGTCTCCCATATACGGGCAGAAGGAGGCGGATGTCTGCGGATCCAACCCCACTGGGGGAGTGGCAGAGCAGTCAGAAGAAAACAACATTTCTCGCTCTTGAATTGAGGCTGCCCGTGTGTGAGGCCAGGGAGCTAAGACCATGAAACTGGATAGCCAAGTTAAAAGAGAAAGGACTTGGGGGGAAAAAAAACCTGAGGAAAGAAGAACTGCATGAATGAGGATGGTGCATTAAATCCTCTGCCTCAAGTTAGAGAAAAGTGTTTTCACACTAATTAATTATATGCTATAGGCTCTCCCTGATTAGCTTTAAAACCTTATTTTATAAACAAGTAATCCCCTACTTGCCATCATAATCCTCTTAAATCAGGGAACAACTCATACACTTCTTAATTCCCACAGGTCTAACACCTCTCCAACCTTAATTTATCAGGCAAGGGGTCCCCAGCAAAGATACTTGCAAAGTACAGTCAAATTAATTTTTAAAAAATACGTAAAGGGCGATAAGAAAAAGATCCTCTTCCCTCTTGAAGAGCCTTCCCTTAGCAGAGACAAGACAGGGTACAGGGCCACCCAGCCTTCCCCTATGCTGGCTCCAGCTTCCCAAACCCACTGTATTTTACAGTGATGATCCCAAGCCAACAGCCTGTTCTCCTCAATATAGCGCCCCCACCACCCCCGTCTTCCTCTGACCAACAGCATCCTCCAGGTCTGGCTCAGCTCCCACCCATGCCCCCACCTCCAGGGCCAAAGTGGCCTCAGCTCACCATTTGACTTGCGTCCCTCCCATGGTCCCCGTCCTGGCTCGGCTTCAGCAAGCCTGCTTCCCTGGGTGAAGTGGGAGGCTGAGAGGCACAGCGCTCCCGAATTCAGGCATGTCTCCCCAAGCTGGGGCCCAAAGAACGACTCCGCACGCAGGCCGACTACCCAAGCTGCTGGCCCCGATCAATCGCGGGAGACATGAGGGAGGACAGACAGGCGGGTGTCTCAGCCCCGGGGACCGGGATGCTCCCCGGTCTGAAGTGCGTTGCCTCGGGGGCTCAGACAGAGCTGCAGCCCGGTCTGGGCGGAAGCCGCGTCCCCTTGCAGGCTGCCGGCTGGAGGAGCATCGTGGTCTCCGTGGCCGAGCAGCTCTGGGCATGCCCCGGGGTTCGGGCATCTCAACCCATCTCCGACCTCCAGAAACGCTCCTGCAGCTCTGGCCGCGCGGTCCGGTCGCGTCCCAGGCTGCGAGCGTGCGGGGGACCCCAGCTCCGCAGCGCCACCCTGGTCCCTCCCTGCCCCTCCCTCTCCACCCCTTCCCAGGCTGTCACATGTGGCCAGGCAGCGCAGCTTGCAGCTCCGACCCAGGTGGGCACTGCTGCCGCGGGGGGCGGGGGGGGGGGGCTCTCGGCAGAGGCGGGGCCAGGCTGACTGCAAGGGCGGGGACACTGGTGGGCAGCATCCCCAGAGGGGGCTGTGGTCCTTGTCCTGAGATCCCCAGATCTGGAAACCTTGCCTTCTCGACCCTGAGCCCTCCCTTCGAGGCCACGGAGGTCGGGGTAGGATAAGTCAGCTTCTTTGGAGTGGGGTCTTCCCCGGGAAACCTGCGGAACGCCCATCTCCTCCCATCTTCCACTTCAGTGTTCTTTTTTTACCAACTAGGGAGCATTTTGCTTGAATACAGTGAGACGCTGGCCTGTGTTGGAAGCAACAGGCCGGCAGGATGTCTCTCCAGGAGCTGGGGCAGGGAATTAGACACTACGGGCTATCTTTCCAATCTTAACCTAACCTTCTCCAGGTTCTGAGTCACACATCCTGGGGTCTCCTGGTCTTCATGGTCACTGAGTCATTAGATAGGCTCCCCCTGAGCAAGGGTGGAGGAATGGGGCGGAATGTGCCCAAGCCTGCTGGGTCCCCATGGGCCAACTAAGGGAAAGGCAGGGTGCTGACTGAGCACCGAAACAAGGTGAGGGAGAAACGAGAGGTCAGCTTAGAAGAAAGTAACAAAAGCAAGAAGGAGTGAAAGACAGAGGAATGTAAACTATTCTCTGAGCCTCTCCTAGAAAACTGTCACCATCATCCCACTGCAGTCCAATTTCAAGTGGGTCCCTAATTCATACTCTCTCTCTCTGCTTCTGCCCCAAGTCTGCATTCTGCCAGAGAGGAAGGAAGCAGGTGCTCTCAGGAAGAAATCCAGGCTTCTCTCTCTCTTTCTCTCTCTTTCTCCTTCTCTCTCTTTCTCTCTCTTTCTCCCTCTCTCTCTCTCTCTCTCTCTAATGCTGGCAGGCACTATCAAGATGGCACAGAAGAACAAAAGGCTGGTAACCACACAGGAAGCAACAGATCTCAGTATACAGTGAAACATCCTTTGATTCTGTACCAAGTGATAAACTAAGTGATGAGGGAACTCAAGAGTTAAAAATTTTTTAAGCTTTAGCGTATAATTAATAAGCTTATCGATTAATGCATATAGAAAACTGTTGTTCCAGGAATTGGAATGTATGACTGGACCTACCCTGATTCTAGGAGGCCTGCAAGCAATTCAACCTTTGTGCCCCAGGAGGACTGCAAGAGATCAAGATGGTATTTGAGCTATTGTCCTCCAGGAAGAGAACGTCTGCAGCCCAGGACACAGATAAAGAATCGTGGGTCAGCAGATGAAAGGATGCTAGAAAAATTGCTGGACTGCAGCCTTTATCTGATTAACCTTTTCCCCTGAATTCCAAACCTCTTACCTACTTTTTTCCTGAATTCCAAACCCCTTACCTACCCTCTTCTTCTCCTTATACAAAAGGGTCAGCTTGAAATGAGATGTTAAGATGGTTTCCAGGGTACATAACCCACCGTCTTCTCAGATCTACAGCCATCTGAACAAAGCGCCCAAAATGATTCAATCCTGTCTCTACTTATTGGTTCTGGTAGTGACAGGCAGTACAAACACCAACTTTTCCAATTTCATAAGCAGCAAGCAAGGAAGAAATGGGTTTTCTTTAGGGGTGATGAAAATGTCTTCAAAATAGAAAGTGATGATGGTTGTACAACATTACAAAGATACTAAATACCACTGTATTGTACACTTTAAAATGAATAATGGTTAATTTTATGTTATGTGAATGCTACATACAACAAAGCATCTAGACTAAATCAACTATTGTCAAGTAAACAGTGATAACAGTGGGGGGAAAAGTATATCTAGTAAATGTGAAAATTAAAGAAAGTTGACCAAGGTTACCAATATATTAAAATGTTAGAAAGAGTTCCATGTGACCTCAATAAATCAGGAAATGGCCCATCAAGCTAAGATGGAATTTTATGAGAAAAAGAAATAGGAGGGGGAAAAATAAAGACACAGTACATATAAGGCAAAGAACAATTTGGCTTAACTAGACTAAGTTGGGCTGCGGTAAGAAAAAAATGGTGAGAAGAGCATAAATTAAATATAATTCAGCAATGAAATGAAGTAAGTAAATAAGCTAACATGATCTGAGGATGTGTTTACAGAACCATGATTTACAATAAGTCAGGAAAGTAGTCTTTTCCTGCCACTATACTTGGCATTGATTAGGCTTTTGGGAGAGCACTGTGTCCTGGTTTGGTCTCTGCACTTGGCTCTAAGGTATACAGACAGCCTTTAAGCTAGAGTCACATACATCATTAGCCCGCTCAAATATGTACGAATCTGCCGGAATTCCCAGTTCTATAAATGGAAGTTACAAACATTCTAACGCACTAAGACAATTCTGCTCATTTTCTCTTGCTATGAGATTTATATAGCCATCTCAGGCACACGAACAGTGCGATGGAACCGATTCTCATAAACACTGGCAGCTGATACACAAACATGAGAACCACCAGGCTGGGCCATGACAGGTCCCAGTCGTGCCTGCATGTGGACACAGCTAAGCACTGCCACTGGGGCTCTGTACAAAGCTTCCACATGTGAAAAGTTCACCAGCATCCCACCCTGCCCTCCCCCCAGCACAACCATGAGGCGGTGCTGAGGGCTACCCCTTTAAAGCCGAACATAAACGGAGAGAAAGAGACAGGGTTTAGGTGCTTCTGTGGTCTGTTGTGTTGCTACTTGAGGCTGAGAACCCTGAGAATCCCCAAGAATTCAGCTTTGAGCTATGACTGTAGGTAAAATCGGAGGCCACAGTTACCTGGAACAGCTGGACTCCGACGGGGACCTTTGCTGCCCCTCATACTGCTGCACCAGCGCCCGCACGCTCCAGTACGGATTCTCAATCTCCTCGTCCATGCTGCTGTTCCTAAAGACAGAGGACAGCAGCAAAGGACAAGGTGTCAGTCCTTCAGGTCAATTCAACAAGTACTGACAGATGGCCATTTTGTGAGCATTATGGGAAAAAGGATAAATAAGGCAGAGCCCCTGCCTTAAAGACACCTGAAACCTAGCATGGAAGACAGACACAAAAACATGTCATTTCACCAATCTTTGCAACACCTCAGGGTCATGCTCAGCAGACACACAAGTGCCAAGGCACCGTAATTCCAGGACAGCTTGACCTTCAGGATACATTCCAGGGAGAGACTCTCCCAGATGAATTGAACGCTGCTCCCATATATCTCCCAGCGAAGAAAACACGCTGTGTCAAAGCCATATATTTCAAATTCTGGGCACCGGAGTAAAACATAACATATGTAATTCCTTTACTTTCTGCTAACTGCAAATACAGCGCTCTGATAGAAAGCTTTTCTCTTTTGAAGTGCCCTCTGCAGCCTCCACCCCACGCTCCTCACTGCAGTGTGGCGCTGTTTAGGTGATATTTTCATCTACTGCACAGTATCATTTAAGGGAAGAAACATCAAAGAGGGTCAAGTTGCCATCCTCAGATTTCTACCCTTACCTCTGTCTGTATCGAAAGACATCCCGTCCTGACCGTGACATGTCATGACACACATCAGCCAGAGCAGCAGCTGCTCCCTGGGCCACAGCAGTGGCACAGTGTGGCTGGTGACTCTGCAGAGGGGCTCTGGAGTCCCGTCCTTGGCTTACTGTCCTGCCAGAGCCAGGTTTGAAATGAGCTGCCAAGGCAAGGACCAGCCTCATGATAGACTTCAGGTTTCCTTCCACAATATCTGAGGGACAGAACAGACCAAGAGGTCCTCAGAGGGAGGCAGAGAACTGAGGACTCATTCACTCAATATGTACTTGCTAGTGATGAAAGTGAGCGAGGCAGTCAAGGTGTCTGTCCTCACAAAGCTGTATTCAACAGGGAGACAGAGAAGATTTTAAAGCAATTACAATCAAGTACAATAGTATGTTATGATAGGAGAAGTACAGGATTCTTTGGGGGCTCAGAGTAGAGGCATCCTGTCTAGTCTAAAGGGCTCAGAGATTCCCAGAGGAAGTGAGTTCTAAACTGAGACATGACTGATGAAGAGTGGTTCATCAGATGAGGGAAAAGAAGGAAAAGAATATTCCAAGAAGAGGGAACAGCAAGTATGAAGGTCTAGAGGCGAGAGAAAGCATGACATACAAGAGCTGCATTGTCTGATAGGGGAGCTGCTAGCCACGTTGAGCCCTTAAAAGGTAGCTAGAGTCTGAACGGAAATGGCTGTAAGTGTAGAACTTACTTAACACACACACACAAAGAGAATGAAAAATATTTCCTTAGACGTAGTACAAGAAGTAGAATGCAAAATATCTCATTAATAGTTCTTTATACTGATTACATGTTGAAATAATATTTGGGTTATACTGAGTTAAATAAATTTTTTATTTAAGTTAGTTTTACTTTTTTCTCTTTAAAAATGTAGCTACGAGAAAATGTACGTTACGTATGTGACTCACATATTTCTGTGGCACTGCTCTGTGGTACAGGAAGCGCAAGAAGTCCAGCATAGTTAGAGCTCAGAGTGCAGGCGGAGAGGGTGAAAGATGAGGGGGATGAATCAGACGTCAGGTCAGAAAGAGCATGACAAGCCATAAAAAGGACTTTGGGTTTTATCCTAAGGACCCTCACGTGCGGAGGACCGCACGAGCACATGTACTCTTAGAAAGATCATTCTGGCTGCAGTGTGGAGAGCAGACGGGAGGAGGGCGACAGTCAATGCAGCAGGATTAATCAGGAAGCCACTGCACTTCTCCAGGTAAAAGACAATGGTGTCCCAAGTGGCAGCGTTCCCTCAAAATAGCTGACTTTAATGGGCCACATCCCCAAGCCCACTCCTCATGAGGACCAGATGAGAGATATTATTGCATTTGAAATTTGCCCTAGAAAAAGAAAGGAATGGAGGCAGAAAAAAATGTGATAGGTCTGGTGAAAGCTAATGTAAAGAAATAGGTAAAATTCTATGTTTTTTTAGTTTCATAGCCTTTTAAATATGCAAGGTTTCAAAGGACTGATTGACAGCTTCTACCCTACATGAATGACCCCAACACAGAGAACATCAATAATCCAACATGAAAGGGGTGCTCCCACCTGCCCCCATTCTCACCAGAGCCACAGTAATCAGGTCCAGAAACTGAAGCGGAAACAGAACCAGATTACAATCCATTCTAGAAAAATGGCAAGAGGACTAGGGAGCCTGTGCTTTCTGAGGACACCTGCGCCTGTTCTTCCCTGCGGCCTGGGCTCAAAGTGGACTGAGAAGTGTCCTTCTGGCCAAGTGGCTGTAGGAGAGGGCATGCGCAGAGGTTACAGAGCCCCTTTCATCCTGCCAGGAATGTTCTGTGATGTCAAAAAAAAGAAAAGAAAAAAGCTAGAAAATACTTTCTGTCTGGGAAACTAGATGGGAAAAAATGTAGGCTATTATGATTTGAAATAATTCTTAGACATGAAATCCTAAGACGTTGAAAACCATAATCCTCATTTTTGATAACTCAAAAGAGATACTCTAAAATTAATATCCCAATTTTGTGATTTCTTCTCTATTTAATGTTGCATACACAAGTAAACTTTTATTCAACTAAAATGAATAGAGAATGTCTATTGTCTATCTTCACCCAGGTTTCCAAAGTAGTCAAATTTTGATAATCACTCTGTCCCAAGCACTTTCTCTATGGGAAAATGACATGAGGTCACAGGCCTAATCCTACTCCTGTCCATCAGGACCCTGGGCTACACAACTGAGCAATGCCAGCTGAAGATGAGTATACTCGGGCACCAAGAGCACGAAGAGGCACTGACCTTTAGCTGAAGTCTGGTGCATGCGAATCTTTTTGGAGGCCACAAACTGTAGCACCTTCTCCACGTTATTCTTCATCTCCTGTTGGTTTCTAGGGCTCAGTTGTACCCCATTCAGCTTTTCTCCTGCTGTTGGGGGACAGAAAATACATGAAGTTATAGGAAGAAATATTATCAAAGTCTCATATGGCCAGACACAAAAAAAGGGAATATTTGATGTAGAGTAAGATTATATATAAATATACAAGTGAGTTAAGCCTGGTGTTTGTAATTTGGATGGGGAATAGGAAAATGAAAGTCTTTTGGAGGGCATGCAAATTTTTAAATCTGTTTCCAGGTGTCTTGTAAAGTTACTGTGTGTACATGTATTCATTCAACAAATATTCACTAAGCACCCACTGTGTGCCAAGCACTATTCTGGAAACCAGAGTAACATTAATGGACAAGGCAGACAAAGACTCTTAAAAAAAAAAAAAAAGAATGAAAAAGCCATTAATTAAAAAAAAAAAGTCCCTTTCATCAAGGAGTTTGTATCGGCAGCAATGACAGCTGACCAAGTTAATGACTACATGTTTAACATAATTTCAGGGAGTGATAAGTGCTATGGGGAAGCACAAAAAGGTGAGATTATGGCCTCTCTGATAATACATTTGGGCAGAGACTTAAATAAAGTAAGAAAGGTTAAGATTTGAGGTGGAAGCATTTCAGGCTGAAATTAGGTACGAAGCCCAAGGTAGGAAGGACTTCAGCCTGTCTGAGGAATAGCAACAAGCCCAGCGTGGCTGGGAGTGGAGAGAGAGAGGAGTTGGGTCCCAGGAGGAGGCAGAGAAGTAAGCAAGGCCAGATCATGCCAGGTTCTCTGGACCAGAATAAAGAGCTTGAATTTTATTCTAAGTGTAATGGACAGCCAATGGAGAATCTGAGGCGAGAGAGTTACATGATCTGATTTATGTTTTAAAAAGTTGACTCTGTGTAGACACAGGTTATGTTGAGAGGAAACAAGTCAGTTATTTAGAAAGAAAATGAAAATAGTCAAGGCAAGAGATAATGATAGTTTGGGCCAGAGTGGAAGAGGTTCTCAGGTGAAAAGTCAGATATCGGGTAAACTTTTTATATAAAGCAGACAGCACATATGAAGACTGGATATGATACCTGAGGAAAAGAGAATAACTAAAGAAAACTTCTAAGTGTTCCACATTAAGAGCTGGGTGAATGGTACTGTGATATATTACTTAGAGGAAGTAACCTGGAGGATAAAGGGATTAGTGACAAAAAGAAGAAAATCAAAAGTTTCGAAGAAGATTTTTTAGACATTTAAGTAGAGATGCTGAATGGGGAGTTGATATTCATGTCTAAACACAAGGAGAAGTTTAGGATAAAGATATAAAATATCCTGGAAAGAGGTCACTTAAGGATAGAGAATATTCAACAGGTAAGGACTGAGCTTGGAGAACGTCAAAGTTCAGAGGTCAAGAAGAAGGAGAAAAGCCAGCGGAGCCGCCAGCCAGTGAGGAAGGAGCCCAATTAAGTCCACAGGGTCCCAGAAACCAAGTCAAGAAAAAGTCTGGTTGCTCTTTTGTTTTTTTGATATTTTCTGTGGGGTTTTTGTTTTGGTTTTGGTTTTTTTGGTTTTTTTGGGGGGGTTTGTTGTTGTTATGCAGAAGCTTTTTAGTTTGATGTAGTCCCATTCGTTCTGATGAACTGGATAAAGAAGATGTGGTATACATGTACAATGAAATACTGCTCATCTATAAAATATACGAAATACTGCCATTTGCAACAACATGGATGAATCTTGAGGGTATTACGCTAAGCGGAATAAGTCAAAAGGAAAAAGATAAAAATCATATAATTTCACTCATATGGGGAATATAAAATAAAAAGCAACAAACAAAACTAAATCATAGATACACACAACACAATGGTACTTGCCAGAGGGGAAGGGGGATGGCAAAAGGACAAAGAGGGTAAAGGGGGTCCAATACATGGTGCCACAAGGAGACTAGGCTTCGGACGGTGGGCACAAAATAGACATGCAGAGGTGTCCAACCTTTTGGTGTCTCTGGGTCTCACTGGAATAAGAAGAGTTGTCTTGGGTCACACATTAAATACACAAACACTAACAAAAATAAAAAGGTTTTAAGGAAATTTACAATTTTGCATTAGGCCGCACTCAAAGCCATCCTGGGCCACATGTAACCAGTGGACCATGGGTTGGACACCCTGCTTGATAGAGTATACTGTCATATACTCTACATCTGTCATGTCGTATTATAAACATGTACACCTGAGGTTCTGGCCAAGATGGAGTTGTCAGGTGATGCACTTCACCTCCTCGCACAACCAAAAGAAGAAAACAACCAATTTAAAAACAAAAAACAACCAGAACTGCTAGAAAATCGAATTGTATGGAAGCCCAACAACCCAGGAGTTAGAAGAAACATTCATCCCACTGGTATGCCAACACAAAGAAAAATTGCCCAAACGAAAGAACAGATCAAAGCTCCAGAAAAAGAACTAAGTGATGAGGAGACAGCCAACCTATCAGATGCAGAGTTCAGGTAATTAGGGTAATCAGGGTACTCACAGAAATGACTGCATAAGGCTGAAAAATAGAGTAAGAAGTGAAAGCTATACAAAGAGAAATAAAGGAAAATACACAGGGAACCAATAGCGAGGAGAAGGAAACCAGAACTCAAATCAACGATTTGGAAAAGAAGGAAGAAATAAACATTCATCCAGAACAGAATGAAGAAACCAGAATTCAGAAAAATGAGGAAATGGTTAGGAACCTCTGGGACAACTTTAAATGTTCCAACATCTGAATTATAGGAAGTGCCAGAAGGAGAAGAGGAAGAGCAAGAAATTGAAAATTTATTTGAACATAATGAAGGAGAACTTCCCCAAGCTGGCAAAGGAAATAGGCTTCCAGGAAGTCCAGGAAGCTCAGAGAGTCCCAAAGAAGTTAGACCCAAGGAGGGACACACCAAGGCACATCATCATTACGTTAGCCAAGATGAAAGATGAGAGAATCTTCAAAGCAGCAAGAGAAAAGGGGACAGTTACCTACAAAGGAGTTCCCATAAGACTATCAGCTGATTTCTCAAAAGAAACCTTCCAGGCAAGAAGGGGCTGGAAAGAAGTATTCAAAGTCATGAAAGGCAAGGACCTACATCCAAGATTACTCTATGCAGCAAAGCTATCATTTAGAATGGAAGGGCAGATAAAGTGCTTCCCAGATAAGGTCAAGTTAAGGGAGTTCATCATCACCAATGCCTTATTCTATGATATGTTAAAAGGGTTTATCTAAGCAAAAGAGGATCGAAACTATGAACAACAAACTCACAACTATCAACAACTGAAACTAAAAAAAAACAAAAACAAAAACAAAACAAACAACCAGAACAGGAACAGAATCATAGAAATGGAGATCACATGAAGGGTTGTCAGCAGGGATGGGAGGAGGGAGAAGTAGGGGAAAAGGCACAGGGAATAAGAAGCATAAATGGTAGGTGCAAAATAGACAGGGGAAGTTAAGAAAAGTTTAAGAAGTGGAGAAGCTAAAGAACTTGTATGTATGACCCATGGACATGAACTAAGGGGGAGGGAATGCTGGTAGTAAGGGGATTGCAGGGCAGAAAGGGATAAAGGAGAGGAAAAAATGGGACACATGTAATAGCATAATCAATAAAATATACTTAAAAATAAAAAATAAAGATGTACACCTGTAACTTATATAATGTTATTATTAATCAATGCCCCCGCCCAAAAAAAATTCTAGAAATCGTGTGAGCTCTGCCCTAGCCTGGCGGTTCAGTTGGTTGGAGCCGCCTCCTGTAGCTGAAAGGGTGCAGTTCAGTTCCCAGTCCGGGCACATACCTAGGCTGTGGATTTGGTCCCAGTCATGGTTCGTGTGAGAGGCAACTGATAAATGTTTCTCTCTCACATTGATGCTTCTCCCTCTCTCTCTCCCTTTCTTCCCCTCTCTCTAAAATCAATGGGCATGTCCTCTTGTAAGGACAAAAAAATTTTTTTTAATTGTTTGAGCCCTGGCGTAGTGGCTCAGTTGGTTGGAGCGTTGTCCTGCAACCAACGGTTTGGGGGGTTTGATCTCCAGTCTGGGCACATACGAAGGGCAGTTGATCGATGTTTCTCTCCCACATCACTGTTTTTCTCTCCCTTCCACTCTCTCTTCTTCTCTAAGATCAATGAATACATCCTCAGGCGAGGATTTCTTTTTAAAAGCGTTTGAAGAGGGAGGGAGTGATCAATTGTGTAAAGTTCTCCTAAGCTGAATAAAATGAAGACTGAGACCTGGGCCCGGGCTTTCACGAGGCACAGGTGTGGCCTTGAGGAAGGCAGTTTTAGTAGAATAGTGGAACCAAAAGCCTAACAGAGGGCGGGTCACAGAATGAATGGGAAGAAGGAAGTGAATTCAGAGAGTTTTTCCTAGAAGGCAAAGTCACAATAGATGTCACAAAAAAGTTAGGTTTGGGGAAAGCAAGAACGCGTATTCATACTGCTCCGATAAGCACAGACTATCCCTGGAAAGAAATGTGCAAAGCTGCTAACACTGGCTGCCTCCAGAAAGAAGAACAGGTAGCTGGCAGAGGGACACAGATGGAAGAAAGGCTTTTGACTTTATGTCCTTTTATACCTTCCAGATATTTTATCTGCTTATATTTCTAAGCACAATTTATTGAATTAAGTGAAAATTTAAATGTTTAGGATGAGCCTGGAATCAAAGGAGATGGAGGTTTGTGCCGCCGTTATGCCACTTGCAATGATGTGATCTTGTGAAGCTCCTTATCCTTTTCCAACCTCACACAATGAGTAAGACAGTGGCACTCATGTCATACCCACGTCACGCAGCAATCAAAGTAGCGTGCTCAGCACAGTACTTTGCATACCCTAAGTGCTCGATAAGTTTATGTATTTTTATAAATCTTCTCTGTTAAGCTTGTTTCCTGAAAATGGGAATAACAGTAGCTGTTTCTCCAGGGTTGACGATTACATGAAATTAAATGAAATGAGATAGAAAGTATTTAATAAATGGCAGCTGCTATTACTATTACCATCATTGTTACCATTACCAGTGAAGTCTCTGTTGAATTTATGAGCGTGACAATGAGGGACAGGCTGCCTGTCGCAAAGTGCGCTCCTTAATCACCTCCCGCCAGCCCCGCATCCCTCAAGGGCTCTAAGCAAGTTCAGCTGTCTGATACAACAATCGGTACCTATTATTTACCAAGAACTTGGGTAAGAGTTATGAAACCAGAAAAAAAAAATTATACTGTACCTGCTCTTAAAGAGCTCACTGTACACAGGAAAGACAGTGAACAATTACCACGTGTTGAAAGAAAATAAAATAACAGAGCTATGTGCAAATGCTATTGAAATAAGGTTATGGTACCATCTAAGAAGAACAACCAGCAACAACTCCAGGGCTTCAAAAGGACAAGCACTTTCATGAAGCATTATGGTAGTGAATACCTTAGAGGGCCCTTTTGCCTGGCTACTACTTCCTTTTCCAGCCTTGGGTCAGACATCAGCTCTTCTGACAAGCTACTCCTGACCCCCTAAAACTAGGAGGGGTGACTCCCCCCATGTGCTTCTACTGTCTGTACTTATTTATTAGAGTACTAAGTACATGAATGGAAATGACTTCACTTTCCAGTCTTTCCAACTAGACTGGGGAGCTGCTGAGAGCTTACGCTGTGTTCATCATCATATTCTGAAAGCATAATATAGTACCTGGCAAACAGCGTTTATTGACTAATAAATGAATTAACCCTGGGAAAGTATTCCAAGTCTTCTCTGTTCCCATTTCCCCATATTTTAAAGAAGCAGCCATCTGTTCTGAAAGACATGTGAAGGATAAAGAAGGCCAAGTTCGGGTTTATGTTAGCACCAGGGTCCAGGGCCAACTGACCAACAATCTCGATGAGATATGCCAGGATCACCCCATCCCGCAGATCCTGCCGTAGGTCCTGCACAGGCTTCACCGCTGGCTTCTTCTTCAGCTGTGCGTTCACCCAGGCCACATAGGCCTGCAGCTGTTGCTGGAAAATGAAAGGTGGAAATAAGGGAAATGTTGCCCATTATTCTCCATCTCTACCCTGCATCACTAGAGACTGGGCTATGATGGGCAATCTATATCCAGAGGGGGAAGGGGGCTCTAAGGACAGAAAAAAGAAAGACAGTCAGACAAATAGCATCTTCTAAAATTCTCTAGTCTTATGCTAGTCTCCAAGGATAAGCTAGCCTCTCACTTGGGTGGCAGTGTACTCTCAGATAAGCAGGCAAGTGTTTCAAAGACTGCGACACCTGCTTTCCTTGAATTTTGCTCTGTTGACCAAGTTTGAGGACTGGGCCCAGAACCACAACAAGTTTTTCGGTGTAATCACTGCCGCCAGCAGCCCATGATATTTCTTAGGAACAATCACTCACGTCCCATATGCACAGTGGATTGTGACATTCATAAGGATTGATCTTGGGGAATCAGAAATAAGCAGTAAACCACTTTCCAAACCACTTCTCCCACAGCTGCTTTCTTCACTGAGACTTAACTGAAATCATCTCACACTCAACCTAAAATTTATTCTCCTGAGCCCCTAATCCTGGAACTGCTACGAAGTTAGTTTTAATCCGTGCTTTGTATTGTCAGAAAGGATCTAGTCACCTAAAATCTTTTCAAAGGGAAAAGAAACGCTACGGTGAGCAGCGCCCCTGAAGACTGGGGCAAGCTTGGGGGTGGGAGGGGTGGGCACTTTCATTTATTTTCAGACAAAGCTAGGGCCCAGTATCCTCAGAAGCCAGTTAGGCCCAGGTAGGGACATATAACTTATCTCAGCTCCCAGACAGCCTTACATATTCCATTTGTCCCTTACACAGAGTTCGTATGTGGGTGTTCATTCTGATTACTTGGTCTAAAGACGAGCACTAAATATTAAAATAGCACATGAACAATGTCATAATACAGGCAGCAGCTCTGTCTGGTTCCTGTAGACCAAGACCCTGAACCTAAAAATTAAGTTCAAGAGCTAACAGTATTAAATTATAATTTGGTTAAAGTACAGTTGATTTCTAAGCCCCAAGTACTTCCTTAATAAAGTGATGTTGGAATTTACTCACTGGTTGTTTCCTGAGCTTAAATTACATCTTCCTTATTTTCTCTATGTTGATTTTTAGGAATAAAGTTCTTTGGAAGACAGTACTAAGGCAATAATCTATCAGCTACTGACAAACTATAGGAAGGGCAGTGATCAGCAGGAGATGGGGGAAGGAATCTAATATTTATTGAGTACCGACCATGAACTAAACACTATTGTTGGTGTTTTATACATGTTTTAATGGACTAATGAATATACCTGGAACAGGGCTGCCATACAATCGATGCTTACTAAATGGTCATTATTTTCATCATTATCATCATCTAATTCAATTCTCAGAAAAGCACTAATGGGTCAGTAACATCTGCAGTCTACGGATGAGTTTCAGAGGTTATATAACTTCTTCAATGTCCCCATAGCTAGGACATAGTAGACCTGTTATGAAGCCCACCAAATGTGGTCTAAGCATTTACCAAGGGCCTCCTGCTATCCAACTCATTTCATAGAACAGAGGTGGCTACACCTTCTGCCTAACATGGATCAGACTTTCGTCCCAGGTCTGCTCCCACTGCACAGCAAAGCACTATGTGAGGCAGTCCGGATAAGGGCAACTCCTCCACACTAAACCACTTCTCTCTGGGGAAAAGGAGGTAAGAGCAGAAAAGGCATTAAGGGTAATGGCTTGGATCTGATTACCTGACATGTATAAAACTCCTAACTAATCTCCCTGTAGCAAATACCTAATCTCCCTCAACCCACTTTCCACACATTCCTGCTTAAAATCCTTGACTGGGTTCTCATTATCCTCAAGATAAAATGCAGACTTAGCTGCATTTAATTCTGTCATGTGCTAGCTCTTGCCTCGTCTCTAGCTCCATTCACTACTCCTCCATATGTCCCCACCCCATGCTTCAGCTCATCCAAACCATATGCAGTGCCCCAAATGTGCCACGCTTTCCAGTCACTCTACCCCTCACCCCAGCCTACCATCTCTTTTTAAGTATCTGCTCAAGTAGCACCTTTTCCAGAAAGCCTTCCCTGACCCCCCACATGCCTCACACGATGATCTCGGGAGCCTCCTGTGTAACACAATTAGTTCAACAATAATTTCAGCACAGGCACTGTGCTAAGTTAATGGGGCTACAAAGAGCCTTATGTCTCCAAGAGGCTTGCAGAGGAAAAGACGGGAGAAAGAGGAGAAGTTTGCAGACTGTTAGAGACAAGTACTATGGCGGGTGCATAGGGTGCTGAGAGAGTATTAGCACAACCTGAAGCCTACACTCCGGAGGAGTTTCCTAAAGGAGAAAAGGAGACAAAGAGGACAGTGAGCCCAAAGGAGCTCAGGTACGAACTGTGCTCTATGCAGGGAGTTATAACAGTTCAGATTTATTGGACTAAGCGCAACAGGTGCTCAATGAACATTTGAGTCAGTAAATCATTTGTTACGTTTCATCAGGCCAAGACTTGAAATGATTACAAAGTTAATTATGCGTGTGTGGGGGTAGGGGGGCAGACAAGAACAAGTGTTTTTCATTAGGCCAAGATAGTCTCTATTTTAAGCAATCATTGCTTTCTTTTGGCTGTTGAAGAGAAGTCATCTCTGATGCAAAAGTGTTTACAGGCTCCTAACAATACCTTTCATGCATGCACATTAATTAGAGCTCTGGTCTTCCAATGAAAGAGGATTCTACATCATAAATGATAATTAACAGACACCACTTTCCTGAACTTCTGTTCTGTGTGAAGAGCTATGGTAGGTCCTTTAGAGACATTTTCTCTAATGCTAATTTGCCAGGGAGATTTTATTCTATCTATTCTGCTAATTGAAAATTGAGACTCAAAAAAGGTGAAATAACTTGTTCAGGGTCACCCAGACAGTAAACTATGAATATGAGATCCACTCTAATTCTCAAGCCAATGCTCTTTCCATTCTACCACACTATTGTCTAAATAAATGTCTCTGAGGTTTAAACAACATTAGTCAGGCTCTCAGGACAGAAGGCACCTTCCTCTAAAACACTTCCTCCACCACATCCAATGTGTGAGTTTCTTGTGTCATACTCTGCACTCTCTACCACTCAAATGTGGTCCCAGGACCTGCAGCATCAGTATCACCTAGAAGCCTATTAGAAATGCAGACTCCAAGGCTCTACCCCAGCCCCTAGTGAATCAGAATCTGTATTTTATAAGGATCCCCTGGTGATTCACATGCACATTAAAGTTTGAGAAGTTTGATCCAGCCCACCCTACCCATACCTGGCTGCATGGCAAGATCACAAGGGAAGCTTTTCCAAAATACAGATGTGGACACCTTACCCCAAATCCACCAAATTCTCTAAGGGGGTAGGACTCAGCTTCCTTTTCCCAAGTTCCCCTACATGATTCTTGGAGCGCTAACGAGCCTTCTAGCAAAATATTCCAAATCCCTTAACCAAAGGGTTCTCAGTTCTCAACCCTGATTTCCCATCAGAATTGCCTGGGAAGCTTTTAGAAAAGACTAAGGTCTAGACTCCATTACAGACCAGTCAGATTTTCTGAGGGTTGAGCCCAAATATATCAGTATTCCTCAAATGCTTCCAAGCATATACAAGGGCTGCAAGCCCAGGTTAACCATTCCTTACATAAAATGATCTGAAGTGTTACTGATATTCCTGTCTAAATCTTCCCGAAACCATGACATCTAGAACTTAATGCAATACTCTAGATATAAAAGGAGACCTACAGCCCTGACCGGTTTGGCTCAGTTGGTTGAGTGTCATCCTACAAAGTGAAAAGTCGCTGGTTTGATTCCTGGTCAGGGCACATGCCTTGGTTGAGGGCCAGTCCCCCATTGAGATGTGTCCAAGAGGCAACTGATCAATGTTTCCCTCACACATCAATGTTTCTCTCCTTCTCTTTCTTCCTCCCTTGCCTTCTCTCTAAAAGTAAATAAATAAATACTATATTTTTTAAAATAAAAGGAGACATGCAGATTCCTCATTCTAGGTATTTATCCTTCATCTCTTTTATAAAAATATATTTTATTGATTATGCTATTAGTTGTCCCATTTTTTTCTCCCCTTTATTCCCCTCCACCCTGCAACGCCCCTCCCACCAGCATTCCTTGCCTTAGGGTCCATGGGTCGTACATATAAGTTCTTTGGCTTCTAAATTTCCTCTACTGTTCTTATCCTCCCTTGTCTATTCTGTATCTATGTACCTTTTGTATACATTTATACATTTGTATAAATGTACCATTTATGCTTCTTATTCCCTGCGTTTTCTCCCATCTTCACCCTCCCCTTTCCCCACTGATAACCCTCCATGTGATCTCCATTTCTGTGGTTCTGTTCCTGTTCTAGTTGTTGGTTTATTTTTGTTTTTACTTTCAGTTGATGATAGTGGTGAGTTTGTTGTCATTTTACTGTTCATATTTTTGATCATCTTTTTCTTAGATAAGTCCCTTTAACATTTCATTTAATAAGGGCTTGATGATGGTGAACTCTTTTAACTTTATCTGGGAAGAATTTTATCTGCCCTTCCATTCTAAATGATAGCTTTAATGGATAAGAATATTCTTGGATGTAGGTCCTTGTCTTTCATGGTTTTGAATCCTTCTTTCCAGCCCCTTCTTGCCTGTAACGTTTCTTTTGAGAAATCAGCTGATAGTCTTATGGCAACTCCTTTGCAGGTAATTGTCTCCTTTCTCTTGCTGTTTTTAAGATTCTCTCCTTAACTTTAATCTTGAGTAATGTAACGATGATGTGCCTTGGTGTGTGCTTCCTTGGGTCCAACTTCTTTGGGACTCTCTGAGCTTCCTGGACTTCCTGGAAGCCTATTTCCTTTGCCTGCTTGGGGAAGTTTTCCTTCATTATTTGTTCAAATAAGTTTTCAGTTTCTTGCTCTTCATCTTCCCCTTCTCCTGGCACCACTATGATTTGGATGTTGGAGTGTTTAAAGTTGTCCCAGAGGTTCCTCTGCCTCTCCTCATTTTTTTGAATTCTCATTTCATCATTCTGTTCTGGATGAATGTTTATTTCTTCTCTCTGCTCCAAATTGTTGATTTGAGTACTGGTTTCCTTCCCTTCACAGTTGGTTCCCTGTATGCTTTGCTTTATTTCACTTTGCATAGCCTTCACTTTTCCCTCCATACTCAACTTTTTTGTGACCATACTCCACCATTTCTGTGAGCATCCTGATTACCAGTATTTTGAACTCTGCATCCGTTAGGTTGTATATCTCTTCCTCACTTAGTTCTATATTTGGAGCTTTGATCTGTTTTTTCCTTTGGGCCATATTTTTTTTGCCTAGGTGCACCTATTACAACATAAGGGGCAGAGCCTTAGGTATTCACCAGGGTGGGGCAACCCTCATCACTGCCTTGTGGCGCTGTGTGTGTGGGAGGGGTCAGAGAGGGAACAATGCCACTTACTTGGCTCTTGGCTGGCTCTCAAGTCACTTCCCCTGCTACCCACAAGCAAACTGGGCCCTTCTGGTGCCAATTCTTGGGTGGGTGGGTTTGTGTACATTCTAGGACCCTGTGGGTCTCTAAAATGAACTCTCCTGTGAGACTGGCAGTTTCTCCTGCCACCGCAAACCCCATAGATTTTTACCAGTAGGGCTTTTGAGGCTATCTTTTCCTGCACTGGAACCCTGGGTTTGCATCTCTCTCTTGCTCCCCAGTTTTTCCTCCCAGTTTATCCGCATGCAAATTGGGGACCGTCTAGTCTGCCAGCTGCAGGCTTGCCCCATGTCCTCTCTGCCCCAGTTGCCTGTCTCCACCCCACCTACCTGTTTGAATGAATTGTTTTTTCTTTAACTCCTTGGTTGTTGGCCTTCCATAGAGTTCGATTTTCTGGCAGTTCTGGTTATTTTTTGTTTTTAAATTTGTTGTTGTCCTTCTTTTGGTTGTGCAAGGAGACAAAGTGTATCTACCTATGCCTCCATCTTTGCTGGGAGTCAGTCCCTCAGTACTTTCACTTAATTTTTAAATAAATTTGCATACCTCCACACCTTTTCTTTTAAAGTTAGTTTGGCAATTTCCCATAATAAACTACTAAAAGAGAAGCTTTGGTCAAGAATGGAAAGAGCAAAAACAAAAACAAAAAGAAAAGAAACACAATCACTGCTGTTTCTAGAAAACCAAGACTTTCACCACTTATATTCAAATAAAACCACACACACATTTGTGAGGTACGTCTTCAGTGGGATTTTTTTTTCCTTGCAGCTGGCTCTCAGTAGCAAATGGTGGAGCTTTGTAGAGGGTAGTTTGTCAGTTTGTCCTGCTGGATCTAGGAGGCTCACTCAGCTTCACATTATCTGAGGGCCCTGGATACAAGACTCTAAGGTCTGGAAATCCCAAACTGTCATGGTTCCACCGATGCCAGGAGGGCTATTCTGGCGCAGCATCTCCAAGGCTATACTGTGGTCCTAGATGTGGTCCTCTGGTCCATGTGGCAGAAGCTTCCACGGCAGACGTGTTGTTCTGGATGATCTGTTTTGGAATGCCTAGGTTGGGAGGATCAGGAACTCTGTTTTCAGAGTTGAGACCTGCATGCTTTTTGAGGTATTGGGAAGGGACATGGTGCTGCCACAGCTGGCCCAAGTCAGGCGGCTCTCACTGGTGGAGAAGCTCGTGCCATGCATCCAGCCACCAGTGCCACTGCCACCAAACTCTGACATCAACTGACCAAAAGGCATTTTGCTGCCCCATGCTCACTTTTCACTCACTTCTTTGATGTATGAGGAAAACACTCTGCATGTGAAATCACATGATCCTGCCGCCAGCAAAACATTACTGGGGTGCCAATCCCAGCTGAGGGCACTGGAGCAAACTAGCTTTTTAATATGCTTCCTTACCCACCAGACATTTTCAGACTCAAAGTAACAAACAGAAATGAATCCTGCTCCACTTCCTACAGCAAATTTATTCTTTAGTGGGGACCACTTGACAAAAGTGTCTGCACAGTTAATTCTCAGGATTAGCAAGGTTGGTTTCCAGACACCAGCTTCCTGACTCTAGACATACGCGTTGAGGTCTGCCTCACAAGTGACTATGCAGTCGCTCTTGAGAGCCCAGTCAAGACCTGTGATGTGTCCATTACGCTCCCTGAGTTCAAGAGGTTCCACCCACTGACTCCTGTTCTTTTTACAGACGTGGATTTCGTGATTACTGGGGCTAAGGGTAATCTGGGTATGGTAGTTGTTTCAGGCATGAAGGTGACTGGCTTTAGTAAAAACGGATGCAGGAACATTCTTCTTAGTGTTTCAAAGGGTAGAAAGCTGAGGTGGGGGCAGTCTGGACCAGCTCTGAGCGTAGAACTCACACACTCTGGTCAGTCAGTGCAAACAGGCTCCCATGGGCATGAGGGGAGGACTGAGGTCCATCCATTTTTTACATTTAGATCCCTGATCCATTTGGAGTTTATTTTTGTATATAAGATATGGATCTAATTTATCTTTTTCCAAATAGCTACACAGTTGTTCCAGCACCATTTATTAAAATGTCCCTCTTTACCCCAGTGATTTGAGATGCAACCTTTATCATATACTAAATTTCGTTAAGTTCTTGGGTCTCTATCTGGGTTTTGTATTCTACTTCATTCATGTATTTGTTTATTCATGCAACAGTACCACAATGTTTTACCAACAGAGGCTTTATAGTACATTTTAATGTTTAATAGGGCTAGTCCCTCCCCCTGGGAAAATATTTTTAATTTTTAAAATTATTTATATTTTCAATTTATATTTTTATTTAAGTATAGTTGGTATACAACCTTATATTGGTTATATTAGTTTCAGGTGTACAATATAGTGATTTGACATTTTATACCTTACAACATGATCACTTCACTAATTCTAGTAATCATCTGTCACCCTGTAAACCCATAATATTACTGACTATATGCCCTGTCCCCTTTTTACCCCACCCCAACCCCTCTCTTTTGGTAACCACCCTTTTGATCTCTGTTTCTGAGTCTGTGTTTGTTTTGTTTGTTTCATTTTGATTTTAGGTTCCACATATAAGTTAGACCATACAGTATTTGCCTTTCTCTGCCTGACTTATTTCACTTAGCAAAGTACCCTCTAGATCCATCCATGTTGTCGCAAATGGAAAGGTTTCATTCTTTTTTTATTGCTATGTAATATTCCAGTGTGCATATGTGTGTATTTCACATCTTCTTTATCTATTCATCTATGGATGGACACATAGGTTGCTCCCATATCATGGCTATAGTAAATAATGCTGCAATGAACATAGGAGTGCATGTCTCTTTTCAAATTAGTGTTCTCATTTTATTTGTATACCCAGAAGTGGAATTGCTGAGTCACATGACATATCTATTGTTAGTTTGCTTGAGGACTCTCCATATTGTTTTCCATAGGGGCTGCACAAGTTTGCAGTCCCACCAAGTGCATAAGGGTTCCCTTTCTTCCACATCCTCACTGACATGTTCTTTGTTGGCTTTTTTTTTTTTAAATCCTCACCAGTGGACATGTTCATTGATTTTAGAGAGAGGAAAGGAGAGAAACACCAATTGGTTGCCTCACATACGCTTCCTGACCAGGCACTGAACCATACATGGCCCTGACCAGGAATAGAACTGACAACTTCTTGGTGTAAGGGGTGATGCTCCAACTGAGCCACCCTGGCCAGGGCATATAGACTTTCTGACAATAGCCATTCTGACAGGTGTAACGTGGTATCAATTCGTGGTTTTGATTTGCATTCCCCTGATAAGTGATGTTCAGCATCTTTTTGTATATCTGTTAGCCATCTGTATGTTTCTTTGAAGAAATGTTCTCTGCCCATTTTTTGATTAGATTGTTTATTTTTTTGTTATTGAGTTGTATGAGTTTCTTACATATTTTGACTATTAACTCCTTAGCAGACATATAGTTTGTGAATACACTCCCCCCAGTCAGTAGGTTGCCTTTTTGTTTTGTTTAAGGTTTCCTTTGCTGTACAGAAGCTTTTTAGTTTAATGTAGTCACATTTATTTTTTGTTTCCCTTGCTCAAGGGAATATGTCCACAAAGATACTACTCAGACTGATGTCAGAAGGTTTACTTCCTTTATTTTCAGGCCTTACATTTAAGTCTTTAACCCATTTTGAGTTTATTTTTGTATATGATGTCAGAGAGTGGTCCAGTTTCTTTTTTTTGGCAAGCATCTGTCCAATTTTCACACCACTTGTTGAAGAAGAGACTGTTGTTACTCCTGTGTATAATTCTACTTCCTTTATCATAGACTTAGCTGAACATACAAGTGAGGATTTATTACCGGTCTCTCTATTCTGTTCCATTGATCTATGTGTCTGTTTTTGTGTCAGTGCTATACTGTTTTGATTATTATAGCTTTGCAGTATAGTTTGAGATCAGGGAATGTGATACTTCCAACTTTGTTCTTCTTTCTCAAGTTTGTTTTTGCTATTCAGGGTCTTTGTAGTTTCATATAAATTTTAGGATTGTTAGTTCTAGTTCTGACATAAAAATTTTCTTTTTTTTTAGTGTTTTCTTGACTATTCTTGCAGGTCTGTTTATCTAAATGCCCCAAAAAACCAGTTGGAATTTTTATTGGGATTATATTATATTTACAAATTAATTTAGGGAGAATTGTCCTCTTTATGATGTTGAATCATCCTATTCAAGAACTGGAGATGTCATTCTATTTCTTCAAAAGTGTCTGTCAGGAATGCTTTAAAGTTTTCATCCTGTAGATCTTACACATTTTTTTGTTAAGTTCACTGCTAAGTGGTCAATCTTCTTTATTGTAATTACAAATGAGGTTTCTCTACCATTATACTTTTTATACTCCTTTGTATTTCTGTGGTATCAGTTGTCCCTTCTGCTCTTTTATTTCTGATTTTATTTATTTGTGTCTCTCTTTTTCTTGATGAGTCTGGTTAAAGGGTTATCAATGTTGTTTATCTTTTCAAAGAACTAGCTCTTGGTTTCACTGATCTTTTGTATTTTTTTTTAGAATGTATTTTGTTTATTTCTGCTCTGATCTTTATTACCATTACATTTCCTAACTGGTTACTTTCAGTGTATATGAAAGCTAGTGACTTCAGTGTGTTAATTTTATAACTTGTTATCTTATCTTTAATTGTATGAGTTTTATACATGATTCTCTGTGATTTTCAGGATTACTATGACATCAACTATAAAAATAAATAGTTTCCCTTTGTTATTAAACCTTGTGCCTCTAATCAATTTCTCTAGTCTCACTGCCTTGGCCAATACCTCTGACAATGTTGAAGTGGAGATAACTGCCTTCTTCCCTTGATTTTGGACTTACAGAAAATACCTGTACTGTTTCCCAATTTAGTAAGTTACTGAATTTAAAACTACATATAAGTTATTGGATTTAAAACTATATGTAAGTTACTGATCTTAGAAGTATATATCTTTTAATTAAGAAAGTATTCAGTCATATTTTCTTGAGTGTTTTTATGAGGAATTGATATTGAATGTTGAAAGTTTTGTCATCATTTACAGAGATAATCTTATTATTTTTCCTGAAACCTATTAATATGGTACTATACAACAGTAATGGATTTCCTAATAATCAGCCTACCTTTAATTCTTGGACTTAAACTCACCTGATCATAGTGAACTATATTTTTAATGTGATGTTGGATTTTCTTCATTAATAAAATATTTATTAGTGCTACATTAGTACTATATATGCAGCACTTCATAGGTATTCACAAAAATTAGTCTATAGTTTTCTTTTTTTCCACTGTCTTTACCATATTTAGGTATCAGTATTATCTTTGTTTCATATGAAGTACAAACTTTCTCTACAGTTTCTATACTCTGAAATAATTTCTAGAGCTTTGGGAACATCTGGTATGTGGAGGTTTGGCCGAATTCTCCTGTGAAATAATCTGGGCCTGGTTTCTTTTCTGAGGAATCGTTTCTTAATAACCTTCTTTATTTCTTCTGTAAAAATTGGTCTAAGTTTTCTGTCTCTAGCAATTCTGATAATCAGAATTTCCCAAGGAAATTATTCATTTCATCAACATTTTAAAATGTATTTGCATAGACTTGCAAAGACTCATAATTCTTTTGTTTCATTGGTTACTTTTCCATTACCACTTAACTCTGTGTTCTGTACGTTCTCCCTTTTTCTTCTTTATTGTGTCAGCTAGTAGTTTGCCTATCTTGTTATTTCCAACAAATCTTTTAAAAAATGCTTTAAAAAATCATTGCTATTCTGGACTAAGTCCCTCTAAAATCACAATACCTAGAAAACCACAATTCTGTAATGTAAAACCAGACACTAAACATCCTCACCCAAAAAAATCACATTCGTCTTCTCCTTTCTCTTCTCTTTCTTTTTTTTGTTACCACCTCACATTGTTGACTCGCACAGTTAGTCCCTCTAAAATCACAATACCTAGAAAACCACAATTCTGTAATGTAAAACCAGACACTAAGCATCCTCACCCAAAAAATTCACATTCGTCTTCTCCTTTCTCTTCTCTTTCTTTTTTTTGTTACCACCTCACATTGTTGACTCACACGGTGCTGGCAACAAAAACTTGTAAGTAAGGTTTAACACATTCTGCTGATAAACCATTTTCTTCCATCTTCGATCGTTTAAGATTGATCTTCATCCACATTTACCTCGTATGAATTTCAACCTGTTAGATTCCATCTCACAACTTCCTCCCAGACTCTGTCATTACATGCATACAGTTCCTCAAATCAACTAACCCTTCCAGGAACTGTGCCAAACCCAGTGCTTACAGGCACATTAATAACTATGCCACAAAGTGATTACTGCAGCAATAGAGAAATGTTAAAAACACTTTTCAGGCACAGAAGGAGCAACTTGATGGGAGGATGTGAGAGTCAGGGAGGGCCAAAAGGGAAGGAAACATTTGGCTGGTTTGCTAAGGGAGCTTGTCAGGTGGAGATGGGCATCCTACGGACAGGTTATTCTTTAAAAAAGGAGAGCTGTGAAGGCTTATGCTATCTTGGAGGAATAGCCAGTTACTAAATTAGTGTGGGGCAGGCAAAGATGATGGAGAAATAGGTCAGCACAAGACCTACCAGCCCTTAGACTTAGGGCTTAAAGATCTGAAGCAGGAAAGCCTGGAGTTTTGAAACTGGAGAGTGAAACTGTGAGCCCCGCATCTTAGAAAGGTCACGCTGGACACAGCGTAGGATGTGGGAAACAGGAGCATCCAGATTGGGAGAAACAAACAAGGAAATAGGAAACAGTTC